>CM038365.1:3536039-3608539 GCA_021464625.1 Proterorhinus semilunaris
TATTAATAGTCAAAGCATGTAAAAAAAAATTAAATAAATCAAGCTACTACTAAACTTGTAGTTAAAGTGAGGTTTTAAACGTATATGCATCTTGATATAGGGCTTTGCATTTGAGATCGGATTAGGGAGGAGACTGGTGGTGTTGGCAGGATAAAATGTAAAAAAAAATATATACTTAAATTGCCAGAAACATTGATTTTGGGGTTTGAAATTTAAATTGGTTTAAATGTTTCTGGAACCCATTTGCTAAAGTGATTTAATCAAAATGTTGGCGCTTTGTGTTACTAGCGTTATAGCTACCATATGTCTTGGTATATATTTTAGAATGAATAATGATGGTTGTATGAATAAAGCTTGATAATGGACTTTGCCGTTAATAATAAGGTTCAACATTTGTGGAGATGTCTTATGAAAGCACCGTATAATACTCGCTCCTTGTCCCATCCGAGAGCGGGACACGAGTCGGCCGTCTGAGACCCGATGATGGCGCATGATCACACGTTTGCATATCCCCACATATCGGAGGAACAGACAGCGAGTCCCAGGGGCGACACAATCAGCTGTAGCGCCCGCACAGGCAGGCCGTAGTCACCTCCCGTCACTGTCTAACGCTCGGAGAGGCCGCCCACGCACCGTTTCTCTCCGTAATTATGTGCCACGCTCGGAAAAACCGGCAAATACCGCGCACCGCTCCCCGCCCGCTCTCCCCGGCTAAGGCTCGCCGATCGGGGGGGCCACACACACGGACCTCTCCCCGTCCCTGCCTCCCTTTAGAGTTTGCTTCAGAGGACTGCAGACTTGGCTAAGCTTCATGGCAAAACGGTTGGCTGGTGCCGTACCAAGATTTGGCAAAGGGAGGAGGGTTGGCCACTGCAAAGAGGAATATCTAGTTAAAAGTATTTCACTGTATCTATGAGGTTTATCTGCTTACTCGGCCTTAGTTATGTTTTTTAATTTATTTTTTTGACTTTTTCATCACGCCAAAAATTCATCTCGATTTGAGTCAAGTTTTGTTGAAGTAAGATTTGTCTATGATTTTAAGTTGGTAAGTAAAGTAAATCTGCCATTGGAACAAATGTTTCTTACACTTGAGTCATTTAATGGCACAAAGTAGTTTTTATCAGTTGCTGTAAATATGTTTTATTGCCTTTTTTAATCAATTTTACTCAAAACTTTTAAGTAAAAAAACGTTTAAAAATTTGCTTTCAATGAAAATAAATCAATTCAGTGTCTTATTTTATTTTGTGGCTAAATGATCATTTCACATAAAATATTTAAACTTGTCAAGAACAAATATTTCTTACACTTGAGTCATTTAATGGCACAAAGTAGTTTTTTTTTCCTGATAGTAAGTTCAACATACTTATTCCACTGGCCGATTTCTTGCTAGTCAAGTCACAATTACTCACATGAACGTCAAATATTCTTCAGTCATCCATCAGTCATTTTTATTTATCAGAAGATTTTTGATAAATTTGATTTTTGCTGTGAATGTTTTCTTATCCCTTTCGCTGAACTCCTGATACTGGTTTTCTACGGCAACATTTGTTAATTTTGTGTTTTTTGGGGAATTAACTTAAAATGGATACAGGAATACAACCTCCATCTGAGAGGAGGACATCGCTACCTAGTCTAAAGTCGCCTAAGAACATGACAAGCTGAAACTATCTAGATGCCAGTTTGTTGCTGTTGAGGAGTGGGTAGAGAAGGTTGGCGAGACAAACAAGAGAGGAGTGTCCTTGGGCAGGCGAAAGTGAAACCAAACGAATCAACAAAAACGCCTGTGCTGTGCATGGCAAAGCAAGCAAACCTGCCTGCTCCGACGTGTGGGTGCTTCGACTAATTATGTTGGCTGCTTTTTTTTCACGCCATTTCGTCATGTTGGCTCTGAAAGCGCCTCATTGCTTTGGCTTTGATCGGATCGAGCGTTGGACCGACCACAAAACCTGAAAGAAAGCTGAGGATGATTTCGGTGTGAAAGCGTTTTTGACCCACAAGCAAAAGTCGGTGGCAGCCAAAAAAAAAAAGTGGATGCTTTATTTTATTCTTAAATATCTTTTAATTTTTAAGCCTTGGAGAATGGTTTTATTTTTGCACCCGGCATGCCTGCACTGCAAAAGGTATCTAATTTAGTTCAACTCGAACTGAATTGACTGGTTTAGATTTACTGATTTGTACCCCCCCCCCCCCCCCCCCCCCTCAAAAAAAGTTATTTTAAGGCATTTCTGACTTGTTTCAATATACAGACGGACAAAATCAAATAGTTGCTGTAAATATGTTTTATTGCCTTTTTTTTAATCAATTTTACTCAAAACTTTTAAGTAAAAAAAAACTTTATAAAATTTGCTTTCAATGAATCTAAATCAATTCAGTGTCTTATTTTATTTTATGGCTAAATGATCATTTCACATAAAATATTGAAACTCGTCAAGAAATCTAAATTAAATAAGTTAAACCTGAACTTGTCCTTTTCAAAAATTGAAAAAGAAAAATTCAAGTAATTTCAACTAACATAGATACGTTTTTGCAGTGTTTACGCCTGCGGCCTGTTTCCGAGCGACACTCCTCTCTCCCCTGTGGCCAACTGTTCTCCTTCTCTCCACCAGGGGGAGGTGTGCCCGTGCCTCCCTTGCCCATCCACTGGTATTACATAATGGCGGCGGGGGGTGCCCTGCTGCTGCTCGCGTCGGCCATCTTGGTAAGGGCGCTGTGCTGCTGCCGGCAACACCTGTCCGCCAACAAGAAGAGCCAGCTGTCCGTGGCCTATCACAGCTCGTCCCAGTGCTTCCAGTACGCGCACTGGTCGTCGAGCATGGCCGCGCCGGGGGTGGAGCCCGTGCTGACGGTGCGGTTGGACAGTCGCGATCGCCACCGGACCCTCTGCTAAAACACATCTGCAAACCGGGATTTCTTTTTTTGGGGTTTCCCGCTTTTTTTTTGTTTCCCGCCTTTTTTGGTTTGTTTGGTAACCTGGAAGACTCTTTATGCGAGGTGGCCTTACCGTCGCATCCAACTGGCCACTGAACCTTTGCTTTTTCCAAACACGGACTTCATGTTTCGTCCGCTCCCGTTTCATTTTCTCACATGGCGGTTTGGCGGATGAAGATGTCAGATGCCTGTTGCAAGCGGCTAACCTAATCAACAAACCGGGATATTTTTTTCCTCCCCACTGGCTGCCCACCTCCTTGGTTTGTGACTGAACCTTCGGTGAAAAAAAAAATTTGACATGCAACTCTACACCCTTGCATGGTAACGTGGCAGATTTTTACCTTCCAGTCGTAATCGTGACCTACGCCGCTACTCCTCACGTTGAACGGATCCGAGAAAGCCGAACTGAACTCTAGTCTGTGTTTTTTTGCTTTGCTTTTCTCTCAAGACGTGCCTGACAAGTTTAAACGACCGGATCTCGAAAACCAGGACTGCGAAACTAACGTCAAAAACGGCGGAATGTTGAAAAAATGATGTTGTTGTTTTGAGCCAAACCGTTTGCTGCCAAAACCCCGCGGCTAAAGCGAGACCCTCGAGACCGGAGCAAAGGACTGGGACTGAATGGGAATGAATGTCAAACAACTGTCATACATCGAGGCTGGCAACGCTAGGATTTTTTTTTTTTTTCACTTCAATTCGAGACTGCACGATTTTCCAGAAAAAAAGGAATTGTGAATTTTCTGATATACATATTGAATTCTGGCTACTTTCAATCCCGGCTGCTTCCCATAGAAACACTCGGCCGTAGCAGCTAACCCCATCGCTTCAGACATTAGGCACGTCAATGAAAGAAGGCCACTTTGTAATCTACTCGATCAGATTTCGTAAATGTCCGTTTGATTCGGCCCCCGCCCCTACAAATGTTTAGACGGATGTTTTTTCTCCACGTAACGCAATTAAAGCTATTCGGACTCTGCCAGCAGACCCAGCAGATGTTACGATATGATTTTGTTTTTGCATTATGCCTCAGAATAACCCAGTTTGGGCCGTGATGTCAACTCAAAGCAAAAGGTATAATGGTGCTCGGCAGAGTGGCAGACAGGAGCAATACCACAAACTACTGCGGTTGCGGAATATATATATATATATAGTGTCCCGAGCTGTTTCAAGTATTCAAATGGAGTTTCGTGTAGGTGAACATAGCTTGGAGAACTGTGTGCGAGAAATCTTTGAAGTGATCGCTTTTGATTGCCCGGTCGGCCGTCCGCTGCTTTTTTGTTTCTGTTCAAAAGCGGGACGGTCTGGGACTTTGCTGACAGGCCAAACAAATCTCGAAACGGTTTTATATCGATCCAATCACCGCTCGTAAAATATTCTTTTAAATGTACTTAATAAGAACGTACCGCTGTCGATGTTGATGCTTGATGTCCCGTTCCAAACTGTATTGAAACAGCCATTCGTGTGTGATCTGAACGATACTTTTAGACTCGAATTGCCCCACATTAGAACAATACATAATAATCTACTTTCACAAGAATGTGGTTTTATGTGGACAGCGCCCTCTTCTGGGGGGAGTTCGGCTTCCACCATTCCCCGACATCCAGAGTACCTCTGATGGGACCGCCACGTGATTAAAATAAGTCCAGGATGGAATCACAACGGGTCTATCTAAACTCTTTAGAATCTGCTTCGTGGAGACTCAGACCTGATCTGTCGCAGAGGCTTCACAGTTCTGATCTGTGACATTTATCGCTCAAATACCAGAGACTAAGAAAAAGAAAAACCCCCAGCCTCTTGAGGTCAGGTAATTGCGGTAGTCAAATTCTCGATTCCGATTCGATATCGATAAACCTCGCAGCCCTAACGCTCAATCAAGCCCATCGGGAATGTGGCTACATTTCTGATGCCTTCTAATCTCCTGCCTATAATTCTGCCGTTTGTCTTTAGTTTATGGCATTGCTCTGTTCTGTCACTTCCTACAAATCAGCCAGGCTCGAGCTACTGTACCGCTACAGCATCTCGATACGACAACAAGAAATCATCTGCTTAACGACTTGCACATTGATTTGGCATCTATTCAAAGGCTAAAGTCTTTCCCGCAGCCTGGGAGTGGCCCCCAAATGTCTTCAAATCCTCTTCTGTGTCTCTAGCCTTAAATACTATCGTCACTGTGGTATTTTTTATGTCTTTCAATCGAAGCATGTCCACACTCGAAGACGAGGGGAATGCGTAACAACCACGTTTAGGTAACAGCTTAATGTGATCAATCGTCTCGTCTTTTTCGCTGATCGAGTCCGAGGGCGTTGATGGATGTTCCCGTCTTCGGTAATTGCCTTCCCCGTGTTCTTTCAGCTCACCACATCTCGAATATGGCCTTGTTATGTCCCGGCGAAACAAACAGAGCCAACTGTCGCCCGTCGTCTGCTCCCCGGCTGATTTATAATCCTACATATCCCACAATGCACCGGGAGCAGCTGGGCGCCATAAGGAGGATGTCATGTGCAAACTCGGAGCGGGGCCCAAGATGGTGCCGTCGAAGCCCAGGCTGCTTGACGGATTAGACGAGATGCGTATTTCGCGAGGCTACAGGAAAGAAACGGCCATTTTGAAATATAGTCAAATACATGTTTTGGGTTAATTAATTAAATATAAGTTTAATTTATTTGATGACTGATCATCGGGTCTCAAACTGCCTCTCCTCACAATGTATAAGTATATTTTGTGCCAAAGAAATGAACAAAAAAAAAGCGTTCGTTAGTCTGCTCAATGTATTTCACCTATAGCCATTAGCATTAGCCATTTACACATCCCAAATTATGAACAATCCAGATGTTTTCAGCTGTTGTCAAACATTATTGATTTCCTAGTAAGAAATCAATAATGAATGCACATATTTTTTGAGATTTTAACTTTAGAGACAAATTAGCGTCTAAAAGTGTCTTCTGAGCTAAATGCTAACTCATATTCAGCCAAGTTTCTACCTGTTGTAGGCCACTGAACGTCGTCTTATGATATGTTAATGTGAAGAAACCACAAAAGTTATTTAAATGCCATGAAGCAGACATGTCACACCTCGCCGTACTTTAATATCGAGACTGGCATCACCATTAATTTGTATGAAAGTTAGAGATCGCTTAATACAAACAGGTCCAGGAAGCCGTTTGCTAACAGAAGTCATGCATTTGAAGGGACAGGCTCAAATAGCTAGAAATGTTATGTTTCCTATGTCAAACCTCTTAAACCTCCAGTTCGGCTTTACCCAAATCTAAAAGCTGCTCATCTGGAGCTTGTTTGAAAGCTAAGACCTACAAATCTGAACAGATCCTTTTCCTCGCTTTGTCTACGTCACTTTCGACATATTTTCTCCCTTGCATTTTTGCCACTTTTTCATTGTGTATTTGTCACTTTTTTGTCAAGTTTTTATTGCGTTTTCAACATCGTTTTTGTCACTTCTTTGTTGCCCTTTTTGTGGCTTTTTTGTCTAGATTTAGATAAAGCCAAACTGGAGAAATTGTGCTCAGTTCAGGTGGGGGTTAAAAGGTTAAACAATGATAAATCTCATGACTGAAATAGTGAATTATTGGTGAATTATACACTGCAATGCGGATGTTGTCGATTCTAAAGGCGCCCAGAAAGGACGAGTAAAACCTTTATCCACATTAATTCATAAATGAATGAATTGTGCCTTAAATCTTTGAAGATAACTCTATATTCACTGTAGGACTAAAATGAAATGTCACTAGCTGAGCAGGAACATTATTTATTCCATTTATATCAATTTAAACCAAAACTATCCCGTCATATCGACAACCGAGTCACTTCTTGCCAAAAGTCAGTGCACTACATAAAATTGCATTAAAATATCTTATGCCCAACTCAGCAAAACTCTCCACCTGTTCTTGGATCAGCAAAAAAACGACTTCAATTTGTCCCCATTTAGCCGCGAGACTCTTTGCTTCCTCTTGGCATCCTTTCCGTCAATGCTTTTAAATCACGCTCCTTATCCCATCTCACACTCCAAGCCGCTAATAGTTGTAATTACTTAATGGTCGGATAACATTTATTAAAGCTTGAGCAAGCGCTTTTCTCCCCCGTACGCCGCGCCCATATGGATCCAAATCTTTGCCAAGCCTTGTTACTCGGGGATGTAAAATAATATATATTGGCCATGGGAGACGACCACTCTATCTAGACCTGTGCCTTGCCAAAGCATTTATTTCCAACTCTTTTTTTTGACTTGGAGCCAGGAAACCCATCAACAAATAGGCAAACTTTACTTTCGGGCAGGGTTGTCCACCTTCTCCTCTTTTGTTTTCTGGACGGTGAAGCCGGCTGTATGTACTACTGTGAAGATGTTTTAATGGCAATTGCATCCTTGTGAATGATCAGTCTTATGCCACACTATGTTCTGTAAAGGTGTGTTTGACTTAAAATGGATCACTATAGTCTTTTCTCGATGAATAAAGTCATATTTTTGTATAAAGATCGTCTTGTCATTACTGTAACTAGGATTTTTTAAAGTTGGTGTGTTAGATTTGGGAAACGTTGGTACGGATTTGAGAGAACAACAAACTATGCAGCCTTTGTGGGTCTGCAGTGGTCAGTACCTACGGAAATGGGCATGAAAGCTTCTGAAAAATAGCCTCAATCAATTGCAGCCAATGAGCACATGATACACTCTTACACCTGGAATACATGGCCAAAGCTTAAAAGTTGCATTTTGTTTTCCACAGCAGTGAGAAAACCAATGGAGTCTGGAGATGGACGCCTTTTCAGTGGAAGGAATTCCCTCAATGGAGGTAAATATATTTCCCCTGATTTGTAATAACATATTATGCTTCAATGAAAACATACGTAGTTAGGCTGTTAATACGATTCTTCTGCTAATATTCTTTATAACTTTGCCTATTCTTTCTGCCATGCTATTACCATAAACACCCAATCCGCTAAAAAGTTTTCGAAACATGTACAAATAGGCTCATGAATCCAGGTCATCTCCAGTCCTTAGACCACTGGTAGCCGATTTTCCTCCTCATGAAAAGTTCAGATCTTGAAACTCCTAATTATGGCCCAAAGTGAACCCCCACTTTCTCCATACATCCCAGTGTTGTTCATATCTGTCCTAATATGGGGGTTGGGGCGTCCTCAAAATCATCATGGGGGCCAGTGGTTCCTCGAGGGCCGCATTTTCCCCTCGGGCCTGCTGTTTGCTGTTTTAGACAATGTCCCTTGGTTTAATACAATCTCATAGATTATCTGTAAAAGACGTAACAGTGTCTCAAATCTGAAGCAAATTTGAAATCCGCTGCTTTAATTCAAATTTTGATTAGCAAAATGTTAATTGGATAGCATTTATTCACAATCGTAACCCAAATGAGAAACCGTTGGACTACATAAGTTACATATCCATGAATCATAGCTGTAGTCCAGGCGTTTACAGCCAAGTAGTTCCTCACACATTTTTACATACATTGACAGATGTATTTTCTCTTTGTGCTACAGACAACATTTATGAACACATTCAACACAATCTACAAACATTTAGATCATGGGTCTCCATCCTTTTTTAACCCCTTGAGCTGCTTTTATGAAACAAAAGTGTCAGAGAGCTACTGATGCTTTGAAGACACTTCTGTACCTTCGCACTTTCAGTGGATTTGCTCAATTATTCTGCATTTTCTTGAACTTCCGCTGATTCTCTGTCTCTCTATTTACAACCTGACTGACTGTGTTCAAAATATCCAGAAGAAAAAGAAAATGCATCTAAAATGTGACTCATCAAGTGTATATAGGAATATAGAAAGTCTCTGGTGAGCTACTTGGTTTAGGTATATATATACCTCAACTGCCGAGTCCAGAAGATGACTCAAGTACCTTCATTGAAGATGGACAACTCCTGTACGACTGAGAGCTTACACAGACATAGTAAAGTGCTGTTTTCTCTCTCTCCAGGTTCGCCATTCTCCGACTGGAACACCCCCTCCCCGTCCTCGGACCCTCCCGTCACTCGCGTCTCCGAGAAGGACAACTCCTGGCTGTACACGCTGGACCCCATCCTGGTCACCATCATCGTCATGTCGTCGCTGGGCGTCCTGCTGGGCGCCGTGTGCGCCGGGCTGCTCCTGTACTGCACGTGCTCCTACAGCGGGCTCTCCTCGCGGTCGTCGACCACCCTCGAGAACTACAACTTCGAGCTGTACGACGGGCTGAAGCACAAGGTCAAGCTCAACCAGCAACGCTGCTGCACGGAGGCATGAAGACCCGGGACTGTGAACATTTTATAACGGACATGACGGTGGCAAATTTGTGGTCGGCCAAAGCTTTCACCACCTGGATAGACGAGCAAATTCAAGTCTGAAGTATCAGCAACTCAAAAATTTTAAATTCTACTATGAAAATGGCCGTTTAAAAAGAAAAAAATCTCATCACTTCCTGGATAGACAAACCACAATCCAACGTCAGAGAAGTTCCACCATCCTCAGGTCAGGTCCAGATGACGACTTTTCGAAACCAACAACGCTGCTGCACGGAGGCATGAAGGCATTTAAAAGCAGAGATTTTAAATTAATATATGGTCGCGTCACTTCCAGGGAAGACACAGAGAAGATGCTTCAAAAGAAAAAAAAAAAATCCGGACTTTTGGTCAGAAAACAAAATGACCTTGAAATGATCGAGAAACTTCGCCCGTTGTGAGATCGGCCGTCGCCCGACCGCAACATATTTACAATTATAGGCGTTAAGACCTAAACATTTTGGGAACTCAAGACGGGAACCGGTTTGTGGAGAAGTCTTACTATTTTCCTTCGCTGATTCACAGACAGTTAAAGTGGCGGCGATAAAGAAGTCGCCTCCTTCACGGATACACTTCGCAATGGCGCACAAGTAGACAATTTTCTACGCTGGGGAGATTGTCCGACTTCCAAGGCCTCAAACGATATTCCTACATATCACCGGTGCTGAAGGAAAGTGTTAATTGTTTGGATATTGTAAGCTATTTTGGAAAGATGGTAGAAGTTAGAAATCTGTGGGCGAAAAACGTGGCCTAGCGATAGCTCCCACCCTTATCGAAGAGTCTCCTCCTGTGGTGTTTCTTAGCATAGACTTTACCTTGCACTCTTTTCCGTTGATGCCGATGTGATGCGTAGAACCCGGTGGGGCGTTTTTTTGTTTTCTTTGTGTAGATGTTTTTTTTACTTTTCACTTCTAATGCAAATCGTTGAGTTGTCGGGAGACCGTTGTCGCCGGGATGGTCGGAGGAGTTTTTTTGCAACCTATGGATTGCCACGAAAAAAAAGCGTCGCACGGGGCTTTTATTTTTTTTTGCTCTGTGAAGACGGGGCGCGCACACACCGGAGAGTCGGAAACTGTTCGGATAAGAGACTATAGTTTTTAACACGTGGACCGTAAAAAAGCCATGGATTTAATGGACCTACAACGCCTGAAAACGAGACATTTCGGGGGACGATTTTTTTTAAAATTTCATTTCGATGTTTGTTTTTTTTTTTTTGGAAAGCTCTGAACGGACTGAAGCCATGAGAAGGAGAGGGTCATCACTGTCACCTTATGTTGTACAGAGACACATCGAAGGAAGGTCGGGGCCATGCACTGGAATGGGGGAAAAGGGCATTTCAAATTTGTCTGTGTGAAATCTTCTTCTTACGCATGAAAAACGAATGTCAACAGTGATTGTCTTTTTGAAATACGACGCGGCTTTTTGTCGTTAAAACATAGCTCAAAAACAGATTCGAACATTTGACGAGAGATTTGAAAAATGAATGTATTGACGTAATCTGACTTGATCGCCCTTTTTGCTGAATCAGTGCATTTCCCCCCGACTCCACACACACACACACACACACACACACACACACTGCTTTATAGATAAAGGCAAACCCACTGCTGCGGGGCCCCGTCATGCATTTCTCCCGCTTCTGGTCCATATTTGAACCCAGTCACAAATGTCTGACCCTCTTTTCGCTAAAGGCACATACTTCTGGACCCACTCCCTCATCGCCGACCCCGAGCTCTTTCATCCCATCTCTCGCTCTTCTCTCTACTGACCCGTATATCTGACCCGCTCCTTTCTCCTGGACCCCGCTCACTCCTCCTCAAAGTGCCTAGGCCTTCAGAGCCAGCGTCACACGGACACCGCCTCCCCCTGGTGGCGGCGGGAGGACTTGTACGACATGTAGAAGAAGTTCACGCGCCCCTTTCGTTTTTGCCGCACTGCTCAGACTGCTGTTGATTTTTGTTTTGAAAACAGGGGCTTTGTACAGAAATGCTCTTTTTATGATTGTTATTATAATTATTGTTATGATTATTTAATAAAGGATTTATACCAAACCTGTGGAAAGATCTATGTGTGATGTTACAATGAACCGCAACTGAACCCAGAACCTCCAGGTGCCAGAGCGGCTTGATTTCGTCACATGTATTGTTATTTCAGCGTGATGAATGGCATATGAAGGCTGGTGGTAGCGGCGGGCGTAGCTCAGCGAGTAGGAAGCGCTCCGTGATCTGGAGCCTGTGGGTTCAATCCCACGCTCTGACGCAAACACTGGACGCCCCGAACAAAGATCCACGCAGGGCTAAAGGTCCTCCCTGTGGCCGCTGGGTAACCGCACCCAGATGTTTATCCCTGTGGGGAAGGAAACAAGAGTTTTGTTTTTCATTTTTATTCTTTATAAGATTATGAAACTTTTTGTGTGAAAGGAAATGACTTTATTCGTAAAGCATCTTTCACAGACATGGTCACAAATCGCTTCACATGAGACAATTTGACATTCACTCCATACTCGGCGGTGGTAAGCTAGTTTTAAAGCTTTAGTTTCCCCTGGGGAGACTGACACATCTGTGCCAACGGTCCCTCTGACCACCATTATTCATTCAAACACACATCATTCTAGGGTTTCTGGTAGGTTTTCGCTGCTTATTGAATTGTCTCCATGGTTGCGAATACGGTCCATCCAGAAAATCTTCCAGAAACCCTAAAAACCCTGAAATAAAATAGATGGATACTGAAGGCGCCAAGCTAACCACCCATACATCCAGTTTTTTGCATACAAATTTGCATGATGAACCTTTAAAGTATGATCCTAAAAAGACCACAGCCCACAGGAGGATCACAAAGGCAGGAGTTGAACCTGCAACATTACGGCAGGAGAGAGATCTTTATTGCCGTGTCAGAAACTACAAGACAACGCACCGGCCTATAGGCTGTGAACACAATCATTTTGCTCTGATTAATTACATGGAAACACGATCAGCCTGAGGAGACTGTGGACTTGGTCAGAAGACTCTAACCAAGTCCACAGGAGGCAGCTTTAACACTATGTTTATATAGATATGTGTATTTATGCAGGACCTTCTAGAGAGGGAACAAATGGAGAGACACTGACCGAAGCATCAGAGCCCGTTTTGAACCCAGAACCTCCAGTTATTCCAGTGTGATGGATCCCAGTGGCTCCACAGTTGCACCTACACGTCTCCACAATGTGTTGGACAAACCCTGACAATTGCATTGATTTGTGTCAAACTACAGAGAAAGTGGAGCTGGTCATGATGTTGGTTTTGAAAGACTTGGTGAAGCAGAAGTTTGTTTTGCTTCGACCCCGAAGACAAACATGGTTAAAACGCAGAATAATTATCCATAGTGTCCTCCACATATTTACATTTTCACTCATTTCCCTCCAGACTCACGAAGGCCGACCTCTTGTTTACTCGTGATGTTGACACGTCGCGCTCACTCTCCTATAGGAGCCGCTAAACACTTCCCGGCGCCCAATTACCCGCAAAAAAAAACGCTTTCAAAAACTTTTAAAACTCAACTTTTTTAATTGCGGGGGGGGAAAAAAATAGTCGGCGGGCACAGTCACATCCACATTACTGAAGCTTTCTGCAGTTTTTCTTCTAATCTCGCCGTGAAGTCCCATTAGTGCAGACCTGCGCCGGCCTGCGTTTAGACGCCGGGACTTCAAAGATGCGAGGGAGGGGGGGCGGGGGGGTGGGAGAAGGGAGAAGAAGAAGGAACACACGAATCGCATGTAGCAAAAAGAAAAATACACAACAAACACACACAGAGACAGAGAGGGGCCTCCATGCAATTACTGGGACTCAATAAAGCACAGGTTTCTCCTTGGGGTTCGGGGTTCGGATTAGGTTACGGTTAGGGTTGGGATCTGGATGTGGGTTTCAGTGGGGTCTGATGAGTACGTGGAGAACCAGAGAACCAAAAAAGGAAAGCTTGGTTTAGATCAGTGGTTCTCAGCTGGTATGGTTTTGGGACCCACAGTCACCCTATAATAACAAGCCCATAGGACAAAATACTGTAATTTTCTCACTGATCTTTATTGAACAAGCATTGGAAGGTTATACATTAAAACTTTCGGGTCCCAACCCACCAGTTGAGAGTAAGTGTAGGCTAGATAAGTAAATAAGTAAGTAATTAAGTAGGAAAGTAAGTAAATAAGTAAGTTAGTAAATACTAGGGTTCCCCGATGTCCCAGTTTTACACAACTTCTGTCCCAGGTGTCCCTTTTTTCCACCATGGCCACGCTCAAAGCTTTTGTTAAGTTTAGTTTTTTTTAACCTGAAACATAATGACTCTGGGCCATTGGTTTGTCAAACGAAAGTTTCCATAGCAACCGATCCAATTAAAAAGACTACTCCCACACATTCCCGTTTCGTCCCCGTTTTTATTGTATTGTTGTTACTATGGCAAAAAGTTCACTAGATCCAAATTCATGCAACGACGAGGAATTAATTTACTTTGTAAGCAAATACAATAACACAACACACAACACAATTCATTGAACATGTGCCCAAATTAGTCCTAGGCAATATTAGAATAATTGTCTACATTTCCTGTTTGCCCAAATGTGGCAAAATCCGGACATTGTTTTGGCGTGTTGCTTGTTTCGTGCAAATCAGCTAAAACTCACTTTGCTAAATCCCCACCATCTCCCTCTCTCCCATTTCCTCTTGGACAAGTTCTGCCTAATTAATTTTGCCGACATGACTTTTTTTGGAGCGTAAATGGAGCATCGCGCTCAGGTACATGTCTCTTTACGGCAGAAGGTAATAGCGTTAGCCTGTTAGCGCGCTACGGACTGTGACTTAGCGAAGCAATTAGCGTCCGCGCTACGGTGAGCTCGCACAGACGGTCCCTGTGAAAGCACACACAGGCTGGAAACATCACTTCTGCTTCCTCTCGGCAGTTGTTGGTTTTCTGTTGCTCTTTTGTGGTGTTTTTGTCACTTTTTCAGCACAGTTTCATTATTGACAAATTTTTGTCACATTTTTGTCACATTTTTGTCACATTTTGGACAAATTTTGGACAAATTTTTGACAAATTTTTGACAAATTTTTGTTACATTTTTGACAAATTTTTGACAATTTTTTGACAAATTTTTGACACATTTTCGACACATTTTTGTTACATTTTTGACAAATTTTAAAAACATTTGACACATTTTCGACACATTTTCGACACATTTTTGACAAATTTTTGACAAATTTTTGACAAATTTTTGACAAATTTTTGTCACATTTTTGACAATTTTTTGACACATTTTTGACAAATTTTTGACAAATTTTCGTCACATTTTCGTCACATTTTCAACACATTTTCGACACATTTTTGTTACATTTTGTTCAAATTTTTAACACATTTTTGAAATATTTTTGACATATTGTTGACACATTTCTGTTATTCGCATTTTTGTTACTTTTTCATCCTCGTATTTGTCTCATTTTTGTTGCAACTGGAGAAAATGTGCTCGGTTCAGGTGGGGGTTAGGAGGTTAACATTACTTTACACGTCGCCTCAGCCGCCGGATCAGAGCTTTTCTCGAGCCGCTTCTGAGGCCGCGCGACCGTCATCAAAGGAGTCAAGGAACGCGATACAGGGGGTCGGACGGCGGCAGGAAAGGGTCGGGGGGGGGGCACTTTTGAACGCAGGAAATGACTGCAGCGCTCGGCTAATTAAACCTGGGCAATCAACGCGGAGTCTGTAAACAAGTGAAGCGTTAGTCACCGGGGGGGGCGGGGACTGTCGGTTGAATTCCCGCAAACAGGACTTCAAACACGAGACGAATGCGGTCGGCGAGATGACTTTGATTCATCGTTTTGCAAAGTTTACCAAGTTTGCAAAACATCTACAGACAAAACGTTTTCCTGTTTTGCTCCGGACGTAATTTATTACAATGTTTTTCAGAATACTGTCTAAATCCGCTCCCTTTACAATGCTTAATTCCCACGCTCATTCATTCACCAATATTGACAGGTTTGGTATCCACGTGTAGCATGAAAGGCGACCGAGATGATGCTGTAATCCGAATATTGTCATTTTATCTCCACTTGAGGAGCTCCTCCAGACTCCACACTTCACCGTCTAAATGTCCAATTCTTTCCTGATTTATTGAACTATATTGAACAAAACATTTGTTTTATATCAACAAAATGAAAGCATCAGTTTAAACCTGGCTTGACAGAAAACTGGCAACACATTTTATACTTCATTTGAAAGCTAAGGCCTACAAAGGTGACCGTCACTTTTTTGTCACATTGTTGCTGCGTTTTCATCGTGATTTGGTTTATTTTTTTTCATGTTTTTATCGCTTTTTTGTTGCGTTTTTTTCCCCCTTTTTTGTGCCTTTTATTGTGTGTGTTTTTGTCACTATTTTTGTTGTGTTTTTTCACTATTTTGTTGTGTTTTTTCACTTTTTTGTTGTGTTTTTGTTTCTTTTTTGTTGTGTTTTTGTGACTTTTTTGTTTTGTTTTCATCCACGTTTTCGTCGCTATTTTGACGCTTTTTTCCAAGGAGTGTTTAGATTTGGGTAAAGCCAAACTGGAGACAATGTGCTCGGGTCAGGTGTTCTGAAATGTTTTTCACTTTTGAAGAGACTCGGCCCGGGCCCCCGTTTGGACTGAACCCCAGCGGAAACCTGTGGGCCATCTGGAGAACCATCGACCCGACAGGAGAGGGACGGCCGCAACCCCCGGCCCATCGTTAGATACCCATAATGCAACGCAGTCGTGTGTGTGGGGTCGGATTTCGAGATAAATGACCTTTAAAGTCATTTTGATAAAGATAAATCCAGAAAGAGCCGAAGACTTTTGGGTCAGTGTGGGAGTAAGATCTAAACTAAACCACAACTTAATCAAGTCTAAGATACGATATAAAAGATCGGACTTTATCGATCTCGAGATGGAGAGTTTTACTTTAACAGCCGCTCTTAAAACACACAAAATGTGCATCACAGTGAAACAAGTAAAAACAATACAAAGGTAAAGGTGTCATGTACGTCCCGCGAACTGAAACTGTTCATCGGGGCCTGTTTGCTGATTTTTTTTTTAAGTCCCGGGGCAGGAGTTATTTCACTTTTTAAGCTGTTTTACCTGAAGCTAGTTCCAGCTCAATTGTTTACCGTTACTATGGAAACAGCTGCAGTGGAGTGATATACACTTATAAACGAGTGAGAGCTTTATGAAGGAAGATGTGATCTGGGGCAAAGCCTGTTTGGTCCAGAACTTCATCTGAACGTCTTCCATTGGACAAAGAAGTTTCCTGACATCGGAGATAAACCTAATCGATATCATCTAAGCAAGTTCGATACGATCTTGTAGCCGATATATTTCCCGCCACAGAAAGCCCGATAAACACTGAGCCCGTGATTTGACGTACAGCCAACTTCCACATCATCTCCACCTCTTGAAGACATTCCCCTCGCCACCCGCTTACACCCAACACGCTTCAAACCCACTGGGACCAAACCATGACCTGGATGACTGAGAGCCGCCCCCCTCCCTCCTCCCTTTGTGCGGCGTCTACAGAACCGGTCCCATCTGGAGACCGGGCGCCCCTTTCAAGCGCGTCCAACAGAAAGCCGCGGACACTTTTAGACGAGCGTCCCGGCGGCGCCTCCGGGAAGGCGGCCCGAAACGCGGACCTGCCAACGGTTCAAAGCCCCGCGAAGTGGGTCAGGATACGGGGCGCTGGTGCAGGGGGGGGCGGGGGCCAAATTTGCTCCGCGGTGAGAACGGCGCAGGCCAAAAGTAGGGCGGAACGATCGAATGGAAAGGGCCATTTGAGCGGAGCGGAGGATGGCAGGTGTTGTGTTTGAATTAAGACCGGGCCAGTTTGGAAAAGTGGAGCAATAGTGATGAGGAATATGATTCAAAGCCCGATACTGCAGGTGGATCGGGAAAAAGAGCCAATACTGACACGTTTCAGAGGGGATCTTGGATATTGTTTAGTTTTACTGAAGAAATATGTGACTCAATTCAAATTTCCCCTTGATTTCAAACCTCAAGTTCCCTCCGAAAAGTATTGTTAAAGTGGACAGGTTTGAATGCCTTTGTAAATACGACTCATTTAGATAACATCAGGAAGTGACAGGAAGTGACATATGTTAAATGTGACATCACTTCCGGGTCCAAACACATGTTTTACACCTACTTAGAATATAGCTCACCATTTCTCCAGGCAAAAATGAATATATTTTTATATTTAAACTAAGGCTTCATTGTGTATGGGAAAAAAATTATTTGATAATTCATGTCCGAAAATACTTGTGTGTGATCAGATGTTTAAAAAGAGCCTTGTAGTCGTCGCTATAGCAGGGTAAAATCCCATTATAGTGAATAGGGCTGAAGTTCCGTTGGACCAGGAAGTAGAGCGATGACATCATCACTTAACAAACATATTATTCCCATCAATATAACATGGTTGCACAGTTTATTTGTATAGTCTATTATTTATCCAAGTTATATGTGTCATGTTGCACGATTGAAGTGGGAAAAATCCCTAACCACAGCTCCGATTGTGGTTCTGAACCGTTTGAAATAGTTTGCCTCCATCTATGTCACTTCCTGTCAGTGTCCAATAAGGAAGTGGAACGATAAACATCACAACAAATGGCCAAACTGAAGAAAGCCGGGTACGTTATTGGGCTAAATCTTAAATATAATGGCGTTAACTATGTTTCAGCAAAACAAAACAAAAAGACTGGGAAGTGTAGAGAGTCTGAAGGAGCTACTAAAATGGAGATGTTGCAAGAGTGGTTAATGTATGTCTCTCTTACTCGATGTGAGATCACCTTAAAATCCGTCATGACAAAAGCCGAGCAGTCAGATGAGGGAAGAAAGTCTATTACTGAAAACCGCACAGAACAAGATGAACATTCTCAGTTCAGTCGTTCAAACCCGTGCGTGATATGAAGGCTCGCGTGGCCCTCGCTCTTGATTAGCCGATCAAACCGTTCCCAATAAACAACCCATCAATCCCGCGTTCTCACCGCCGACAACGCCTCAACACGGAGTTAAATGGTGTTGGAATTGCGTCGGTCGATAAATCCACGCTTCGGTGTAATGCAGGGAAAAAGCCCGAGGCCGCAGGAGCCAATAAAAGAAGTTCTATTAAAGCTAAAGCGGTTAGCGGCGTAATCGATAAAGGTGTTTTTCATCCCTGCGTGCAGCGCTCTACCGATCCGAGCGCCCGTGATTTGATCTTTTAATATATTCTCATCTTTCTTCAATCGCAATAACACGTTTGCCCAACGCGGTGAGTGGAACGTCGGCTAATTCCACTCAAAAGATTTGCCAAATGTATGTAGCTAATGTGTCCTGATGAATCCACTGGGGTGTGTTAATTGTGTGGGAATGTCATTGCGAGAAGATATAAAAAAGGAGAAGCGGCGTTCAATCCTAAGGTATGCGGACAGGTAGCAAGTCGGCTAGTCCGTTAGCCCGCTATAGCCGTTAGCATTAGCCAAGAGACAGGGAATTATGAACGATCACAATGTTTTCAGCTGTTGACAACCCTTTAACCACATTTAGGTCAAAGCCTGGTTAGACATCATGAATGTGCCTCCTGAGGTTTTACTTTAGATACAAATAAGCGTCCTCTAAGCTAAATGCTAACTCCTATTTTAAGGTTCTGCTTGTTGTGGGTCGGATACACATCCAGTGGCCACTAAACATCACCTTATAATACGTTAACCTCTTAAAAAAGCTTTGACTGCCAGCTCCTCCTGTGTCTGCGAGAGTAGCATTAGCATTAGCATTAGCTGATGTCACTGTGAAGCTTCAAGAGGAAAACTGAAGCTGTTGAGGTCAAACATGACAGAGATGGACTTTATTTCAACCATGGACGACATGTTTTACGGAAGCGTTCAAAAGAATATACTTACTCTGTGTGTTTACTGGCGTTAGCTCCTCCCGCGTTAGCTGCGATTAGCCACGTAGCCTACAGCTACATCGTGACACAAGCACAACAGCTCAGAGTTAGCCCCGATGTGGACCTGGTTTCTTTGTTTAGTCCTGGTTTACTTGTGGTTTAGCCCCAAGTTTTCTTTGTGTAGCTTAGGCTAAGTTTTGTATCATTCCAGTTTAAACCCGTTAGCGTTAGCTTCTGTACTTGGTTTAGTTGCTGATGTAGGAATTATGCCTTTACCCCAAATATTAGGCCTAATTCAATTATTAGAGTTTAACATTTTGATTTGAACTATGGGTCTAAATAAATCATCTGTGTGTAAAATTGTAGGGCACAATGTGAGTACAGGTTTATGCAGGTCCAGGATAATGAACAGAACATGTCACGAGCCTCCCCTGTTTCAAAGACCCCTGCTTCAGACTCACCTCCCTCCTTGTCCCTTGAGCCAAGTCTTTGATAATGAAGTACAGCTCGTGACCCGTGTGCGACGGAGGTCCCGCGGTGTTCGCACCTGTTTGTCCGACGGAGCCGCTGCGTCGATGGCGGCGTGTGCCCATTTTAGCCCCGGCAAACGTGTTACCGCCCTGGGTCTGGGCCCGGTCCCACCGCGCCGCCGCCATCTGTCCAAAAGTTCAACGCCGGGTTAGGCCTCGGACGCGTTTGGCCCGTGGAAAAAGGTACTTGATGTATTGTTTCCTGGGCGGATCCCTTTTTGAGTAGCTGGACAGCGATTTGGCCGATTTCATCTTGTTTTTTTTAAACATAAATCACAATATCTATGCAGCTGCAACACAGAAGAACTACATTTAGATTTAAGTGTATTGCAAGTTTTATGTAATAGAAGAAGATTTGCTCAGAGGGATTTTGGATCTTTGAGTCTGTAGGAATTAAATCCGCCAAGGAATTAGATATTGAACAATCCCATCGGGCAAACCTTCAAAATCTTGTTAAAGCAAAGTTTGGAGTCTCCTTGCTGTCCCGGTGAATCGCTTTAAAACTAGAGGAGACTTGTCCTTTGAAGCCGTTGCTCCTAAATTGTGGAATGACCTTCCTCTGTCGCTGCGTGTGGCGACTCTGTTGAGAGTCTTTTAAAGGGACAGGCCACCTTTTTTCCACACTGGGATCTGTTCTTACCTGAGCTTAGACGAGTTGATACGTACCTGTCTGCTCTTTTCGTGCGTGCGCTCAGTCACGCAAAAAGACGATGTTGTTAGCAGTTAGCCTCTCCAGCATAGTCCAGAGCAACACAAAAACATGACCCTGTGTTGATCGGAGGCAAACAAATTGAGCAGGTCAAATCCTTCAAGTATCTAGGTGTATACGTTGATGACCTTAAGGAGACGCCGTCTGTTTGGTGTGAGCACAGAAATGTTGACTCACTTCTATAACGCCATTCTAGAGAGTCTTATCCGGTACGGGATCGTAGCCTGGAACGGTCCTCTGACTGTGCAGAGCAAAACGCAAATTGAGAGACTAGTCCTGAGGGCCAGGAAGCTGACGAACACAAAAGAGTTTCCGTCCATGAAAGATACTTTTGAAAGCACTGTCCTCATCATAGCTTAGAAAATCCTTGAGAATCCATCACGTTTTCTAAATGGTGAATATGAAATTCTCCCATCAGGAAGACAGTACAAAGCAAACATCTTCAAGTACAACAGATACAAGCTCTCATTCCTCCCCAACTCTGTATCCCTTTTAAACAAACAGAAGGATAAAGAACAGGTGAAGAGGTCGTCATGACTAAGATGAACTGAATTGCATTATTGTGATGTACTGGTCGTAACTGACTAACTGAATTGTTTTATATGAATGGTTGTACTGTATGTGTGGCAGCTGAGGACAATAAGGTTTTTCAATCAATCAATCATATTCATAGCCCCAAACGGGGGGGAGTTAGAAGCGACCAAGCTCTTCCCCAGAAAATCGACATGTTTAATTTTGTGTGACTATACTTGGATCGTGTAACTACTCATGGAACCGTATTTAAATATTGAAAATGTGGAAGAACTTGGTCGCTTCTAACTTCACCCCAGTTTGGAGCTAGGAATAAGCTGTGAGAGGCTAAATGCTAACAACATCTTTGGTCTTTTTCCGTGACTGAGCGCACGCGTAAAGACCAGACGGGTACGCAACAACTCGTCTAAGCTCAGGGAAGAACAGATCTCAGTCTGGAAAAAGGTGGCCTGTTCCTTTAAGATGCAGCTGAACACACAAGGCTGTGATTGTAAGTAAATGATTTGGAATTCAGAGTCTTGTCGGGGGGATTCCGTGTGTCATGTGGATACCGAACCTGTCGGTATTTGTGACTAGATAGGCGTGGGAAACTCACTCAAATGTTGTCGCGATTTCAGGCAAGGTGTTAGGAGAGAAAACCGGCCAAAAATAAAACTAAATTGACCAATTAACGAGAAAGAAATCTAGGTTTTCCCCGGCCGTGTCTCTCATGGCAGAACCGTTCACTCACGTCACTGCTCAACGGCCTCGGAAATCAGCCACGCCTCGTTCAAATTCTGCCTACAGGTTCATTTCCTTCTCTCCGCTTCCACTTCAGACAAATATAGTGAGTGACATGAGTGTTAAAATCTGAGCAAAGACAAATGATGGGAGAAATATGAACTGCTGAAATGCTAAAATTTTTGATTTTTAAAAATATCTCATTCCTGCCCGATTTGTTGAGCAACAAAACCAAGGCGAAATTTAGAATTTTTTTCCAAATTTTTCCTCACATATAAATAGCTCATTGAAAAACTAACCAAAATCCCCTGCAGGGTCCGGTCATCGGGGCAGGGAGTCGACAAACAAAAAAGACAGACAATTGTGAAGGAAAACCTTTTGTAGTTCCAGGTCAGTCTTGCACTATTGCCAATGTCTTTTTTTCTCCTGTCCGTGGTCGTTTAAAGATTGGCGTACACAGAGGAGTGATCACAAGCCGCTCAGCCTAATGTGAATACTGATCAAATCCGGGGACTTATTCCAGACGTAAACGAGAGAGCGCCATAGCCTCTGATTGACGGCTACAATTTCACGCTGCGGTAGATCGACTTGTAAACAATGTGGAAAACCGACCCGGGCTCTTCTCCTTTTCACACTCCCTATCTTAATGACCCGAGTCTGTGTCGTGCATACAAACGCGCCATTGTCCCCGCGCCTCGCCGGCTTCATCAAACGCGAGCCGTTTATTTGTTGTTGTTTTCTTCCACCGACAGTCGAGGAGAGACTAGATTTAATTATCGCGGCGGTGAAATGCATAATAAGTTACGTTTCAATTATAAGCCCCGCCGTCTGTTCAAAGCTGAGAGGCGTTGTGTTTCTGCTGCCCGATTGCGAAGACTGAACAAACAATTTGAGATAGAATTAAGCGAAAAGAGTCTGTCCCTTTTCGTGAGGAAGAGCGGCATATCAGTATGACGCACAACAGAGGTTGATGCCCCCTCGTTATGTGGAAGCATAACATTGAGTTTATTGTCATGCATGGTTATTAGGTTTTTTTGGCGCTCAGACCCAGGACACAGGTGTTGTGATTTGATATGCGTGAGCAAGTTGCTGGACATTGGTGGCGGGATGGGAAGTTGGACAGGAATCCACGGCGGTGACGGGGCGGAGGTGGGACGCAGCACAGCCGGCAAGCTGACAAGACTGAGAAGGAGAAGGGTTGAATGGAGAATCATGGGCGGTGATTGGTTGGCGAGCCATCTGCTTTTCTTTCTGTTCCAAATCAGGACCGTCTGGAACCTTGCGAACAGCCAATCAAATCTCTAACAGTTTTATATTGGTCCAATCACAGACCGCGTTGTCATGTCGGGGTCGGCCCATTAGTCCGACGTCTCATTATTCCGAAAATGTCCCATTGAGTAGGTATTGAAAACTAAAATTAGGTTCAGGCAAGAGTCCACTGACCTTAAGGGTGGGGCCAATGGTTGTATATGGCTCTCTAATCCACAACTGGGTTGGACTAATGGCACCTCTGCTCAATGGGACATTTTCGGAATAATGAGACGTCGGACTAATGGGCTGTCGGACCGAAGGCGTGGCCTTTACTGCTAGTAAAATATTGTCTTAACCTGTTACTCGCCGTCACCCCTGATCAGGGGGTTAGGGTTCGGAACGGCAAATGTGACGTCAGCTGTGTTTCACTCACACAAATCTTACACATAGTTTTAGAAACTAGAAGGTTTGGGTTTTGAAATGAGGGATCACAAGTAAGGTCTCAAGTCAATACGAGATTTGGATTTGCACAATTGCTAACCCTAACCCTAAGATGGCAGGTAACAGGTTAAATATACCTGTGATGTACCAGCGTTGGTGTTGATGCTTCATCTTCTCTAAGAGGATTTTCTTCTTGTCACCGTCTATAGAAAGTATTTTTGTCCTATTCCAAACGTACATTGATTGAAACAGCAGTAACACATTTGTGTTGATTTCTCCTACATTTAAAATCTGTCCTGAGTTGCTAATGACACCTTGTATCGTTCAGTTTTTGTAGAAAGAACGACTTCGTCAACATTTGTCTCCGCTCTTCTGGCCGATGCCTTCGTAAAACCACTAATTGTGTTGTATTCAACAATCATCTGGCTTTTCTCTGATTGGTTAATGTGCTTGTCAATCACGCCCATCGGGAATTCAAAGAGATCACCCCAGAAACAAGTGTGTAGTCTGTCTGTCAGGCTTGGGCAATAATTGTCTGAGAAGATGTGGACGGCGATGGGATGATTGGATGGAGGCAGGTGACGCTGTAATGAGGATGAATTTGTGCCTTGGCTTCACATCCGTCACTTTGGTTGTTTCTTCTTCCACTCCTCAAGCTCTGACCTGCATTTCCTTAGATTCGATCGAATTGTAGCGGGAACACAAAACATAATCCTGCGTTCCTCTCCTCACACATGGCATTTTTAAAACACATATTGCAAATCTAGCCACAGTAATTGTGAGAGACTTTTCAATACAGCCCTAGATTCATCAATAACATGGAATCAAAGGACTCGCCGCCATTGTTGTGCTGCGTTTGTGAACCCGATCCTCCCGCGCTCATTAATTACCGCTTCAGTCGACTCCTCGCAATTATATTTAGCCGCACAACAACTTCTAAGCCTCTCGGAGCGCATCAAAAAGACATTATGAAGTTGAACTGTGGACTAAGAATAGCGAGTGGGAGAAGCAGCTGCCAATCACGCCTCCGCCGTGTCAGCGTGTCAGAGTTTCAGAACCAAAAAAGTAATACTTCAAAAATAGTCGATAATAATAGTTTGCGTGGTATTTCTTCGCCGCCAACTGTCAGAGGAAATTACGAGCTGCCGAGACTTTGTTGTTTTTGGAGAAGCGTGTCAGTAACAATGTGGCAAACAAACAGCATTTCGGGGAATAAATGAGAATCGGCCGGCGGTGGATTTTCGAAAGAGCAGAGACGGAGCGAGACCCTTTAATGATATTGAACCCTCGCCTTAACCCAGCACATTCTCTCCAGTTCGGCTTTACCCAAATCTAAAAGCTTCTCGACTGGAGCTTACAGACTATAGGCCGGTGTAGCGCAGCGGCTAACGCCAGGCTAAATATCATAAGTGAATATTTATTGGGTATTGCACGTAGCCATAGCCAATCCAATCAATTGACTCTCAGTTCAAATCATAACGACGCCGCCCAAGAAGAGGTGACTTCCTGTTTGCGATTCAGCCCGCCAAAATAAAAGCACCATCTTATTCATTAGTTCTTTCTTTCTGCCTAACTATTAACAGGCAAAAAAATGTGTGTATTTAATTATATTCTTGTAACGTTGCAAGTGCCCGCTGAACTAATAAATGAGACGAGCTGTGTGCTTTTATTTTGGCGTGCTGGATTGAAACAGGAAGTCACTTGTATCCGACGACGTATGGAGAGATTGTAAAGCCACTGGTTCAAAGCGGTGAATGCTTTTTTCAACACTTTTTGTCACCTGTTTTAATGTTTTTTTGTTGGTTTTTTCATTATTATTTTTTTGTCGCACTTTTGCTGCTTTTTTTTGTGCTGCGTTTTCATCCTCATTTACACTATTCTGACGCTTTTCGATTTGGCTAAAGTCAAACCGAGGTTAAGGCGAGGGTCCAGAGATTAAACCCACATGTCTATTGATCACGTTTGTGCGGTTATCGTCCGCATGTTCACACTTCTCTCTTTTGCGGCAGCTGGAGCAAAACAAATGACTTCCTCCAGCGTCTCGGTTTGCGGCCATAAAATCCTGCCCACAAAGTTGTGACACACGCCGGTCGTTTAGCATGTAACGGATCGCTTTCTGTTCCGTCCAATAACTCGAGGTTCCTGGTGGAAAGCGGCCATATTTTACGTGTAATAAAAGCGATGATTGTGTGTGTGTGTGGTTCAAATCTCTCTTCCTCTGATGGCTTCACACCAACTGTCCCCAAGAGATGCACAGGATTTACTGCTTCAATACGACGGCGATGGAGCTAAACATCACTCAGAGCGTGAGCCGGTCTGAACAAAGGCTAAAGCAAAAACCGAGGCCGGAAGGCGGGATGCTGTTTCGTAACAGGGCTTTGGGTTTTGGAGGGGATTCCGTACATGTCTCTTTCTGACGAACAGAACTCGCCCTGCTCCACTGTCACACGCAAAGTCTATATTCTCATTCACAGCATTATGAGACATAGAATAGCATTTCTGTAAAGCGCAAAAGCAAGTTTAAAAGCTATAATTGTGCATGTTTTTTAGCACCAAATAGTTTTAAAGCAGAACTAAGTAACTTGTTTACCTTAATAAATCCTTTCCGTAGTCCCTCTGGGGGTAATACAAGTGTTAATGGGATGATTGGGGAGCTAACAGGCTAACGGGCAAAGCTAACTGCGGGCTAGCGCCACTTAAACAGCATTTACAGCCAAGTTTGAGTGAAAAAAAAGATCTCCATTGTGTAATTGGATGAACAATATCCCTCTGTCCCTTTGTCTTTTCTGTCAGCGTAGGATTTACTCTCACGGACGATTAATGAGTAAAAAAACGTAACATGCTACGACACCTGCAGTGGCGCTTATGGCCTCTAGGGGCACGAGTTACTTAGTACCGCTTTAACCTACAGTTGAAATCTCTATGTTTGGAAATGGCGTTCGATCTTAATGTAAACAGTTGGCAAGTCCGTTAGCCTGCTCAATGGTTTTTTTTTTTCCCTATAGCCGTTAGCATTAGCCACGAAGCATCGCAAATTATGAACGATCCAGATGTTTTCAGCTGTTGTCAACTCACCAACCACATTTGGGTCAATAGAAATGATTCATGAATGTGCAGACTTTTTGAGATTTTACTTTAAATACAAACTGGCCTCTAAAAGTGCCCTCTGAGCTAAAGGCTAACTCAAATTCAGTTAAGTTTCTGCTTTTTATGGGGTCAGATACACGTCCAGTGGCCACTAAACATCCTCTTATGAGACGTTAATGATTGAGAAACCACAGAAACTATATAAATGCCATAGCTTACCTTGCCATACTTTAGTATTGCGTCTGGCTTCCCTATTAATTTGAATGGGGATAAAACGCTTGATGCACACTTTAGTAACATGCTCACATAGCTAAAGGAATTTCTAGGCTTTCTATGGTTTTGCCTACTTTAGCAGGCATTTGTGCGATTGTATTCCTCAAAATCGTCTTGCGGGCCAGAGGTTTTATGCTGCAGGGCCAGATTCGTCCCGCGGGCCGGTTGTTTGCTCCCACTGCTTCACTAGTGTAGACTCCTTGCAAATGTGTAGCAGCCCTCACCGCTCGCAATAGCATTTATTCTTTCATTCTCCCCGTAAATGATCATTGCATTGTTCTCTATGAAGCTTAGCACCTTCCATATGCTCAGGCTTTCCCTCTGATTAACATTCAGCGTCTGTCCAAGCCGTGGATCTGATCTGGGAAAGTCGGCCGCGCGCATTCACACCATCAATATTTCCTCCTCCATCCCCCCAGGAGGCCGCGCCGGCGAATCTTACCTTCAGAAATGATTGTGCACTTAGCTTGATTTATCACTTACTCCTTTAAATAACGGCGGGGCAAAAAGCGAGACGGGCTTAACAAGGCGCGGCCGGTTTTCTGCACGTCCCGCAAAAAAATCAGGACGGAGGAGAAAGAGGGATAGAATGGAAGAAATGTATGAGAAGCTTTGGGGTTGATGTGGTACATTAGATGTGGCGAGCGTTGTGAAGACATTTTATCTTTTTCCGTAGCTATACTAGTCAGGTCTGAGAGGAGACAAGTCTGTTTAAATTTTAACATGTTTTTCCCCAATAAAAACGCCCGTAATGGGGAAATAAAAATGTAGCTCTGTGTAACGGCACTAAGTAAGGGCTACTGTCGTGACTTAACACCCCCAGAGTGTGTAAACTGAGATTTTCCCTTGCGTTGTTGCTGCGTTTGTTTTGACTTTTTTTTTTTTGCATTGCATTTCCCACTTTTTGATCACTTTTTTGTGGCTTTTTGTTGCTATTTTTTATTTTTTATTTTTTTTATGGCACATAAATAAATAGCAACTTCCTCTCTCTTGGTACAGCAGCTTTTTTTAAATTTATTTTTTTGGCTTTTTTTTTCTGCGAACTGCATTTGTGGTTTCTGTGTTCCACTCTGTTTTGCTGGATGCTTTTGTACGTCTTTGTTGTGTTTTTGTGGCGGTTTCGGCATATTTTTTTTTATTTTTTTTTTACTGCAGGGAGTCCGTACTGGTGATGAAGAAAACAGCTAGCTTATGAGCCGAACACATTTGAGGTCGGGCAACAAGGAGGGGACAAATGATGGTGAAAGACTGTTGTGGAGCGGAGAGAGCTGCACGGGAGGGAGATGTGGAGCTGACCAGTGCAGGACACCACGCTCTGAGGCGGAGACAAACCCAGGAGGCACTGAAGGCAGTCAGTCGCTCAGTCGCAGCGGCTCAGGACTAACACCTGAACACTATTTTGTTGTAGGATGACAAATAAAGCACTTACTTACTCACTTACTCTTTTGTCCCTTTTTTTTTAAATGTTTTAATTTTTTGGGTTGCACTTTCATCCTTGTTTTGAGTCTAATTGTTTTTTACGCTATTTTGACTCTTTTTTGAAGAAGCTTTGTTGTTATAGTCTGCATATCATATTTCATGATTACACCAAGGGAGGATTATTTAAAGATGCATCTCCCTCCATTTGCTTTGACAGATAATGCTGTAGTGCAATAACGAGAAGCAAAAGTCATCCATCACTTTGTGCGGAGGATTGTGAGCGCAGGCAGTTTCTTGGCTCTGTGCCCTTTTCTAATATCCCCCCCCCCCCCCCCCCCCCCTTTGACACGATGAGCAAAGAGTCTGAAAAATGTTCTTATTGTTTGAAAAATCAAATGTTTGGCTCCGGGGATATTCCACATCTCAAAAAGGGACGTATGCAAAAGCTTTGTTATTATGACACTGTTCCCTCATCGGAAACATACCTGGAGTAATCCTATTCACTTCTTCTTCTACTGTTTATTTAAGCGCTCTGGACAGTATCTCTTGTTTTTTGTTTGCGTAATAGATAGACCCTGGAAGTGCGAAATCTATATGTTAGCATGCCACTGACCTAAAATGATGGCTTGAATTTTGTGTTTATCACCGCTAATTCCTCTGGCAGCCAGCAGAGGGCAGCAGCAAACGAAATCCCGAAAAGACCTTTTCTATATAGACATTGCTTTAAGTCATTAACCCCCACCTGAACCGAGCACATTTTCTCCAGTCAGGCTGTACCCAAATCTAAAAACCTCTTGAAAAAACTATAGCAACTGGCATAATAGCGGCAAAAATGAGACGAAAACAAGGATGAAAGTGCAACAAATAATCAACCAAACCCTAACAGGAAAGTGACAAAAATGTGACAAACATAAGAAGAAAAAATGACAAAAATAAGAAGAAAAAATGACAAAAATGTGACAAAAATAAGAAGAAAAAATGACAAAAATGTGACAAAAATAAGACGAAAAAATGACAAAAATAAGAAGAAAAAATGACAAAAATGTGACAAAAATAAGACGAAAAAATGACAAAAATAAGACAAAAATAAGACAAAAATTTGACAAAAATGTGAGGAAAAGTAACAAAAACTCGACAAAAACACCAACAGAAAAGTGGCAAAAAATAAATAAAATGAAATGTCAAAAAAGTGTCTACAACAAAAACGCAAGGAAAAAGATCAATTTAAATGAGTTTTGTAGGTCTTAGCTTTCAAATGAGTCGTTACACTGGCCTATAGGCTGTAAGCTTTTAGATTGGGGTAAAGCTGAACTGGAGAAAATGCACTTGGTTAAGGCGGGGGTTAAGAGGTTACATGAGAAATATCAATGATGTCCAAAAGTAGGTTCAGAAGCCACAATTAGATCCACGTAAAGTAATGCTAAAAATAAGTATAAGCGTTGTAGCGGAGACAATCTGAGTCCTGAAATGATCAGAGTTCCGCAGAAAATGGTTCCTTTTAAAGAAAACAACATCGTGGATTGAACACGGGCGCGAGGAGAGGCTTTGGCTGTAGGGTTGCGGTGTCAAATGGATGTTTGCGCAGCTGAGGTCATGGGAATTCTGGGAATGCTCGGGGAATATGGTGGGAATACCGGGAGCAGATGAAGCAAAGGTGTTGACAGACGCGTTGCATGTGCCAACAGTGACGGATGGAGTTACACGCTTCAAGGCTTGGTTTAGGCCTGGCTTTGATTTGAAGTTGGCCAGGTTTGGGGTCATTAGAAGTCCCGGTTTAGTCCGGGTTTAGTCCTGGTTCTTCCCGTCTCTTTTTAGTCCTCGCTTGCTTCCGATCTTTTTCTTTCGTCCTGGTTCGGAGCGGGGACCTGTTTTTTATGTTGCTGTTGTTGTTTCAAAGAGCTTGTTCAGTTCTTGTCTCTTGGTTGTCCTAGTTTAGTCAGATTTGCGTCTCTGGCTGTGTCCGAGTGTCCAAACTTTCCGCACAATGTAGTGTCCAGAGAGAAACAAGAAGCATTTCCAACAATGCATTCTGAAAAGTAGAGACAGGTTGTGTCCGAATGTCCACCCTAGTCCCTAACCCCTCACTCACTATTTAGACCCGCACTATATAGTAGACTATAGGGCACTGATTCTGTTGGTAATTCTTTCTCCTCGCCGTGTGTGATGTATTTCTGGATGTTACATGGCTTGGATTATTGCCTTTTTGTCTGAGAGAGGAAGCTATCAATCATTTAACAGCTCGAGCTAAAGATCAGCAGCTCACATTAGCCACTTTTCACACACAAAAAAAACTCAACATTAAAGCAGAACCAAGTAACTCATGCCCCTAGAGGCCATAAGCGCCACTGCAGGTGTCGTAGCATGTTGCGGTTTTCGAACTCATTAATCGTCCGTGAGAGTAAATACTACGCTGACATGAAAGACAAAGGGAGAGAGGGATATTGTTCATCCAATTACACAATGAAGATAATTTTTTTCACTCAAACTTGGCTGTAAATACTGTTTAAGTGGCGCTAGCCCGCAGTTAGCTTTGCCCGTTAGCCTGTTAGCTTCTTCTTCGTGATTCCATTAGTGTGTATGGTCTCTGCCTCGGTGCAGGGAAAGTTGCAAATGTGGTTTTCTGGCCAGAGACACCAGGGGGAGATGTAAGACCCCCAATCATCCCATTAACACTTATTTATTTACTACTATTTTTCAGAATGCATTGTGGGAAACTTTGAGTGCACTACTTTTTTTCTCTCTGGACATTCGAACACCACAACAAAATGGGGTGACCACAATGTAGTGCACTTTCGGGACTAGTGCGGACATTCGGACACGGCCATGGTCACTAGATGGGTCAATACAGACCACAATGCATTGCGAGAGTCACGCGTTGCATATTTTTCATGAAAAACCACGATGAAAAGTGGCTAACGCTAGCTGCTAACCTTTAGCTTGAGCTGTTAAACGATGGATAGCTTCTCTTCCCACGCAGAAACGGCAATAGAGTTCAGGATTGTGATGTCAGGTCGCTAAGCATCATGGGGATTTGCAGCAATAATAAACTAATGGAGATTTTCAAAGTTGTTCCATGTCTTTTTTAGAGTGTGTTTAGCTGATGTTAATTTATGGGAAATTTATGCTAGCACCCACAAACATGGTGGATCTCCACGGTAACAGTGAATTCCAGGTGGTTTTTCTTCATTCATGTAAAACCCATGTTGAATAAAACTAATCTGACTAATATGTATCCATAAATATGAAACTGTTTTTAGAATTTGGTCGGACTTTATCACAGATATCCATTACTTGAGTTGGGGAGCAAGACATGTCCTATCGTCAAACATCTTTTTAAATGCATCTTGTATTATCGACATAAAAAGTCCCGTGCTTCGAAAACCGCCTCCCAGCGCCGCACAACGGACCCACGGAGCCCATTTTTCTTCTTCCCATTTTCATTATAGCCCCGACAGTGCCACCGGCGCGTACTCAGTTCATTGCGATCGGGCTCGGAAGTTCACTCGCTCCATATTGGAACTCAAATGACTGCAAAGTACAGGTGAAACGCGCGGGAGAATCTATTTATATGCGCATAATTTCCTGCTCTCCCCTCTGTGTGGTGGCGGATAGATAACCGCGCGGGCCAGTCCCACAGCACACGCACAAAAACGATCTGGGTTATAGCTCTAGCCCTCCCCCCCCCCCCCCCGTTTTAGGATTCAGAGAAATGACGGATAGTTTTGACCCAGTGACCTTGTTGTTCGGCGTAGGTACGACTGAGGAAATGCAGGGGAGGCAGCAGTAGGAGTATTGAGTTTAAGCACACATGTTTTATGTAGTTTTAGTCTCTTGACAAAAACGTCGTGTGGTTTTCGTCGCTGTTGTTTTTGGCGGCCATCTTAGTCTTAGTCTTTTGGATGAAAATGCTTCAGCTTGCCGAAAACAAACCAAAAAAAAAAAAAGTCTTTCAACAAATTGGTTAAGACTTTCAGATAAAATGGCCACGGATAGGTGGGAAGTCACTTTATTTTATCGTATTTATTTAATATTTTTTATGCATGCCCTTATAGCCTTATAGTTTAACGTTCTTAGCTTATTTTTTATCTTAATTCTGTGTTATATGTTCTACGTCGCACGTTTGCACCGAGAAAAATTCCTAGTTTGTGAACCTGTTCTCAAACCATGGCAATAAACCTATTCTGATTCTGAAGATGTGCCACCAAGCCGAAGAGGCACCTGAAGGCTCACAACACTAATATTCCATGATTTTTAATCATAATAATAATGCATCGGTTTTATATAGCACTTTTCTGGACACTCAAAGACGCTTTACATTGCACTATTCATTCACTCCATACTTGGTGGTGGTAAGCTGCAATTGTAGCCACAGCTGCCCTGGGGTAGACTGACGGAAGCGAGGCAACTAGTCTGCGCCATCGGCCCCTCCGACCACCGCCGACCACTCACTCACTCACTACATTCGCCCCAGGCTTCCTGGTGTTACCAAACGGTCTCCCATCCAAGTACCGACCAGGCCCTTCCTGCTTAGCTTCCAAGGCCTGACGGGATCGGACACAGCAAAGGCGGGATGGCCATACGTTACACAGATACACATTTAAGCTAACGGCCTTAAAGGGACAGTACACCGTTTTTCCACACTGAGATATGTTCTTACCTGAGCTTAGACGAGTTGATGCGTACCTGTCTGGTCTTCACGCGTGCGCTCAGTCACGTAAAAAAGACCAAAGACGTCGTTAGCATTTAGCCTCTCCTCCTCTCCTCTATGGGGCCAAACGGGGGTCCTCTATGGGGCCAAACGGGGGTGAAGCATCGTCACACAAAATTAAACATTAAAGTTGTAGAAGCAGTGATGGGAATGGCAGTTTTAGGATAATACCAGTAACAGAAGCAGTCTCTCCTTTATGAAGAAAACACAAGTGACTATGAGTGGTAGTCATAGAAACGTACTGGTAGCAGAAGCAGTTACACTAACACGGGACCTCATGTGGTAATTGTCGGAGCCGTGCTTTGGAAATCCGTCCCATTTTCTCGCGTAATCATTTGTCTCTATAGCAAAACAAGCTATTAAGCAGAAAACACGAGGGACGTCGACCGCCGCAGCAGGTCGGAACACGCGGCGAAGCCCGGGTGTTACACTTGCACCTGCCCGTAGCCCCGCCCACTGCCTCCCAGGTGAGCGCAGGCGGGGGCCCGTGTCCGCGGCAACCGGCTCCGTCGGGATTTAAACGCGATACAAATATTCCCAGGATGACGAGGGCAAAACAGTAGCAAGATAAGGCGGTTAATGATTTGCGAACATTGTCGGTTAGCATAGCATTGTCTTTCCATCGCACGGGTGTTCTGTTATAACTGCTATAAAATATAAAAGTGATTTGCTTCTCTGTTTTAATTTAACATCTGCTACGTCTACTACTGCAGTAAAGTTCCTATGTTGTGATGACATCGATATCATTTAAAAAAAAAAACTAAGTGAATCCAATAACTTCCGAGTAATGATCAGGGAAAATATTTTGACATTTTCTGTTAAAGCAGAACTAAGTAGCTCATGCCCCTAGAGGTCATAAGCGGCACTGCAGGTGTCGTAGCATGTTGCGTTTTCATAATTTGCGGTGCTTCATGGCTAAGGCTAACAGCTATAGAGAAAATAAACATTGAGCAGGCTAACGGACTTGCCAACTGTTTACATACGTTAAGATCGAACGCCATTTCCAAACATAGAGTAACTCGTGCCCCTAGAGGCCATAAGCGGCACTGCAGGTGTCGTAGCATGTTGTGTTTTTTACTCATTAATCGTCCGTGAGAGTAAATACTACGCTGACAGAAAAGACAAAGGGACAGAGGGATGTTGTTCATCCAATTACACAATGGAGATCATTTTTTTCACTCAAACTTGGCTGTAAATACTGTTTAAGTGGCGCTAGCCCGCAGTTAGCTTTGCCCGTTAGCCTGTTAGCTTCTTCTTCGTGATTCCATTAGTGTGTATTGCTGCTCCGACCCGGTGCAGGCAAAGTTGCAATTGGTTTTCTGGCCAGAGACACCAGGGGGAGATGAAAGACCCTCCAATCATCCCATTTACACTTGTGTTACCCCCAGAGGGACGACGGAAAGGATTTATTAAAGTAAACAAGTTACTTAGAACTGCTTTAAGACAATGCTTTCCAACACTGTGTCTCTCCCATAGTGTTTTATCGGCCTCTGCTCCAACTTAACTTATGCATGGCAATCTAGACAGTCGTAATAGTCTTACTCTATTGCCAAGAATACGACGTTTTTGGGTAGAAGTAGTGCATACACTCTTGCCCACCGCACTTCCTGCTTCCTTCGCCCCTCGATCACCTCCTCGCTCCTTTTGCCATTCGAGGCGCAGCGCCTTGGCCACCAGGAGATGCATCTATTGTGTCGGTCAAGAGCGATTTGAAGAAAGGGTTTTTTATTGTCGACGCAAATCCTTTTCATGGCGGGGAAAAGGCGAGGGGAGAGATCAAGCGCGGCAGCAGGTCCAAAGCCGCTGTGGTCTTTTGAAGTGGCGGGCAGTAAAGGAAAGCTATCAAAGCGTCTATGGCATTGCGATGGGAAAGGGTGTTAGCATTAAAGAAAGCTCTTAGAAATTCAACGCTTAGCAAGACGTGCTAGCAGCAACAATGTGGACTACTTTGAATATAGTTTGAGAATGATCTATTCATCCAAATGCTGCTGTGGAGAATCATTTTAACCTCAATAATGAAAAACATTTTGCATCAATCCAATACTGAGATAGGGTATCAGAGCCGATACTGCAAAAATACAAGGGGTCAGCCCATTAGTCCAAGTCTCATTATTCCATAATACCCCATTGAGTAGGGGTGCCATTAGTCCGACATCGTCAGAAAAAAACACACATGTTTTTTTGACTAAAGAGGCACCTCTGCTCAATGGCAAATCTTTGGAATAATTATTTGACATTTATTTATTTCAAGAGGAATAGCCCCTTGGGATGAATCATCTTGTTTTCGAGGGGGTCCTCTAAGTCAAAGTAACAACATAATGAGACGTCGGACCAATGGCACGGCACCAAAATACAATATCGGGTATTGATTCCAAATATCCATTCCTGAAACCGATACCTGTTTTGGCTCTCACTGTTTTAAAAACACATCTTTCACCAACTAGATGTGAAGTAAACAAAAGGTGAACCTGGAGAATTCAATCACTGTGTTAGTTTTAACCTCCGCAAATGTCATTTTGATCGCAGCGCAAAATGCTGCAGCTAGCAACAGTATGCTAATGCTAGCGGCAGCGTGCTAATGCTAGTGTAAGCGAGTGATGTAGCGCACATGCTCCTCACACTGTATATATTTGAATGCTGTTGCTGCGCTTTCTCTCGGTTCGCTCTTCATTAAACAGAGGAGACATGTTTGTCCCGGCTCCAGAAGACATACCCTGCCTCTCCTTAGCGTGCTAATGCTAGCGGCTGCGTGCTAATGCTAGCGGCAATCAAGGCTGGGACAAAAACTGTGACTGGATCACAGTAATATTGGACACTGCTGGAGTGGATAGTGTTTGTGTTTTAGTAATGCACAAATTGTAATGATCAGATAATTTTATGTGAGTTGTTAATATGAAATGCAGACAAAGATATATAGTGTAGAAAAGTCCTTGTTTAATGTGTTTACATTAGTTTATCAATAGATATAATTGATAAATGATACGCAAGACCATTGATCTCACACTGGAGAGAAGAGGAACATTTTTCACTCACAGCAGCCACTTTTGATGAAGTCTCTTGGTATCAGCAGATACTCTAAACCCCAGCATCGGGATCGGAAGCAAAAAAGCTGGATCGGTGCATCTCTAGTATAACGTAAGCCCATTTCTATTTTTGACCATTCTAAGCTCGTCAAATCTTCAACACGGAGACTTTGCCTTTCTCTAATCTTCTCGCTTCCTTCTATCTCGGTCAAGTCGTGAACCCATTATACGAACATCTATTCGGTGGGTACAATAGATTATGGTTGATCGGTGCGCATTACAGCTCGCAAAGGTCAAACCAGCGATGCTAACAATTGAAGAAGCCTTTATATAGAAAATTCATCCTGGACTCGCTATTGATTCCTGCCAGCGCTAATAAGATTGAACATTTGTAGCCTGCCGGTCATGGCCAGTCTGCCTCTCTAAATCACGGGATTACATTGGCGCACACATCGCAAAAACCTCCAACAAAGAATCGGCGATGTGGGCCTATCTGGAAAAGCTGGCTTAGTGTCCATTGTTGGAGTAGCATTGGAGAAATAATGTACTTTTGGTGAACAGGGGGTCATCAAAGTCTAGCCGGTGCCACAAAAGGGGCGTCGTTTGGCAGGACGCGTCCCGAGCAAGTCCAATTCCCAGACGGATAAGAAAAGCCGGGGGAAGATGACAAAGATTATTCTCGCCTTTATGTCCATTGTTGAGGGGCTAAATGATAAGATTGCCATCCCCGTTTCCCCGGAGGATTGCAATTGTCTGGGCTCAAGACATCACCAGCGCCGCAGAATAGAAAGAGAGAAGGTGAAAAAATCTACTCACCCGCCTTTTATTCGTTCTTTTGCAGGTATAAAAGCGATTCTCCCCGGGGAGCCTTTTATTAATCCTATTGGGAGCCCCTGACTGTCTTTGAAGCCAAAACCTGGGTTGCTCGGGTTGCATAGAAAAGCTTAAATTGTGAAAAAAAAAAAAGGGTATTTTGGTGTGGACAAACTGAAGCTTTGGCCTCTGACCTCCAGAAGCTTCGTCAGCAATTATCTTTATTTTTATCATCGGAAAGGAATAACTGGATACTCTCTGTCATCTCTCACCCCTTGCTAAATTTTAGGCCAATTGTTAACATTGTAATTGTGCATAGGCCTACATGAGAAAAACAAATTTACAATAGATGTCAATAGATTTTTAGAATCCAATTTATTTTCTCAGCTTTGATGCTAAGCCCGGTTTCTTCTTCTTACATCACAAAGTGCCAACTAAGGAATGAAGCGCATTTTTTTATAATATTTTCTTAGAATTTCGCCCAAAGGCTGAATTTTTATTCATTTTTAATTCACAAGATCATGTATTATTTCTTCTGGAAGTTCTTTCTGTCTTTATGCAAAATAAAAACAACAACAACATCATCAAAGAAACTGGGATTCGCCATGTTGATGAGAAAAAGCCTACAACACTCATTTCAAAACATTAAGAATGTTGGCAAAAGCCTTAATGCAGCATAACGCTGACGAAATCAATGCAATATGTTGTATCACATGCATTGTTATTATAGGCTCTGTGTAGTGTTGAAAAGGAGTGGGTTACTATTGGCTTGTGCCAGGCGCGTGTGGCCTAAATGTAAATATATCTTTGTGTGTGTGGCTCCATCTAGTGGACACCATGCAGTGTAGCAGTCGAAAGGCGCATGCTTTGACTCATCAAAATCAAACACAGTAAAAAAATAACATAAATAAATAAATAAATAAATAATATACAGTGGATCGTTACAACAATAAAAGTATCTACATTTATATTTAAAACAATTACGAGGGAGAAAATCTAGGGTGGATCTGGTTAAAAAATATTATTATTATTATTATTATTATTATTATTATTATTATTATTATTATTATTATTATCATTATTATAGGAGTCTTTTCTTGTATGAATTGTTTCATATTTAATTTAATTTAATTTATTTTTTTAGTCAAGGCGCTTCAGCCGAACCCAGATCTTACGCACAGTACGTCGCGTCGATCCCAGAGCTGCGGATCGTGTTGTCTAACCACATTTTAAAAGCGCAAGGACGTGCCCCCTAAACCAACAAAAGAGCACTCCGCGGGCGATTATGACACGCACGGGTCCGGACATCTACGTTAACTCTGTCTGCATTGTTTAAGTCACTTTTTAGCGCGTTGGAGACGAATACACGCGCTAAAGCTAACATTATTGTGGGAATTTTGCTAGCGTCCATTCAACGTGCATCTGTTTTTAGCAAGTCGCTGCGCCTGCACAATCTTTGAAACGGTAACAACTTCTTTTGACGGCATATTTACTCATTTATGTCACAAATGTTGTCTGTTTTGAGTCATAGAAGTAATGTCCTCGCTTTTGCTGTTATCGTCATGTGCTGCGTCACGTAAAGATCTCCTTATTTCCCACGTCGTTTAGTTAATCTTGATATTTGAATGACGTTTTTAATCTAAAAGGCTAAATATTTTTTATCGAAATTAATAACCACATGTTGTATAGACGTGTTGTGTAATCGATAGCGTCATTTTGCATTTTGCTGGAACGTGACTCAGCATGTTTGAAGTCAAGCAGCGAGGATGACTGCGCAGTTTGGCCACTGAAAGATATTGTTTACCTAAAAAAAAAAAAACAGCCATTTTCCATTAAGTGCACGCCTACTATTTTTTTTTAATTTTTACATTATGAGGAAAAAAACAAACAAATCGAAAACATTAACTCCTATAATGATGAGGTACCACTGTTTAACCTCTTAACCCCCTCCTGAACCGAGCACATTTTCTCCAGTTTGGCATTACCAGGGAAGCAATGTCGTACTGATTGTTAATCAACTATTGACAACTACTTCTTTAACACCTATTTTTTTTTAATAAACTGTGGTCACCCCTATCTAAGATTCATATTTGCTCGCACGATGGGTAAATTCATGTTTTATTGACATATTTTATTTTCCCACAGGGTCAGCCATGGCCTACCTCTCCGTCCCGAGCTACTGCGAATCCAACGCCTCCATCTCCAAAACCTGGATCGACCAAGGCCTAGCCCCTTGTTTCTACTTCACTTTGGTCCCTACCGTCCTCCTGTCTTTTACCTTTTTACTCGGGACCCTCCACTGCATGTTCTACCAGAAATACGGAACCCAAATGGAGCCCAAATTCAGGCCGCGCTCCTGCCTGTACGTCCTGCAGCTAGCCCTGTCCGCCATCCTCTTAGTCCAGTTTGTGGGTCTCGTAATATGGAGGGCAGCGATTGGAGGGGAGCTTCCCGGGTACGTTCTGCTGTATGGGGTTTTTAACGCCCTGGTTTGGGTGTGGGCGATTGCGTTGTTGAGGGTCGAGCGGCGGAGAGCGCTGCTGATGGACAGGACCCGGGGCCACAGCGCCGTGCTGTTGCTGCTTTGGGCGCTGGCGTTCGCGGCCGAGACCTTGGCCTTCATTTCGTGGTACAGTCCGCACTGGTGGTGGAGCATCGACACGAGCAGGCAACAGGTGAGACGACGGGGCATTTTAGTGGACGACCTTTACCCAGAATGCAAGTAGAGATGCACTGATCCAGATGTTTATGTACTTCGTATTTGTCGTACATAAACACATGTCCACTTTTTAAAGCAGTAGTAAGTAACGTGTTTACCTTTAATAAATCCTTTTCGTAGTCTTTCTGGGGGTGGTACAAGTGTGGGGTGAGTGTGGTGTCGCTGGCCTAAGAAAACCACGCTTGCAACTTGCCTGCCCCCGGGTCGGAGCCACCAATACACACTAATGGAATCACAAAGAAGAAGCTAACAGGCTAACGGGCAAAGCTAACTGCGGGCTAGCGCCACTTAAACAGTATTTACAGCCAAGTTTGAGTGGAAAAAAATTATCTCCATTGTGTAATTGGATGAACAATATCCCTCTGTCCCTTTGTCTTTTCTGTCAGCGTAGTATTTACTCTCACGGACGATTAATGAGTAAAAAAAGACGCGACATGCAGTGACGCGTATGACCTGTAGGGGCATAAGTTACTTGGTTCTGCTTTAAAAGGGGACATATTTTGCAAAATCGATATGTTAGAGCTTTGTGCCATGTTACAATGTTGTTCTCTCATCAGAAACAGACCTGGAGCTGAGTTTTGAGCCACTAGCGCAACTTTGAGTAATCTTTGAATTTTCCCAGTGGCCATTCTTAGCAGCGTGGGGGCTGCTCATGAGGTCCTACGTATCCTCACCTCTCGATCTCTTGCTAAACCTAATCATTTCATCGCGAAGTGAAAACACTCGCCATAGCTTCACGGGCCAAGCGGACTGTTGTTGTTTTTCTCTCTTTATTGAAGCAGCAAATGCCAAAGTTACAAAGTAATTTGAACAAACAGCTGCTCACAACATTGACATTGTGTTGCAGAGATTATAAGTTCTAATGCAAACACGAGGCTAGATGAGATTTGGCAGCGATCAGCGATCATTTTATTCTTTATTCTTAAACTCTATGTTTTTAGGTGGAGTTCGGCCTCTGGTTTGTCCGTTACTTCTGCACTGGTCTGCTGTTCTTCATCGGCCTCAAAGCTCCCGGTTTACCTCGAAAGCCCTACATGCTTCTGATCAACGAGGACGAGCGCGACGTGGAGCAAAGTCGACAGGTATTGGCTCGTATAAACCTGTTTACTTTTCTACTAAGTTGGAATTGTGTTGTGGTTGGATGTCATACTGTCTTTTTTTTTTTTCTTTTTTTCCCAGAGCTTGTTGGGAGGTGACGAGCAGAACCAGTCCACGTGGCAGGGCTTCAGGCAGAAGGTGCGTCTGCTGCTGCCGTACATGTGGCCCAAGGGGAACCTCCGGCTGCAGCTGCTGGTGCTGTTCTGCCTCGGCCTGCTGGGCGTGGAGCGCGTCATCAACGTGTTTGTGCCCATCTACTACAAGAACATCGGTGAGACGGGGGTTCATCACGAGCTAGCGGCGAAGGTCACGATTCACGTTGCCGCTCTACTGTCAAACGTAGTAGTAGTAGTAGTAGTAGTAGTAGTAGTAGTAGTAGTAGTAGTAGTAGTAGTAGTAGTAGTAGTAGTAGTAGTAGTAGTAGTAGTAGTAGTAGTAGTAGTAGTAGTAGTAGTAGTAGTAGTAGTAGTAGTAGTAGTAGTAGTAGTAGTAGTAGTAGTAGTAGTAGTAGTAGTAGTAGTAGTAGTAGTTTATTCGGTCATTTTCATTCTTTTAAAACATAAAACAAGCATCTCAATATTTCGTGCTCAACATGACCGAAAGGGTTTAGGCTGAAGTAAAAAACTTATTGTGCCTAAACTAATTTACAGACTTCCACGAGAAAACAAACACAAACATTAATAGTAAACAATATCAAGTGTCAAACAGAAGAGAAATAAGCATGTATTTGGTATTGATTTTAACATAAATTTCAACACTCCAATATATATGTAAATATACATTTTGTTTTACATTAATTAATTTTGACTAAATCATGTCATCATTTAATTTCATTCATTATGGATCTATTGAAGTCTTTTCACTAGTTTCTTACTTTGTTCATCCTTAACTTATATATTTTTGAATGATAGAAGACTTGTACAACTTTTTGAAGGCTTTGACTGTTTTAGACTGTTTTAAATGATCTTCCAAATCGTTCCACAGATTAACACCTCTTACAGAAATACATCGACTTTTTTTATTCTTTTTAGCTTTTGCTTTTTTGAATATGGCAGTTCCTCGGAGGTTATACGGACTTTCCCTGTGTTTTTTTTTGGGCCTATTTTGCTTAAGATTTTGTTGCGTTTTCATCTTTGTTTACGTCTCGTTTTCGTCGCTATTTTGACGCATTTTTCCCCAAGAAGCGTTTAGATTTGGGTAAAGTGGAACTGGAGGAAATGTGCTCGGTTCAGGTGGGGGTTAAGAGGTTAACATCTGAACCAAGCACATTTCCTCCAGTTATTATCCAGGTATCCGAGCATGACCCCCAATCTAAAAACTTATTGGAAAAAAGCGTCAAAATGGCGCCAAAAACGAGACGTGAACGCAACAAAAAAGCAGCACAAACGTGTCAAAGAACAAGGCAACAAAATGTGATGAAAAATAAACAAACAAATAGAAACGCATGGCAAAAAAACGGCTGGCCTATCGGCTGTAAGAAGCGTTTAGATTGGAGTAAACCTGAGCTCCGTTAAAGTGGGGGTTAAGAGGTTAAACGTTGGCACAGTTCGATGTTAGCTGTTAGCGGTTAGCTGTTAGCGTTAGCGGGCTATAAACTCATCCTTGTTTAATATCAATATGTTCAGAAGCCATGAAGAAAGTTAGGAAGGGGTCAGCACAAGAACTAACAATTTAAACTGAACTTGCTCCCTATGACCGTTTAAACATGGGGTGCCTTTAATGATTTTAGCACTGGATAAACTTCTATTGTTCTTTTTTTAGTGGATGACTTGACCAATAACAGCCCGTGGCGCACTCTGGCTACTACAGTCTGTGTCTACGTCCTCCTCAAGTTCCTTCAGGGAGGAGGAGCAGGTGAGAGCTACGCATTTTTATTACATTTACGCCATTTGCGACTTCAGCTTCCTTCTCCCCACAGCGCCACCTACTGTTCCGGAGTGTGCATTAGTAGGCTGTTAAAATAAACCAAAAATGTCTCCACCACCTGAAGAAGCCCCAGTAGCTGTAGTACTTGCTCATTTTCTCCTCTCCTCTCGCCGCAGGCTCGTCGGGCTTCGTCAGCAACCTGCGCTCGTTCCTGTGGATCAAGGTGCAGCAGTTCACCAACCTCGTGGTGCAGCTCAGACTCTTCGCTCACCTGCACTCGCTGTCCCTGCGCTGGCACCTGGGCAGGAAGACCGGGGACGTGCTGAGGAGCATCGACCGCGGGACCTCCTCCATCAACAGCCTGCTCAGGTGGGGGGGACGCTGTAGGTCACGCGTGTATGAGGCTTGCAATGTGGACTAAGGGTTTTAGTTGTTAAAAAAAAAAAAAGCAAGTGAGTGTTTCAAAAGGGACTTAAAAATCTTAAAGGAAGTTGAATATTGATAAATTTCAGATGAAGGGGTGTAGGAACCGCTAACGTAATAGCGATTTACCGTCCGATAATGTCATAATTATTATGTTATCGGCCTGACGAGATGAAAAATCGTTCACAAATTTAATAATTTCAGCCAATACTGTAATAAAACATCAATTTATTTAACACATTAAACTTTTTTTTTTTCTGTAGTTTTCTCTAAATTGATTTTGTGGGTTTTTCTTTTGTATTCTACTGTTTTATTGTTATTTTATTCACTTGAGGTCACGCTTGATTAGCATTTTCTGACCATGGTAGTTCAGATGGTAAAGTATCTTTTGACCGAAAGGTTGCTGGTTCAAAACCCTCCTCCCACAGGTGTACGCCGTCACTGTGTCCTTGGGCAAAGCACTTTACCCACATTGCCTGTGAGCGGTGGTCTATATGGCTGGTGCGACTAACCGTAAACTCCCATATAGTAATGATGATGCTAATCCTCTCGACAAAAACTTTCCTTTCCTGCTACAGACCGCTATTGTAGCCACTGCTGCCCTGGGGTAGACCAAGAAAAACAAGGTGGCCAAACTGTGCCTTACCCCTATTGTTGTAGGAAAACGCATGTGAGCCGCCACAAGTTACCTCGAGTGAAAAAAACAAACATTAGAGATTAAACAAACTTGGCTTATTTGATAATAAAACCAGTATGTCATCTGACAATTTAGAGAAAATGCACAAAAACAATGTGTTGGATATATTATGACAATTTTTGCTTATTTTATTACATTTACGAACAATTTGAATCTCTTTCTTCTAAGTAAAACTAACAGAACCAAATAAAAGGAGTATGATCATGTGTTACAAAACCCCCCTTTTCTCTTCTTCCTCCCTCCTTTTTTTTAAATTTTTCCTTCCTCCTCTTTCCACCTCATCGTCATGGAGACACGAGAAATACTGCTTTTGTCAAACATTAGTCAAACAAACTGAAGATTCTTGGAGTAAAGGGGGGATATTCAAACGTCTGTGTTCTTCCGCAGCTACATCGTGTTCAGCATCTTCCCGACCATCGCAGACATCGTCATCTCCATCATTTACTTCGTCACGTACTTCAACGCCTGGTTTGGCCTCATCGTGTTCGTCTGCATGACCCTGTACCTCAGTGAGTGTCCCGCACAAATATATTATAGTATTTGCATTATCCGAGTGTTTTTATGTTCAATATAAAATGCTTTTCCCTTTAGCTTTGACGATCATCATCACCGAGTGGAGGACGAAGTACAGACGGGCCATGAACACGCAGGACAACGCCGCCAAGACCAAAGCCGTGGATTCTCTGCTCAATTTTGAAACGGTGACGTCTTCATAGATGTACTGCAAACACGATAAAATACTAACTGAAGTCTGGCTCTTCAACAGGTGAAGTACTACAACGCAGAGAGCTATGAGGTCAGCAGGTTCGAGGACGCCATCGTGAAATATCAGGTAAAGTCTGACGCGGTCTGAAGTGGTTATTTTAACTGTTCTGCTCTTTTTCATTTAGAAAACCTGTGGAAACTGTTGCATATAGTCATTTCTCACTCGGCTTTGACCTCACTCTTTATGTGGTCGATGAGTCAACAACAGCTCCAAACATCTGGATCGTTCATAATTTGCAATGTTTAATGGCTAATGCTAAATTGAACACGCTAACGGATGCTAAAGTTTCCTGGACTAGCTGACGTGCTAACTGTCCGCTACATTAGGATCAAATGCCGCTTCCCCTTTTTATTTATTTCTATGATTATGACCTCGGAGCGTTTCAGCTGATTAAACGTCTGTAAAAAAAACGGCTAATGCTACAGCAGTTAGCTAATGAGATGCTAACGCTTATATGAATGTTTCTTCGCACCAAATATACTTCAAAACGTGCTAAACTTTTTTTTTGGTCACAGCTTTCAACATAATGTTATGTCGCATGTTTTTGATTATATCTGGTTTGGAGAAACTTTTATATGACGTTGGCATCGTATGAGCTAACTGTTGTAGCATTAGCCGTGTTGTTTAGATACGAGTTTAATCACCTGGAACGCTCTGAGGTCGTAAGTCATAATTTTCAAGTGGGAAAGATGGAAGTTACCAGTTTCCTGAAACGCACCATAAGTACTTGAAGAGACTTCTGTATATGTAACTTTAGCCTTGATGCTAACGTTAAATTGATGCTGATAAAAGTTGAAATAGCACCGCCATCTGAACACGTTTTTATGAAATGCTCTTGGCTTGACATTTATACAAGTTGTCTTCTACTTTTTAAAGCTTATTTCCTTTAAAATGTACGTTAAAATGATAACAGGAAGTCGCCTATATCCTCCAATGGCCAACAGGAAGTTAGCCGAAAACGTATTAATTAAACATTTGTAGGTTTTAGCTTTTAAGATAAATTAAGTGCATGGAATAAAAGTCAATTAACATCAGCCTGGGCTTTCTTCACTGCATTTAAAATCAAATTGAAATCAATAGCGGCCAGGTATTGGTAATAAATGGCTTGTAGTGGAGGCTAATAAACACAAACACTTTAAAAACACAAAGTTATAACATGGTAAAAAAAAATTTATAAAGAAGTTAAGTTCTTACTAGCCTAACCTATTTTTGAGTTTTAAATGGAAACTCTTCCTGCAGGTGGCAGAGTGGGTAACCCAGGCGTCGCTGGCGCTTTTAAATCAGACTCAGAACTTCATCATCGGGTTGGGGCTGCTGGCCGGCTCCCTGCTCTGCGCCTACTTTGTGACCGAGGGGAAATTTCATGTAACAATTACAAACCATTTTAAAAGACTTTGTGCTTTTCCATGTATATTTAGGTGAATCTTTCTTAAATGTCCAGGTTGGAGACTTTGTCCTGTTTGGGACCTACATTATTCAGCTCTACACTCCACTCAACTGGTTTGGGACGTATTACAGGTAAAAGATTTAGTTTACTACTACAAGTTGGACGTTTAATTGACTCAAATCATAACAACGCCGCCCAAGAAGTGACTTCCTGTTTTGATCCAGCACGCCAAAATAAAAGCACACAGCTCGTCTCATTGATTAGTTCAGCTGGTACTTGCAACATTACAAGAATATAGTTAAATACACACATTTTAAGTGTTTTGTCTGTTAATAGTTAGGCAGAAAGAAACTAATGAACGGCTGAACTAATGAATAAGATGACGCTTTTATTTTGGTGTGCTGGATCGAAACAGGAAGTCACTTCTTGGGCGGCGTTGCGTTCGCACAGAGGCAATTATAGCTTCATGAATTAAACAATTAAAATATAGACATTTACTTTCTGCCAGTTTTAACCACATTTCTGCACCAAAAAGAAAAAAAGTTTTGTCTTTTCGATTCCAGGATGATCCAGAACTCATTCATCGACATGGAAAGCATGTTTAAACTGTTTGAAGAGGAGGAAGAGGTACACGCGTCCTTAAAGTTACTCCTATTTTTATTGTTATTGTGAAAGTAAAATGTGTTTCTTTTTATCATTAGGTCAAAGATGAAGTCAACGCTGGTAACCTCAACTTCCAATGCGGGAAAGTTGAATTTGAAAATGTGTTTTTCAGCTACAGCAGTGGGTAAGATATTTATTTCTTCTTCTTTGTTCTATAAATGCGTACCAGTTTAGTAATGGCCTTTTTCATTGCAGTAAAGAAATTCTCAAAGACGTCTCGTTCACTGTGCTCCCGGGTCAAACCATTGCTTTGGTGAGATTGTGTCACTTTCCTGCAAGAGTTTATTATTGTGTTTACGGTTTTATGTTACATTTTTAAATCCTCCATGTTGAAGGTGGGACAGTCCGGATCAGGGAAGAGCACCATCATCCGACTGATTTTCCGCTTCTACAACATTCAAGGAGGCTGTATTCGCATCGACGGGCAGGACATATCCAAGGTCTTCACACTATAACAAACTTTTCAGCCCACGACCCCCAAAATTGAAAACATTTTTGGTGCTTATTATAACATCAGGCAGCAAGACTTTACTTTGGCTTAAACGTATTGATTTACTTTGTGCTGTTTTCAATCAGTATTTTTTTAATTCAGTTCAGTGTCATGAAATCATCTTAGGACCCCTACTCAGTGCTTTGTGACCCCCCTGGAGGGTCCCGAGTCCCGACCGCCGCTTTGGAAACAACTACCGCATTAAAACGGGATTGGAAACTGTATGAATTGTGCTTTAAATGATGGCCTTAATGTGACTATAAAACAATAAATCTTGACCCCAACAGGCATTAACCTCTTAACCCCCACATGAACTGACTACATTTTCTTCCAGTTTGGCTTTACCCGAATCTAAAAGCTCCTTGGAAAGAAACTGCGACGAAAATAACGCGGCAATGACGACGAAAAGGGAAGCTTCTGGACTGGAGTTTACAGCCTATAGGCCAGCGTAAGGCCTCATTTGAAAGCTAAGACCTACAGGGCGGAGCTAAACGGATCTTTTTCCTTGTGTTATTGCCGCGTTGTCGTCACTTTTCTCATGTTCTTTTTCATCGCATTTTTGCCACTTTTTTGTTGCTTTTTTATTGCGTTTTTGCCACATCTTTTGTTGAATTTGTACCACTTTTTTTTACCAAATATTTACCACTTTTTTACAATTTTTTTACCCAATTTTTACCACTTTTTTAAACTAAATTTTTACCACTTTTTTTGCTGAGTTTTCGTCTCATTTTTGTTGCTCTTTTGACACTTTTTTTTAGGGTACAGCCAAACTGGAGAAAATTTGCTCGATCCAGGTGGGGGTTAAGATGTTAAATAAGCTTTACATTTGAGTTGCTGCTTCCTGTAGTAATAATCCTAATATCATTTTCCCACTCCCCTATCCTTGTATTTTCTAATTCCCCCGTGTTCATCGCTCTTGCGCGCAGGTGAAACAGTCCTCCCTGCGCTCGCACATCGGCGTGGTGCCCCAGGACACGGTTCTCTTCAACGACAACATCCGCAACAACATCCGCTACGGCCGGATCGCCGCGTCCGACCAGGAAGTGGAGGAGGCGGCTCTGGCTGCGGACATACACGACAAGATCATGGCGTTCCCCGAAGGTTCGTTCATTTACCCGGTTATAATGAAATGCAAATGGATGGAACGCCGCCGCCCCCCCCCCCCCCCCCCCCCTGACCGTGTGCTCCCCTGCTGCAGGTTACGACACGCAGGTGGGCGAGCGAGGCCTGAAGCTGAGCGGAGGAGAGAAACAGAGGGTGGCCATCGCTCGGACCATCCTCAAGGCTCCTCAGATCATCCTGCTCGACGAGGTGAAGGAAAAACATGTGTCGATATTAAACGGTGTATGGCGGCTTTAAAGAGGACGTATCCTGCAAAAAAAATTTAATAATCTGAGTATTGTATGATTCGCGATAATGTCTCTAAAGGAATAAGGCAGAAGTGAAGGCAGCTGAGGAGTTTGTTTGGAGCTCCCCCTACAGGCAGCAGTGGGAGTTACCTAGTAAAAACAAACTTTCACTTTGATCAAACAACAGGCTGTTGACTTAGAGCAGAAAAGATCCAAGGTTAGCCTTTATTTTTTCTATATGATGCAATACAAGCAGGAAGGACAGAACGGGGCTTTAACTGTAGAAGAAGAAACAACCAAAGTGAACAGGATTAGTCCAAACTGCTTAAATGAAGTTAAATACTACTCCAGGTCTGTTTTTGATGAAAGAGCAGCATGTTTTGAATCTCCAAAGAGTTGATTTTGCATGATGTGTCTTCTTTAACCCCTTACCTTAACCGTGTGCATTTTGTTTTTTTTACAGTCCGGCTTTACCCAAATTTAAAAGCTTCTTAAAAAAAAAAAGTGTCCAAAAATTAAAGCCATATGAGACGGTCTTGAGGTGCCTTTGGGCTTTACACTTTTTGGCCATGGGAGCCTTTTTTTGTATTAAACTACATTTTCTCCGCAGGCGACTTCTGCTCTGGACACTCAGACCGAGAGGAACATCCAGGCCTCTCTGGCCAAAGTCTGCGCCAACAGAACCACCGTCGTCGTGGCTCACAGGTCAGAGACGAACAAAACTGTAACCGATGTGGATCCTGTGTGATCTTCATGTTCATGTCCAGGTTGTCCACCATCATCGGAGCCGACCAGATTCTTGTCGTGAGCGAAGGACGCATCGCAGAGAGAGGACGGTGAGTCTGAGGTCTTCACAAATATCAAGGCATGGCGTGTTTTATTTGGAAATGTACAAAGAAATTCAAGTTGCTTTTACAGAAAGAACAATTGACTAAGAGTAAGTACATATAATTGCACTTAATGGTGAAATAAATCTGTGTGGACTTATGCACTTAAATGGTTTGATCCGGCTCGAAGGACCATTGTGAAACCTGGTAAGAGTAAAACCCATTCTCATACCTTTTATTCCTCTATGTTACTGTTGCCAGATTTTGAGGTTTTATAAAATCATTGAAACATTAAAAAGTGAAGAATGCAGATAAAGTACATTCAGTGTCATATAAAGGTAAATCGAAACATTTTCACCCAGGATATCAACAATGCCTCACATCTTTGAAAGGCTATTCTACAGGGTTTATTCGTAACATTTGATTAAAACTGGCATTGTATGTACTGGGGTTTGAGTATCTGCTGATACCTGATATTTATTGATACCAAGAGACTTTCTTAAAAGTGGCTTTCTCTGAGTGAAAAATTCAACAGACCCTTTTCTCCATCTTCAATTTTATCTATTGATAAACTCTCATTAAACAAGGATCCCTGGACTTTTCTACACTAAATATCATTCGTGTCTGTGTAAGTTCTCAGTCGTACAGGAGTTGTCCAAAAAAAATAAAAATCCTTGGGTATATGACAGGCTTAAGGTTACATTAATATAAACAATTCATGAAGTGATCTGATCATTACAAATATGTTCGAACAGTTATTTCTTAAACTAAAATACAAACACTTGGCTTCAGCAATGGTTATTGTATTTTATTAGGCTACTTTAAGTATTTCTGTTAGTTTCTGACCCAGCCTTGATTAGTTTTTGTTAGCATCAGTATGCTAAAGCTAGCATGCTAACCGCAGCGATATTTGCGGAGGTTAAAGCTAACTAAGTGATTGAATTCGCCTGGGTCCTAGTTTTAACATGACATACAGCATGCCCATATTCACTTAAAAGTTGTGTTTTTAAAGCGGTGAGAACCAAAACTGGTATCGGTTATTTATAGCTGATACCCAATATCAGATCGGTGCATCCCTAATTTTTTTTTTTACAATTGCTGTATTAAATGTATACTATTTAGGTATTAGAATACCATTAAAAAGTATTAAATTGTACTTTGACCATGTATATGAACCCTGGTTCTCTAAATAAAACTGAAACACAGTCTCACCGTGTTAACCCAGACACCAACAGAAGCAAAAAAAAGTTGCTGTTCATTGTTTTCTTTCCAAAACACCAGATTCATCCACGTCGTAACCAACATTCCTCTTCATTCGTTTCCATTTTGTTTCCAGGCACGAGGAGCTGCTGGCCAAAGGCGGTCTCTACTCGGACATGTGGATGAAGCAGCAACAGGCCCAGGACACGGACTCCTCCTCAGACACCGAAACCAAAGACAGACAATCGGAGAAACTGCAGCCTCCTTCTACATCGAAAGGACCGGAATGAACTCTTATTACTGGATCATCAGTGTACAGTATTTACTTTGAAGTGCAATGAAAAGAAACGCCTTAAGACAGTACGTACTGTTTAAGCCGAGCAGAAGAAAAGTTTTAACAGAGGAGTAAAGAAACATAGGCTTTTTGACACAACTCGTCATACATCAAATTTCAAAGCACTTTGGACGTTTCTGTCAAATACTTGCTCTGTGACGACGGTGCTCGTTGGTGTTTCGGGAACAAAAAGTTGGGAGAGTAGAAGAAAAACATGGCTGCTCCTGCATAATAATCACTGCCTTCACATTTTCTCCAAAAGTGGAATACAGAAACACAAAGACATTGAAAAATAGCATTTTGTAGGGCTGGGCGATAAATTGAATTTGATTAATTAAAGCTTTTAAAAACATACGATATGTAAAATCGTGTCCGCCGCTACATGTCCGCCTTACGTGCGCCGCGCTGCCAATTTAGCAGCGTGTCAGACGCTCCGTAGCGACGGTTTTCAGGAATGACGCCAGTGGAGAACCCGGCGACTTTCTGCTGCTTTACAAAGGCCGTGTGTTGTGTTTTCGTTGTGCGCGATGGACTTCGCTAAAACACAGTTTCCCCCCTGGTCTGATCCTCTGCCCTTCTCCCACTCGGAGCGGAGACATGAGTGAGTCTCCATGGAGACGGATGTCAATCACAGCAGACCTCATGAGGAAGTTTTACTTTTGAGAGCAGACGAGGAATATTTAAAACGGCACTAAACAATTTTTAATGGGCCAAATTGTGGGCTATATTATTCATGTGGAGGACTCTGGGCAGTTTTTTTTTCATATGAAAAATCAGGCGATCTTTTTAAGTTTAATTACAATTTGACTGATGAAGGACCGAAACATTGACCTAATCCTAGTAAACTATTTTAGCAAGGGTGGCAGTGTGCGGGAAGTATTATTTTTTACTTACGTTTATTTCCATTAAAATCGTAATCGTCCAAACTAAAGTAAAGTAAGTAAAAAAAAAATCTATTTTATTTTTTGGCCATATCTCCCAGCCCTAGCCTTTTGTGAGAAAAGGAAAAGAGAGCGCTTATTATGCAGCAACAGCCTTGTTTTTTTGGAATTTCTCTCATTATTGTGTAAACATGAATTTTAAACTAGATTTATACATTTAGGTGTGTGACGTCCGCTTCCGGGTCCTGGCAGACGGGCAAATATGCGAGAAAAAAACATAAAAAACTCTTAAACAACCATCAATATTTCTGAAACTCAACGGAGAGTTACTGAAGCTACTTATTTCTCAGACTCCTTAGCCAAAAATGCCGCATCTACTGCTAAAAAAGTAGTATTTACTAAAGTAGCTACTTCCGGGGTTAGTGTAGCTGCTGCGCCGTTAGCATTTTTCTCCGCTAACCCTGATGTAGCGATTTTTGGTAAATATTACTTTTATAGCAGTAGGTGCAGCATTTTTGACTAATGGGTCTGATAAATAAGTCTGTTCAGTAACTCTGTTGAATTTCAGAAATATTGATTGTGGTATTAAAGAGTTTTTTGTAGTTTCTCGCACATCCGCCGGACCCGGAAGTAGCGCTGTGACGTCGCCACTTACCAAACGTATTGCACTACACACAGTATACACACACTACATGAAAGCCATAATCTCTTAATTGTCCACAAGAAAAAAAAGTGATTGTAAATTAAGGGACTATATTGCAATGAACTGATGTGACGCTATCTTTATTTAATAGATTTTTGTCAGTAAATGTCAGCCGCTTTGTTTTTAGGGATTTGGTCAAACTCTGTTCTGAGCTTGTTATTTATTCGCGGCGTGTGAAATTTTACGTATAAATTAAGTGAATATGGTTTTGTGTAACAGGTTTTGGGGGTTTGCTTTGAATATAAAGGGAATCTGGATGAATTTTGGTATGTGCAGTTGTTTGAGTATAACGCGGATAAATCGGTTTTGTAACATGGAGGAAGTCGGATGGTTGAGAAATGAATGTCTTTTTTAAGGTTGCAGAGTTTTTTTTTTTTTTTTTGCAGATAGTCAACAGAATTCGCGGGAATGGACACATTCTGCCACATTCAGTTTGCAGTGTTGACCTACGACTTCATGTCAAGTTAATGTTTTTAGGGATTGTAAAGATTGGAGGTGATGTTCGGTCCATCACAAACAAATTAACCAGCATATTTGTATTTCAAAGGCATTCTTTATTGAGCAGCAAAATATAATAACAAAACATGGCAAAGATTTTTAAGGCAATAGAACAATTGCATTCAAAAAAATGACTCAATTCATACTGAGTTAGGGCGTCCTCTAGTGGGATTCAAATGGTAAAATCCTGTGTAGGGCCAGTCCTAGTTTAGACCAACTTTTTTCTACCTTAGAGCCAGTTTGAAATTCATTGTGTCCTGTTTGGTTTAGACCGGCTTTGGCCCTAAATTACTCTTGTTTAAACCAAAGTTGAGACTTAAAACATGGTCTGGTCTAAAAGTAGAGTAGCATCTGGTTTAGACATCATACTGATGGTAAGAGATATGGCCCAATCTCAGGAAGAATGGACTGTCTTGTCATGTATCAAATAATGCTATCGGGCTGATCACGGTACTCCTGATGGATAAGACATTTTAAATCCAACTGGTTTTGTATTGGTTTAGACCCAGTTTCGTCTTGATTTGAAACAGTTTTTTTCTGTTTTCTAGCCGAGTCCCAGACCTGCAAGTTCCTGTTCATACCAGGGCTGCAGAATCGCCCCAAAAAAAAAAGACAAAGGTTTGCCAAAGTGAGATTTCATTCACCCAATACGTTGCAAAATGATTCAAGTCTTCCATCTAACTGAGATTGCCCCAAAAAACGTACAAACTTGGCTACATGTTTCTAACTTGGTCCCATTTTAGCCCCGATTTTGTGTTTCTTGAAGTCTTGTTTTGTCATGACTCTTTGCACGGAATGTTTTTGGCTAACTTCCTGTTAGCCAGTGTCGCGTAAAGACTACTTCCTGTCCACATTTTAATATAAGTCAAAAATTAAAGAAGAAGAACAGAAGAAGAATTAAATAAACGTGTGTGAGTGTGCTTCATAAAAATGTGTTGCGACAGTAGTGCTATTTTACCATTTGTTAGCATAAAGTTAACGTTAGCGTCGAGGCTAAAACACTTACCCTGATAAACACAGAAGTCTCCCAAGTTTTTAACATGCTGTAATTATCCAACGACGGCTTGTTTTCTGCCACAGAGCTGCTAACGTTATGTATTTATTCCAGCTACACACGGAAGGAATAAAACGCAGACAGGAAACAGTCGTTAGCCTAGTTAGCATCATGTTTATCCAATATCTATACCTCGTCTAGGAATGGTGGAGCCCTGCAGTAATTAATATAAAGTCCTGCTACTATTCATTTTTGCCTTGTTAAGTACAAATTCTAACCCATAGCATTTACGCAAACCCTTTAGTGACCACGGCGGCCAGCACAGTCGCCCACAGGGTCGCGGCGCCCGCAGCTGTCCCACGGTTGAAGGCTTTATCGTGGGCGTGGGTGACGATGTGCAGGGCGCCGCTGTAGGCCTCCTCCACGGCCGGCTGGATCTGGTCGGCGGGCAGCTCGAACCCGTAGGTGCCGTTGTCCCGCAGTTCAAAGGTGAAGCTGTAGGGGATGCCCTGGAGCCGCGCCCAGTCGCAAGACGAGCCCGAGAATTCATCTGACGGAGGGAGAAGAGACGGTTGAACCAAATACGTTTTTGGTCGGGCTGTGTAAAACTTCATGAACAGGCAAATTAGTAAAGCGCTGGATCGTTTTTATATTGGACAACGGTAACACGTAACTCTTAAAAATCAGATCTGCAGATTCTTTTGCACTTACAGAGAATCTTTGGACTAGTTCCCACTTTGTACTTCATCCCGTGGACCTTCTCTATGGCCTCTGCAGCTGCCAGACCCACCTCCATCTGTGAAAGGCCCAACACTTTCAATTCTAAGACCATCACGATATATATGACCATGATTGTTTTGTTTCCTCACCAGTTCGTCCTGGTTGGGCGCGATGACCTCCGGGTGTCCGTACGGGATGAGCAGCTTTTGTCCGTAGGAGTGGATGGTGAGGAAGGCCAGGACGTCCCGCGAGATGTTCCCCACAAACCGAGTCACGGCCTGGGCCTCGAGCTCCGACGTCGGCCCCCGTCCCCCATATGTAACGGCGCAGCAGTTGAAAGAGACGCCCACAGCTGCGAAGGAAAGGAAAACACGATCACAGCAGATGAGTACAACGGACGCTATGACTGGGACTGTTGCTTCTACTGCATGGGTGTCCCGTCCCCAATCAGGATGGTTGACAAGGGGGGGACAAGCGGGTAATTTGCCCCGGGCCACAGGAGCTAAAGCAGTGGTTCCCAACCTTTTTTGTCTTGCATACCCCTAGAGTCTTTCACTTATACTCCAAGTACCCCCTACCTTGAGGATCTTGACAATATCATTCAAAAGTGACTAAAGTAAAATTATTCTATATTTAATAGTGTGTTGTGTTCAAAATTAAGCTAAAAATCAAATCCTTTACCGTAAAACATCATTAAGTGTCCTCCTCATGAGGGAACCCTTTTCTATGAAAATATACAGGTGATTGAAAAAAAGGGGGGGGGCCAATGTGAAACCCTGTTGTCATGGGCCCCGAACAGTCCGTTGGCCCTCAATAGGCTCTATGCAAATGACACGTGACTTCCAAGTGGATCCTAAGTTGGTGCTTCCGTGTCCTGTCTCCGTTATTTCCCTGTGAGGTCTTTTCTAAAACAATGTATAGTTCAAGGAAACATCCCTGACAGTGAGATACTGATCCGAAGTGACTCGCTACGTGTTAAAAACATTACGTTGGATGTAAATTCTTGACCGCAGGAAACGTCTGTCTTTTTATCTCAGCGCTAACGGCTAGCATCAAAAAACACCACCACAAAAAGTAAACGTCTAAAAAGTATTTATTCTAAAGACAGGCCGATTATATTTTTTGCAGCTCGTTTAAAATCGAGTAGCTATTCTCTTTTTTAATTTGTGTTAGCCGTTAGCTTCAAGACAAAAACACTCACTGTGATGAGCACGGAAGTTTCCTCTAGTGAGTTTTTTTGCCCCGACGCGATGTTTTTAACCTGATGCTGTGACTCCACCAGTAACTCACCGTCAACCATGTGATCTTCAGATATTTATTTTTTTAGACAAGACCTCATGGGGCAATAACAGAGACAGGATACGTAAACGACTACTTGGAATCCACTCGGAAGACACGTGACGCTTGCGTGCATATAGCCCATAATGATTTACTCTGATCAAAGGAATTTGTAACGTTATACCGCTAACAATTACATACAAAATCACACATACTAATACCTATAAGCTAAATGTAAATGTGATGTGAGTAATTTGGGTTAGTGTTGTTCCCACGACTATAAAAGGCCCTGGTTTAGTATTGTTTGCCCTCTGACCTTGTGTAACTCCTGCTCCCTGGTGTACTCGGTGCTGGCGCTCATCCTTTAGGCTCGCCCTGATTAGAGTGAGCTCTGCCCGATCCTGTCAGACCTGGGAAGCTAAGCAGGAAGGGCCTGGTCGATACTTGGATGGGAGACCGTTTGGTAACACCAGGAAGCCTGGGGACTGTAGTGAGTGAGTGGTTGTTGGTGGTGGTCGGAGGGGCCGATTGCGCAGACTGGTTGCTTCGCCTCCGTCAGTCTACCCCAGGGCAGCAGTGGCTACAATAGTAGCTTACCCACCACCAAGTATGGAGTGAATGAATAATGCAATATAAAGTGTCAATGAGTGTACAAAAAAGCGCTGTATAAAACCAATGCATTATTATTATTATTATTTGTATTAGTGTTGCTGTGGGTGCCTTCATGGGGGCGCGTCATGGTGCACCGCTGTAGCATCACAGTGAACTGTAGCCTGTAGTATGGCACACGAAATGTGGACCTACTCGGTATGTTTTCCAACTGTGGCGGCGGCAGCTTAGGCCACTTAAGAATATATCCAACTGTAAATAATATGCATTCATTCTTATAGGAGCCACGGCAGTAGCACCAGTGCTGCCCATCGCTGCCTTGGGACTTGTTGGAGGACTCTTGCCCCAAATGTGAAATCTGTATCTCACGGACTAAACATGCATCTTTTGTTTAAAGGTTTTATGATGGAAAAGCATTTTGTGAAAAATAAATTCTATTGAACTAATGGAACACGTGCGTGTCCTAAAGCTAATGTTAAAAGCCTCGCGCTGCTACATAAAGCTGTAAATGTACACAATACGTGCTTTAATTTATCAATTTTCCATCTTGTACATGCCTATTCATTGAACACAGTATAAGGAGTTGATATTTAAGTTTCGTACTTCCCCAGTTGGCGTTGAAGTTCCTGTTGAGGTCTGTGCCGGTGCAGTTGCAGTCGGGCGGCCCGGGAGACCTGTTCTTCCTCCACAAACGAGTCTGAGACGAGGGAAACTCCGCATTTAGTCGTGGAACATGCAGCCAATTTCTTTGTAAACACTATACCATCATTTTACAAACTTAGATTTAATTTCCTCTCAATAATAGCTTTCCGTCCCTTTCCTCTTCAAATCCAATCATATTAGTAACCACTCAAGAGAAAATAGAAAAACGAATTTAAAAAGACGATTCTTCCTCGTAACTCACCGATGAGTTGAGCCAGGTGTGCGTGTACCCGTCCACATTGAGGACCGGGGTCACGTAGAAGTCCATGTTTTTCATCATCTGCTGCATTTTAGAGTCCGTGCTGTACTTCTCCAAGACCTAAAATTCAAAAGACATCGTCCGAATAAGGCGCAATGGATCTGAAATGTCACATTAAAACGTATTTTCAATGCATTGAACGATTTTATGAAATTGTACCGTTTTGACAAAATATTGGCAGAAAGCAGGACTGATCCACTCTCGTGCATGGATGCCACAGTCCATCCAAATGATCTTCTTCTTGATGCCAGGCACACCAATCTGGGATAAATTGAGAAATAGTCTAAATGCCCTCTCTGTCCCTTCCATTTTCCATCTACTTCAACCCTTCTCCGCTCCACCCTTTGTGGCGTTGCTCACGTCTCTATCTGGTGTTTGGCCATAAATAAACTCCCCATAAAAATAAGTTTTAAAGGTCAAAACATGGGCATAACTGTTGCCTTCACTTGTGCGATTCCAAAAGCTTTACCTTGAGGAGGTTGATGGGTCGATTTTCGTAGGTTTTCCCATATTCGATAACGCTCACTATGCCCTCGTTTGCGGTGGCAATGTCTGACTTCCACTTGGAGATCTGAAAACAAAACGGCAACCTGATTTTAGGCGTGTTATATAACAATATTTATATGTGGTGTTCCCCAGGGATGAATAATAGGCCCATTCAACTTTGTGATTTACTTGGACAAGCCGTTCCCCAAAGTCCAACAATGTTTTGACTTTATGAAATCACATAAAAATCTTTAAAAATAACTATTACAGAGGGCTAAATACTTACTGAAAACACAAAAACAAACACATTTCAATATTCATATGTGGTGTTCCTCAGGGATGAATACTAGGGCCATTCAACTTTATCCATCCATTTTCTTCCGCTTTATCCGGGGCCGGGTCGCGGGGGCAGCAGTCTCAGCAGAGATGCCCAGACTTCCCGATCCACGCACACCTCCTCCAGCTGTTCTGGGGGGACCCCGAGGCGACACCAGGCCAGCTCGGAGACATAGTCCCACCAGCGTGTCCTGGGCCTTCCACGAGGCCTCCTTCCAATAGGACATGCCTGTAGCACCTCCCGAGGGAGGCGACCAGGAGGCATCCGGAACAGATGCCCTAGCCACCTCAGCTGGCTAGGGCAGCTGAGGTCTATCATTCAACTTTATGATTTACTTGGATCAGACGTTCCCCAAAGTTCTGCCATGTTTGGACCTCATGAAATGACATTAAAATTATGAAAAAGAACAATTACTGAGGACTAAACACTGATTCAAAGTGTTACATTCAAAAATACACATTTAATTCCTAAATTAATTTTTCAAATCATGATGCATAATTAAAAAACGGCCGTCTGCTTTAATCTGCCCAGCATTTTTACTCCTTAACCATCCATTGTTGTGTGCTGTCCTTGGGTCACTCAAACTTTATTTACTTTACAAAAACCCTTTTTCTGTGATGGAAACATCGCGGACGCACAAATCATAGCCTTTTTATAGTTTTATTGAGTTATAGAGCATAAAACATTGGTTACACAACCATGCAGACACAACATTTTCAGAGTATTTTTGACTAGACTTGGTTTGGAAAAGGTCCTTACCTCTTGCAAGCTGTGATACTTGAAGTAATCATACTCCACTCTGATATCAAAAAGACAGAAAAGCTTTATTTTGCGTTATAGTTTTCGACTGGTGTAGCTTCAGGGCCCATCTTTTTTGTATCATGACGAGCTACAACCCAACATTTTTTACCCATAACTTGTCATTAATACTCATTATAAAAGTATATAGCAATTAGACCCCGTTACAACATTTATATATCGAAATACAGTCTGTCCAAGTCGGCAAAGAGTTATTTCATGCCATCAAAATCTAGCAAAACATTTCCTCAATAGGCCCATGACCCAACCCACCATTTGAGAACTACATGATTTAACTTTCTACATAAGTTAAGGCACAAAAGTAACATTACATTTACTTTTATTTTTTTATTTTTTTATACACATGTGAAGGAAGAGTATTATTCATGTTACATCGTGTATAATAAACATGTATTTTTTTTTTTCACACGTTCCCTCCATCCAACCCACCCCCCACCCCCATGCCACACGTCTCGAAAAACAAAACACAGAAAAACATCTAAATAAATAAATATAACACGACGACAACAAACGCAACCGGCAATAACAAAATCTCAAAGGCCTCGTTTTCAATCTCCTGTATGTAACACAATGGGTATAGAAAGAAGAATCGTGTGAAGTCTGGCTGGGGTAAATTTGGGAAGCGTTTGAAAAATTTTGGAAGTAAGTGGGGCAGATTGCGGTAAAAGTTTTAAGGGGGAATATGTGAGAAGAAAAAAATGTATTAGAGAAAAGAATAAAGAAATAAATTAAAATAACAGACATAGAACCTTTCAAATGGGGTACATGATCCTCAGATTCCCCCAAGAAGGTCTAAAAAGGGTGTCCACGTTGAAAATGAAAATGTCCTGTCTTTGTTTGAGTAACATTTCATTTACAATACCACATTGCAACATGAAATATCTGAAGAATAATCCATCCAATTTTTGTAGGAACTGGGGATATTTACAAATGTAGTCAAGACAAGCTGTAGTTATTACTATGAGTTTCCCGCTCACCTGTTCCGCGCGGCGGCCAAAGCGGCGCACAGTAGAACCGCGGTTAAAGCCGGTGTCCGGTGCATGATGGAAACGAAGAAGAGTCTGACGTCTGAACAGCTCTTGTACAAGAACATCCAGAGTCATAAAACGTCACCTTTGGACTCTGCTCCGTCAATAAATAATTACCAGTGTAACGGCTGCAGTTTTTTGCCTTACTCTGCAAACTGCATTTGTGGTTTCTGTGTTCCACATTGTTTTTCTGGATACTTTTACGTCTTTGCCGAGTTTTTGTGGAGGTTTGGTGGATTTGTTTACTTTGAGAGTCCAAAATGGTCCTGAAGAAAGCAGCTTTTTAAAGGTAAACAAAATGCTAGCTTATCAGCTAAACCCGTTTGAGACCTACAAATGTCTTCTTCTGAGACACTGAAGAGGCACCAAGAGCCCCCCCTGCAGCTCAGAGGAGGCGTCACAAGAGGAGCTACAGGAAACAAAAAAGGACAAACGAGAGATGGTGAAAGACTGTTGTGAATCGGAGGGATCGGAAGAGGAAGGAGGAGGTGGAGCTGACCAGTGCAGGACACCACGCTCTGAAACAGGGACAAAGCCAGGAGGCGCGACACCATTTCAGAGGATCAGAGGAGACAGAGGGCAGCCAGCCAGGTTTCTTCCGAGTGCTACAGTTTCCCCGACCTCCAAGGTCATGCTGGTCAGGTTGACACAGTGGCAGCGCGGCTCAGTCGCAGCAGCTCAGGACTAACACCTGAACACTATTTCGTTGTACACTTGTACAGTGACAATAAAGCACTTACTTACTTACTTAATTCCGTGTGTCGCGTAAATACTACTTCCTGTCCACATTTTAATATAAGTCAAAAAATTAAAGAAGAACACAGAGCTGCTAACGTTATGTATTTATTCCAGCTACACACGTTTAGTACAAATTCTAACCCATAGCATTTACGCAAACCCTTTAGTGACCACGGCGGCCAGCACAGTCGCCCACAGGGTCGCGGCGCCCGCAGCTGTCCCACGGTTGAAGGCTTTATCGTGGGCGTGGGTGATGATGTGCAGGGCGCCGCTGTAGGCCTCCTCCACGGCCGGCTGGATCTGGTCGTTGGGCAGCTCGAACCCATGGGTGCCGTCGTCCCGCAGTTCAAACGTGAAGCAGTAGGGGATGCCCTGGAGCCGCGCCCAGTCGCGGGACGAGCCCGAGTTCGGGTCTGGAGAGAGGCGAGAGAATGTTAAGATTATAAGGGTCAGCGGTTTCACTTGAGTAGTGTTTTTGTTGAGAAATAATGTACTTTTGTTCCACTGCATTTGATAGATACAGATAGTAGTGAGCTATGTGTTCTGTCCCATTTAAAGAAGACGGTTTGTCCCTGTCGTGTTGCCATACAGAGGGTGCATCCGGGTGCCATCTTCATGTTTTTAAAGCTGCAAAGTTATCATCCTCAACAACTGATTCGTACGTCCTACTTTTACTTGTATTAGAGTAACATTTGACTAGTATCTGTTTTATAAGTAATGAGACAAAGTACTGGTGACTGCTTATGATATTGTACACATTGTCGTTTGTACTCACACAGAATGGTTGGAGAGGTGCCCACTTTGTAATTCTTCCCATGGACCTCCTTTATGGCCTCCGCGGCGGCAAGACCCACCTCCATCTGTGAAAAGTACATTTTATTTCAGCGTGAACGCAGATAGACGGAGAGATGCACGACGCGTTATGATGCATGTTCTTGACTCCGCATCGAAGTTTGTTGTGTGACTCCATTTTTAAACGCGGTCAGCAGGTAGACACTATCTGCTAAGCAAACGGAACTCTTTTAACGTAAATAAAAGTATTCTCGGCAACTTTTACTGCCGCTTCATAGAGAGCCTCTTAACTTTGTCATTTGTTTGCTACAGTCTCTATGGGAGGAGCAGGCGCTACAGAAGGATAAATGTATCTTGTCGTTTTTTTTGTATGTAATCGGAAAACTAATCGTGTCTCCAACTCTTTTGCACCCTCTGTCACTGAACTGTTGGATTCTGAAGGGAGTGTGTTTATAAAGTAACTTAGGCCTTTTGAAATGTGCCCTATTTTTATTGTTATAGACTTTTCTTGAGTCTGAACTGTTGGGAGTGACATTCAGTGAGTGACTGTTTGTGAAATGTTCTGTTATGAGGTTTTCTATAAATGAATTGCCCTTTGGGACCAATAAAGTTTTCTGAATCTGAATCTTTCTGCAGGTGTTTGGTAATGATAGTGAACATCTTTATCAGTGTCTTACATTTTTGTCGATGCATTATTGATCTAAAACAGCTTCACCTGCTATTTGCTGCGCCCCCTGATCCGGGAGTTACGGTTAGGTTTAGGGGCAGGGGTTTGGGTTATGATGTGGGTTGAGGACGGCAAATGTGATGTGAGTTGTGTTCCACTCACACAGATCTTAGACATAGTTTCAGAAACCAGAAGGTCTTGGCTTTCAAATGAGGCGTCACAGTGGCATGCAGGCTGTAAGCTCCCATGTCGATACGCTTTGAGATTTGGATATGCATAATTGCTAACCCTAAATTTAGAAAATCAATAAAGAGACAAAAAGAGAGAAACACACATATCGCAGCACTGCCCCTGGGGAAGATCCAAAGATTACGCAAAGCTGTGCAAGCCGCTCGAAAAACACAGCTCCATGTCAACTTTGAAACGAATATAAATGTGGCAGTATGCCACGGACTAAAACAAATGACTCAACTAAAGAACGGTGAAATGGACTTCGGACAAACCTGGTCTTAACTAAAGAATGTGAAAATAAATGTAAAACCTTTCTATACAGTGCCTGGCCTCTGTGATCCATTTATTCAACAACGAACCTACGTGCTTTATTATTTGGTGCTGGCCGTCCCCAGCTGGCGTTGTTTGGCAACAATATTATGTTTAAACTGCTAAGTTAACCCTCGCATTGCCACATTTGGCGCTGTCGGCAGGATGTTGATATGGAAAACAGAGGCCTGTATTTCAAATTGGATGAATGTACAGCTAAAGCTTAAAGTAGCCTACGCTAAATTGTTTCTCATGTGCTAGTATAAAACAAGATTGACCAATATTTTGTTTGCTGTGTATATATTGCATGGAATGTTATGTTACTGTTATGATTTTGCATAAATGTTAATATTTTGTGTTAAACATTGTTTTATGGTCACATTTTGATTTTTGGACTAAACATCTGAAATGCTTAAGTTAATGCTACTGTGAAATGCTTTATATAGCTGGGTAAATTGATAATTGGAAAGTAATTTTTTTGTGTTTTGTTGAAAAAGGCAGGCGGTGGTTTTGTCATGGTGGCGACAGGGAGCGCAACTGGACTGGATGTGCAGGAGGTCACTGCAATTGGCTCCTTTAGTAGGACCTGTACATGATGGCTTCCTCAGGGTGGCTCAAACCCACCCTGGCAGTAGTGTACAAGTTGAGAGGTAGGCGCTGCTATGTGTGGGGCAGTATCCGGGGTGGTCTCACTTGTCGATGCGGTCAACGCAGCTATTGTTTAATGGGAAAAGCCAGTGCAGCTTTATTTTGGGGCCAAGTTTTATGTGGTTCAGCTAGTACTAGCCGTCAAGGCCCCACACCCCTCTTAAAGATGGGGGGATGGTGTTTTTAAGCGTTCGTTGGTTGGCCGTTGGTTCGCGGCATTTCTGGGACAGTGGTCGGTTTAGGGTAAGCCCTTAGCCTCATAGCGCCGTCGCTGTAGTCATGGGGGTCATTGAACACCCTTTTAATTTTTTTAGTATGTATGGCTTATCACTCAACACGCCCTTCTGTAGCCGTCAAGGCACCTCTTCCAGCCCGCGACGTGGGTGTCGGGTCGAGATTTAAGCAGTACCTGGTAGTTGGCTGTAAGCATGGTATGCATGTGCAAATTAATAGTGGGTGTGTCTTGGCATCGCCGGGACGACGATGCATTTTGGGGGGGGGGGCATATGTGGCAGTACGCCTGCAGGCGGGCACTGCCACTTGTCGTTTTGATGGTGGTTGGCTGTGCGCGCCGGCCGTCACCTGATAAATAGCACTTCCGTGTATTATTTGACCTCTGACTTCCTGTACGCCCAGTCTCGTGTTGTGGTTGTTGCTCCTCGTCACTCTCCAGTCCAGGTAGTATATTGGTCACCAAGTTTAACTATTTCAAGTTGGTAGTAACTACAGTCCCTATTTAGTTGCCGTGGCGCCGCCATGGGCCTGCGTTCTCCGGCCATGATCGTGAGTGGTTGGTTGTGTTGACTCGGACCCCGCTGTCAAAGCCCCGAGCCGCGCTAACGCCTCCGCTCAGGCTCTGGCCGAGCAGTGGTCGTCACTGCCGCCTGCCTTTTTGACACCTTTTGGTTCGCCTTTTCTGTTAATATTCTCCTGTCACTGGATTCATGGAGCGCAACGTCCTTACGAGTGACCTGTGGTAACATGTACCTGAAAGTACGGACTAAAACAAATGACTCAACTAAAGAACGGTGAAATGGACTTCGGACAAACCTGATCTTAACTAAAGAATGTGAAAATAAATGTAAAACCTTTCTATACAGTGCCTGGCCTCTGTGATCCATTTATTCAACAACGAACCTACGTGCTTTATTATTTGGTGCTGGCCGTCCCCAGCTGGCGTTGTTTGGCAACAATATTATGTTTAAACTGCTAAGTTAACCCTCGCATTGCCACATAAACAAATATATTTTCAAATTATTTACTGCTTTACATGTAGGAAATATCAAACTTTTCCCCTCATCTGTAATGTCTCAGGCTCTCGGCATCATCGGAGACAGTTTACCAGTGCATGGTTTACCAAAGCATGTTGTGAACGGATTTGACACCTCCTCTGCAGTAACAAGTCTGGGCCGAATGAGAGGCGCACTGCTGTCAACCACGGGCTTTATAAATGTGTAGGACAGTTTCCTCCTTTCGTGATGAACCCAGGAAATACAGATCGGAGCGCTTCAGCGGTAGACGGAGTATATTGCAAAACCGTGTGAATGAAGGAAATGTTTTCTTTCTCACCAGGTCGTCCTGGTTTGGAGCGATGACCTCCGGGTGTCCGTACGGGATGAGCAGCAGTTGTCCGTAGGAGTGGATGGTGAGGAAGGCCAGGACGTCCTGCGAGATGTTGCCCACAAACTCCGTCACGGCCTGGGCCTCGGGCGCCGACACCGCCGACTTTCCCGGGTACGTCTGGGAGCAACAGTCGAAATTGACGCCCACAGCTGCGAAAGGAGGGACACATCCATGACGAAACAACATTTGGACTGCAGGATTATAGTCATCGGCTGGGTCTGCTGCAGGTGTCCTCCAAGTGTCTTGCCCAAGGACACAACAAGAGAGGGTATGCACTTCCATAATTTTCTTTCCAAACGGATCACTGAGTGGCAAAATGACTGTGGAACATTAAGACATCATGTGCATATAAATCTTTCAAAAGTATTTCCAATGGAACTAGAATGATTTTTATTGCCTATTTTTCTTCTTTAAGTTCATTCGATGCTTGTTCCATTCCATCTTATTTCAAGATGGTCCAAACCTATTCAAACTCAGCATTTGTTTTCTTCATTGAGCCACTTTTCATGCAAGAATAAGAAGTCAACGTTTGGATATGTGGACGAATGCTCTAACCACTGAGCCACCACACACACACCCGCATTTGTTGTGGGCGGCGCCGCACAGGGGAGCACGCTGTACAGATCGCCATTAAAAGTTTTTAGAGCCGTGATGAGAACAAATGTGGACAAATGCTGCCATCTGGTGGGAGTCATGGAATCATTCAGAGGTGCCAAGCTGTATCAAAACCGAAAAGAAACCGCTACATACAACTATGAAGGTAAGCTACATGCAAATGTTATGCTAACATCAGCTAAAGCAGCGGCTAAATGCTAATATCAGCAAAATCCCCTTTTAGCACAGCGGTATGATGTTGTGAAACATTAAATCCTTATGACCTGCGTGTCAATAGTGAGGGCTGTCCACTCTCTCGATGCCGATCAGAGGCCAGAGTCTGTTCACGTCACATCAGACACGGGTTAGCGCCGGTTTGGCACCGGCCTTTGTTATGGAAAAGCTCGACAAAGCGGGTGAAAGAGCCATTCGGCTGACACGCGCCTGCATGTGGAAAGACACCCCTATAGTCCAGGGGTAGGAAACCACCATCTCAAGAGCCACATGCAGCTCTTCGCTGAGCTTTGATGGAAATGGAAGAAAACCCATAAAATATACTTAAGAGTTAATGGGTGGCTAATATTGCATCTAAATTGAACAACAGGCAGGTACATATTCATTAGGGCTGGGACGATACACTAGCATAATTGCACGAGGGTTTTCTAATCATCAATTTCCCTTTAACACGATTAGCGAACAATATGTACCATTAGAACACTGCACACCGATGTAGGTATTCCATTAAAAATCACCCGTTTCCAGCTAGAATAGGCATTCACAACATTACCAATGTCTAGACTGTATTTCTGCTTAATTTAATGTTGTCCTCATTAAAACAATCTGTGCTTTTCTTTAAAAAATAAGGACCCCAAACTTTTGAGCGATAGTGTACATTTCTTTTTACCTTATTTACTTAATTTAATAACCAAATGATGTCAAGACTAATACCTGTTGTTTTTTGCATACTAAAATCCTATTGCGTCACCTTCCCACTTTCATTGGGTTTGAAACGGGCTGAAGTGTCTCTTCTGAACTTGAAGGTTGCAGACCCCTGACCTAGTCCCAGATGGCCTCCTTTTCTGTTACACAGCAGGCCCGACCCAGCTTACCTTCCGGCTGTGGGCTTTTCAGAGTTTCCCACAGATGTTTGCGGAGATTACAGGACACGGGCAGTTTCCATTAACAATTTTTTATCACTTCTTTTTGATCAGTCTTGCATTCCATTTTGCACGTTTTATGATCGTAAATGTACGATTTATCATCTCCTACTGGAGGGAGCGCCTAATTGCACATTGCTATTCTCTGTTCAGTACATATAGTGAGTTTACTGCGTGAACTGGAAGTCTTATTATGCCCCTCCAGAGACTCTACAACCACAGTGGGATGGGAAGACAAGTGGGGCGCTAAAGCCCAATCCTGCCAGTGGTATACAGTACACCATCTGCTAGATGTGGGGTTGGGTTATGGTACCATTCATCATTTTTATCGTTTATTGAAATTGTTGGATCGTCAAACTCACTTCCCCAGTTGGAGTCGAAGTTCCTGTTGAGGTCAGTCCCGAGGCAACTGCAGCCTGGCGGACCGGGAGCTCTGTTCTTCCTCCACAAACGAGTCTGAGACAAGAGGCTTCGGTTAGTCTTGCAGTTTTAGCCCTTATTTAACCCTTACCTAGTGCTAGTGTAGTGAACATTTCTCCAAAACAGGACGCTTTTCGTGAACATTCTGCTTATTCCATTTGTCCAAATCATTTTGCAAACTTCAATTTAATTTCCTCCTGATAATTGGCGTCTATGCTCCTCATCATTTAAGCCCAGTCGATCCAAACACAATAGAAAAACCAAATAAGGAACTGAACATTCCCTGGAACTCACCGACTGGTTGTGCCACGTGTGCATGTACCCGTCCACATTGAGGACCGTGGTCACGTAGAAGTCCATGTTTTTCATCATCTCCTGCATTTCAGAGTCCGTTTTGGACTTTTCCAAGATCTAAAATTCAAAAGAAATCATCCCGAGTAAGGCGCGATGGTGTTCTGAGTCGTGAGTTCGTGGAAGTTTGTGTACCGTTTTGACGAAATACTGGCAGAAAGCCGGAGCGATCCACTCTCTCGCGTGGATGCCACAGTCCATCCAAATGATTTTCTTGTTCAGGCCTGGCACGCCAATCTGGACGATGAAGAGCAGTGAGTAAATTCATCTTGCTTAGACGATCACCTCTAAAGCTATTTATATATAAGTGCAATCCCTCCGCGCTACAACCGTCCTTTGCCCTCGCCTAAAAGCTTTTCCTACTCTTTAAAACACTGGAAATGTGGTTCTTGCTGCACAGTTTCTAGCTGTGTGAACTGTTCTGATCTGGGGTTGCTGAAGTTGGTCAGGTCTAGGTTCACCAACACTATGATCCCAAAGAATGAGATCAGCTGACCACTAATGGACTTCTTCTTGTCTGATGGGCATGTTTCAAGATAACAATGCCAGATCTCAACGGGCTCACGTAGATCAGATCTTAACGCCATTGAGAATCTTTGGGATGTGCTGGAGGAGGCTTTGTGCAGTTGGGCACACTCTCCCATCATCAATAGAAGACCTTGGTGAGAAATGAACGCAGGAATGGATCTTTTGACATTGCAGAAGCTTATTGAAACCAAAGCCAATGCTGCTGTAATCAAAGCGAAAAGTGTCCAACCAAATTTTCTTGTTGTGGCATCAATCCATCCATCCATACATTCATTCATCCATACATCCTTCCATACATCCATCCATCCATCCATCCATTCATATATACATCCATACATTCATTCATCCATCCATCCATCCATCCATACATCAATCCATACTTCTATTCATACATCCATTCATACATTCATAAATAATGAATGGATGTATTAAAAAAAAAATTGTTATCTTTCATATTCTTTGAAAAATTGTGTGGGAAAAAAAATCACTTTGAGCACAACTGTACATACATCTTGTCTATTTTTCCATCTGTCTTATTTGCACATTTTAATGGTCCATGATTAACCAACACAAAGTAGTTCTAAAGCCCGCTCTCATATAATTATTTGAACTTTACACTGCCTGATCTCCACCGCAGCAGCTAAAACGGCTACATGAGAAATATTCCACCACTCTCCTTTCATCAAATCGCTGACACCTTTGCCGGCCAAGGTCCAAGCATTTCCAATGACATCACGCATAGTTTCAATGGCCATTTTGAATACTGAAGTAGAATTATGCAGTACTACAACATGTAACAATATCTCTACTCAGGATATAAAGGAAGGACAACTGATTGACAGTGGCATTTTTATGTCCTCGTAATCATTGCTCAAGAAGATAACAGTAAAAACACGGCCTCAGAGACGCACGTTTATGTGATATAACGAGCTAATGTAGCTTAGACGTAGCAGCGCTGTCTGTCGAGCAGGATTTACTAAAGATCTGCTTCACTCCTCAGACTAAATCATCATATCAAAGAGGAAACAGAAAACCTTCCTCTGTGATTTTTACAGTTTGTCATGTCAACAGAGTCTCAGTCTGCGTCAGTGTTTAAGCTGCTCAAGACGTTAGCATGCTACCGGTTAGCAACTGTCATCCATTCACAGTTGATCCAATAGACAATGTCAATGGCTTCAATACGATGAACGGAAATACTGCAGTAAAAGCATGTTGTATCTGTTGTATACGTGTAGTACTGCATAATTCTACTTCGGTATTCAAAATGGCCACCATAAAAACAAAAGTCACATGACTGAAAAGCATGTCTACATAGCTTTTGTCATCACACTTTCAACAAAACATATCTTTTTATTCTCACAAAACCACTTTATATATCATTTTGACCCCCGGTTGCCCTATTAACTCTCCATGAAAATATGTTTACAGGTCAAGACTAGGTTAACGGACTCAACTATCACCTGAATTCATTCATGCGATTCCGAAGCATTACCTTGAGGAGGTCGATTGTTCGATTTTCGTAGGTTTTCCCATATTCGATAATTGTCACATTGTCTTTGTATTGGGTGGCAATGTCTGATTTCCATTTGGTGATCTGTAAACACGCACACGAAAACAAACAAGTGTAGTTTTCTGGTTAATATATAACATTATTGATATGTGCTGTTCCCCAGGGATCAATATTGGGGCCGTTGAACTTTATGGTTTTCATTGGGAAATTGGGAATAATCATAGCACTTTATCTTATCATTACTCTTATTAACCTGAGGATTATAACAGACTTTGAAATGTGCTTACATAAAAGATCAGTTATGTAATTATATTTATAGTGTCCGATTACTTTAAAGTTTGCAACACAATAGTTAAAGTGATGGTCTCTAAGTTTAAATGTTTGACAAATTGAATATACTGTGTATAATTGACCGCATGGATCTGAAATTTGACATAACATAAGTGATATTAAATAATTCTATTTTTTCTAAAGTCCCTCCATTTGATGTTTTCAGCATCGAGTAAGAAATCCCGGGATACCACTTTGACCAATGAGATGAGCTTTCCTATTAACCGGCCTGTCAGGTCCAATTAGGAGAGAAGAGGGAGGAGCCTGATCGTTTACTTTTGAGAATTCTGTTCCTGCCCTCTTCATTTTGCAAACTGAGAAGGGCTTTCTGGTTAAACGGGGGAGGAATTTGATAAAATTTGCAAACTTACAGAGCATCACTTTAAGGTGAATACTATTTTGCAGTAAATTTCCAGTTTTGAGATTAAATACTGTGTTGTCTGTAAATGTTCTTACCTCTTGCATGTCATGATACTTGAAGTAGTCATACTCCACTCTGTTGATTTGGAAAAGTCAGAAAAATTCGAATATTATACAATATCAAAGTCATTGTACTTCACTAGAAAATGTAAGTAACTCAATCAGTTTATTTACATGGCACTTTACAACAACACCAGAAAGATAAAACCATTTAAAAACACACAATTATTACATCATAGACATAATTCAGTTCGGTAAGTAAAACATCTGTTGTGTTTTTGCATCATACTAAGGAAAATAAACATCTCATTGCATTTAAAGTTAGATAATGAATCCTAATTTACTTGAAATGAGATGTTTGTTTCTTAATTTAAGTCCAAACGTACTTAATCTATTGACGGATGTTGTCCCTTGGAAAGCCAAAAAGTCAAAAACATTGCAAAAATCCTTAAAGCGCTATAAATATGAATTGAAATACAGAATAAGAATATCGAGATACAGTTCAAGAGCAAACATCCAGGAAAATCAACAATTGAGAAAATTATGATTAATAGTCTCACAGCTGGACTAATATGTTTTCCTTTCAAAAATCCACTCTAAAAGAAGACAAACTTCCCCTCACCGGGTCGCGGCTGTAGCCAAAGCGGCGCACAGCAGCAGCTCGGTTAACGTCAGTGTCCGGCGCATCGTGGTGGAAATGAGGAGCAGGCGGATGTTTCTAATAATTATGATCCCACTCGACTAATAAAACCGCACCTTTGGGCTCGCGATATCTTTGCTTTGTCAATGAGTAACTACAGCAGGGATGGAAATCACTCACGAGATGAAGAGACGACCCGTGATGTCACGTCTTCATAGTTCTGATGATGTTTTACCGGTTTGTTCCTCTTTTTGCCTCGTCAGTCCTGTTTTAGACGGGTTTCTGCTGCACTTTTGAGCGAGGCCTGATCCAGTCTTCTCTTGGCATCATATTTAAGTCAAACGTTTTTATTCTTTGTTGTACCGGCCGCCTAATAATAGACAGTGTTTCCTCTCTAACCCGTTCATGCACGAATTATGATCGGCTGCTTCAGGATTTTTTCACAAAGTGTTTTTATTACTCTTTAGGCATGAAAATAATTTTCAAAGAGTTGGTGAAGTGTCCACTAGGGTGACAACGTGCAATTGAACAACTGATAAAATATGTTTTTAAGAAGAAAAAAAAATTAAGAATAAATATTATGAACACTAAAAAATCATCTCTAGCAGTGTGTTTACATATATTTTGAACATAATTCCAACATTTAACAAAAGAAAAAAGAAAATTTTACTTTTTTTTTTAAGCCCCAGTGTATGCTGTAGTCAGGCACCCCCCATACAAAGCTATGGCCCTCAACAATATGTCAAATCATAAAAATAATTACCCCCTAATGACCCTCTGACCAGACAAAGCTCTGCCCCTCGAGGAGGCCAAACCCCTATGTTGGTGTAGATGGCTCAGTTATGGCATTTGTTTACATTGTTTTTGTCAGTGAGCTGAGGTCAGTGTCTCCAGGACAAACATTACTGCAGATGAAGCATTTTCAAAAACCAAAAAGTTGCAGCCATACTATAAACTGTAGTCAAAGTGTAGCTTGCGATGCACGATGTCCAATTTAGTGGACACGTGATTAATCACAAAATCAGCACTTTGGTATTTTAACAATTATATTAGTCCTTAGATGTTGCTTGAAGTCCCCATTTGTTTTTTTTTTACTGCAAGTGTCTCCTAGGTTTGAAGGGCTGGACAGAGGCACACCTGGTCTTCTGTCGGCCATCTTGTTTTTGAGGGAGGAAAAATGCACACAGACCAGAGAGTGGCAGTGTTTGGTACAACATGAATCCACTATAATGCGCAACAGTGACATTAAGACTCATTCAAATGGGAGAAAACGACAATTGAAGAGCTGTCCACTGTAGTGACCACTGTCCCTGAAAGGGCTAGTATCCGCTGATGTAGTGGAAATATCGTTCTTCTTACGCACTGCAGCAATAAAGATAATTCATAACCATAAAATCCATGAAAGATAAGATAACGCATGGACAGTTAGTTTTTTCCATACGGCAGCTCTGAATGATACAGGGTTTAATGTGGTTACATTTAAGATACAGGAATTCAGTCTTTGATTTAACTCATTATTACTACAGGAATAAAATACGAGGAATAAAGATTCAAATATTGAAATATGTACTGAGTAAATTAGGCTGGGAATTTGATATTAAAGAGTTGGGTATAATGGACATAGACTGTAGAGTAGAATGGACTGAGTGAGGGGGGCTTACCTGATAGCGTTCATGCTAGCAATTTGGGTGGGTTTTTGGAGCCCATTATTTAGAATCGCATTTTCTTCAGCGTCTTGACTGGAGAGTTTACAGCCTGTAGGCCGGTGTAATGCCTTATTTGAAAGCTAAGACCTACAA
>CM038365.1:3613539-3888539 GCA_021464625.1 Proterorhinus semilunaris
GCTTGCGACAGAAGCTGGACGTCGCGCAGGCCGCACCAGGCTCTAAGGGACTGTGGGAGGATTTTGGGACAATTGATAATGCTGCTTACCTGTCAAGGGAAACGCAATGCCTATGTGGTAATCCTGAATGTACTCTGATTAATGTTAGCATGGAGGCTGTGGGAAGAGAACGTGTTGATGGTGTAACCGGAGCGGTAAGGCCCCTTTAATTGAGACAGGTAAGTCTGGCTTTAAGAAAAATGAGTTAAGGCTGAAATAGTGGGAAAATATAATTCGTATTTTATTTAAAGGTTTTACAATTTAAAAATATATCCTTTATTTGGAGATCCAGAGATAAAACAAAGCATAATTTACAATGAGCACAAAAGAGCAGCAGTGGCCTACTTAGTGTCCAGACACCACAGCTCCAAAATAGGGCTCAAGACGCACCCGGGGGGGACAGGCAGCAACCACCCTCATAACTAGCGCCACACCACCACGACCAGCCGACAGCCCAGTGAATTGAACTACACTGGCGTGCGCACCTTTATTGAATCTAGTAATCAGTGCCAGAGCTCACCACTCCTACAGGTGGTGCATTCAGGGACGTAGGACTTTCCCATAACAGCAAAATAAATAAAATCACTAACCACCTGGTCACATTCTCCCCCGCCAACTGAATCGGTGTCCCACCGATTAAACACAAACCAAGTACCTACATTGAAGACAAACTAATAAAAACTGAAAAGCTGTAACTAAGCAGCTAGAGTCCCACAGGTCGCAACCTCACTGTCGCACTTGACCGGACTAAGACAGCAATGGTTGCCAGTAGTCTGCAGAGTTGACTCCCCGGGGACAGTTTCAATCCTTTGTGCAGCTTTCAGTGCAACAGTACGAGTAACCAGTGGAAATATACCCGCTGTGGAGGGTTCCCCCACAACACCACTCCCAAAGAAACAGCCAGAACTTCTCTCACCGCCGTCTGGACGAAGCCCTCTCCCTGCCCTTTCCACACGGATGACTTTGTTGTCCAATACTTGGCCTTTCATGGCCTCCAGCGCATCTTTGGCACATCGGACATCCACATACGCTACAAAGCCAAACCCACGAGAGCTCCCAGTGTGTGGATTCTCAATTACACGGACTTCTTTAAGGGCTCCATATTGTCCAAAAGCAGCAGCCAGAGTTTCCTTAGTAGTTGTGCAACTCAGTCCCCCCACAAATATTTTCCCTTGGTCCGACTTGTTCCTCTTCCGTGACCAACATGATCGGTGCAGTGGTGATGGCTGGTCACAAGATTGGACACCACTTGAGGCTTGCACTCGCCCCAAGCCAACAGACCGCGTAGGCTCAGACCAAACACCTGCATTGCAAAAACGAGCTATGTGTCCGCTTCTCCGGCATCGGTGACAAACTACTCTCTTTGGACAAGGAGACGAAACCCGGGGAGGCAGCTGCAAAGTAGCAAGAACCTTGTTAAGACGGTCTAACTGCTCCTGTTGCCTTTGTACTGTGGCTACTAGAGAGGCAAACTGTGAGTAGGTCACATTATAGGAGAGAGACGCAACTTGGGGCGGAAAAAGGGTTCTTTGCGCCGAACCCAATGGGCCAAACTGATCCCTCATAACTGCCCCATCAACACGTTCTCTTCCCACAGCCTCCATGCTAACATTAATCAGAGTACATTCAGGATTACCACATAGGCATTGCGTTTCCCTTGACAGGTAAGCAGCATTATCAATTGTCCCAAAATCCTCCCACAGTCCCTTAGAGCCTGGTGCGGCCTGCGCGACGTCCAGCTTCTGTCGCAAGCAGTTCCTCTCAGCCTCCAGCAGCTCGACCTTCTTCCGGAGGTCCTGCAGCTCCGTCACCATGACTCCTTGAGGTGGGCACTCTCTCACAGAGGTCTCCGGCTCGGTCCCACGATGCACCAACTGCTGCTCAATTATGCTCATCATTCAAAAATAAATTCAATGCTCTCCCCTCTGCAAAAACTAACCTCTACCAGTATAAGCGCCAATTAAAACCACCATTTGCCTTAATGCCAGATCCTGCCGACAACGCCACTTTGTAACCGGAGCGGTAAGGCCCCTTTAATTGAGACAGGTAAGTCTGGCTTTAAGAAAAATGAGTTAAGGCTGAAATAGTGGGAAAATATAATTCGTATTTTATTTAAAGGTTTTACAATTTAAAAATATATCCTTTATTTGGAGATCCAGAGATAAAACAAAGCATAATTTACAATGAGCACAAAAGAGCAGCAGTGGCCTACTTAGTGTCCAGACACCACAGCTCCAAAATAGGGCTCAAGACGCACCCGGGGGGGACAGGCAGCAACCACCCTCATAACTAGCGCCACACCACCACGACCATGCCGACAGCCCAGTGAATTGAACTACACTGGCGTGCGCACCTTTATTGAATCTAGTAATCAGTGCCAGAGCTCACCACTCCTACAGGTGGTGCATTCAGGGACGTAGGACTTTCCCATAACAGCAAAATAAATAAAATCACTAACCACCTGGTCACGTGAGGTTGCGACCTGTGGGACTCTAGCTGCTTAGTTACAGCTTTTCAGTTTTTATTAGTTTGTCTTCAATGTAGGTACTTGGTTTGTGTTTAATCGGTGGGACACCGATTCAGTTGGCGGGGGAGAATGTGACCAGGTGGTTAGTGATTTTATTTATTTTGCTGTTATGGGAAAGTCCTACGTCCCTGAATGCACCACCTGTAGGAGTGGTGAGCTCTGGCACTGATTACTAGATTCAATAAAGGTGCGCACGCCAGTGTAGTTCAATTCACTGGGCTGTCGGCTGGTCGTGGTGGTGTGGCGCTAGTAAGTAGATAGTTTTGGTGGTCGGTGCTTAGAAATGTATTTTAAAAGGGTACTTATTGAAGTCTATTTTGACCAAGGTTATGAGGGTGGTTGCTGCCTGTCCCCCCCGGGTGCGTCTTGAGCCCTATTTTGGAGCTGTGGTGTCTGGACACTAAGGTAACTGTCCTGATTTATGTGTATACTAATTGTTTGAACAGGGACTTACTGAGTTTTGTTTATGTCAAACAGTAGGCCACTGCTGCTCTTTTGTGCTCATTGTAAATTATGCTTTGTTTTATCTCTGGATCTCCAAATAAAGGATATATTTTTAAATTGTAAAACCTTTAAATAAAATACGAATTATATTTTCCCACTATTTCAGCCTTAACTCATTTTTCTTAAAGCCAGACTTACCTGTCTCAATTAAAGGGGCCTTACCGCTCCGGTTACACTTTAGTCCTACTTTGGTCCAATTTGAGTTGGGTAATCCCTTGCTCAATCCGCTCCACACTCCTTTCACGTCTAATCCCGTGTCTATCCGGACGTAGCCGGTGTCCTCCTGTCGAGAGTGAAAGGTGAACCCGGTCGATAATCGGACAGCCCTGACCTTTTTGGGAAACGGATCGCCACTTGGGGCCCACACAGACACGACCACGCCCCCGCGGCGCACAGACCGCAAACTCGCGTTTATGCCAACACATGTTTATAACTACAAATCATTTCGACACAGATTGGCTTTGCACGATGCTCTCTCGCCTCCGGTTCTCGGGAGGATGCGCGAGAGAAAGAGAGAGACAGGGAGAGAGAGGAGAGAGAGGAGAGAGAGAGAGAGAGAGAGAGAGAGAGAGAGAGAGAGAGAGAGAGAGAGAGAGAGAGAGAGAGAGAGAGAGAACAGAGAGAGCGAGAGCGCGCGCTGCAGTGTACTAGCGCAGCGCTTCATTCCTTCACAACCTCCCGTTCCAAGACGCAGCGCAAACGGACCTCTCCAAAACCACAGGACATTTCTCTCCCCTTCCCATTTACGCGCGACGTCCCCTTCTCCGTTTTACGCACGATCGTCGCGGCGCGTTTCCACGAGCTGCGATGGCAACTTTGTAAAAAAAAAAGAAAAAAGAAAAGACTCCTCGTGAGCCAGGGAGAGGGGAACGCGTTCCGAAAGTCTGCAGCGCGCGGTGTGAGGGATCGCGGCGGACCCGGGGAGATGGCTCTGGACGCGGTCAACGTGAGCGGTGTGGTGGCGCCCGGCTGGGGGAACGTGTCCAACATCAGCGCCCCGATAACGGACGGCAACGACACGGTCACCCACGCGGCCAAACCAGCGCGTGCGAAAGGTGAGTGAAAGGGTGAGCTGCTGGAAGGGCACCTGCGCGTAAATTAAAAACGGACCAAGTGAAAAAATGTCTATACGTGGAATGAGGGAGATGAGACTTTCTGACTTGTTACTGCAGCTAATGTGCGCAGACAAAAGTGCAACGAACACAATTTGGAAAACTAAAAATGTCTAAATTAAATCCTCCAGGGAGCACAGGAAACAATTAGCCGTTTTTAATTTCCATCTGCAGACAATCAAATTAAAGTAATTACAAATAACCTTCAGTAACATTAGCAAAACCCATTAAGATCATACGCTCATAGTCTCCTACAGACCATTATTGTCCATTGAAAATCTGGAAATGCTATTAGGCAACATAAAAGAAAATTAAAAAATGGTGCCTTTTGTGAAATGCTTTGATTATTGCTCAAATGTTACTGATCACAGCTGCAGTCACAGATCCAGGGAGTGGTTTTTATATGAATATATTATATGGGCTTTATTCTGCATTAACAGTGACAACATAATATTCATTAGGAACCTGTTTTTCAGCCGATTTCCTGCCACCCCTGCAGACCCTTGATATTCGACTTAATGCAAAGCGTGAGGCCTTGTGTATTCAAAATGTTTCCCTTCTGTGTGGAGTTGCCGCGTTGTCTCTCATCCACATCCAAAAACATGTACAATGGGCCTTCCCCTGTGGTTACAGTATGGACTCCCACCTGCAGGGAGAGGCTCTCAGAATCTCAGTGGGACTTTCCCGGTTAAATAAAGGTGGATACAAAGGCAGAAGCCCCCTATAGTTTCCATATGTTTTAAAGGTTACAGTGAATATAAACACACTCTCCCCTCGGGGCTCCTCTGTTTTGCAATTTGAGGTCTTTATAAAACTGCAGAAGAGCTTTAGTCATGAGAGCCATTTGTTTGCTTTGATTGCCTGTAAGTGGATTGATCTTTCACGTTTTCTAATTTGAAATGTCAATGTCAAGAAAAGACCGTAAGGAATGAGAGGCTTGGGTTTTGAGTTGGCCTGGAGCGCCCTCTGCAGGCAGCGTTTGGAGTGACCGTGGATGCAAGCTTCCGTTTTCATGTCGCGGCATGCTGGCAAGTCGACGGGGCCACGGTGAACACACTTTGAGCGAAGTGTCCGGAGATGGAAAGTGTGGAGGACCGTTTTGTGGCCCCTCTGTGACGCGAGAGGGTCTGAATGCAGCCGACGGAGAGTCACATGATCAGTGGAGCTCAACGCCTCCACAGGTGATGACGTTACTGAGGTGTTAGGTGGGAATCGAACTGGCGAGCGGATCCTCCTGAATGATCGAGCTTTCCCCGCTCGCCTTCCCTATATGCGATCAATACGCCGCGTTAAAGCCTCGCGCTGGAGTCTTTATTAGTCCTGGCCGCGGCCCACGCCGGAGCGCCTTCCCCCTCCCCAGACGCCTCCTCTCCGTGATCGTCTCATTAAGTCCGCATGTTCCACCGGAGACCGCCGTCGCATATTACACGGAGATCATTAGACACGACGGCGCAGGAGTCGGCCGATGATGCGGATTACGTTCCCGTGGATGTAGATCGAGGACGGGCGGGTTTTGGAAAGGAGTGGATGTGAGCGAAGTGTCTTGCCCAAGGACACAATAACAGAGCGTTGTTCCCTTGTCATAAAAAAAAAAACATCTCTTTGAAGCTCTTAAATCATCACCGAACCCTTTCTGAGCCATTCCACCTTAAACTGTCTTTATTACGGAGTTTTGACATTATTTTAATTCCTCCTGCAGCCAGTGGAGGGCGCTGCAAGAAACAAGCTGAGAGAGCATTCCTGGTGTCTGCTTCATATATAGATGTTATTTAAAGGACAATGTGATTTTTTTTTTTTTTAGAGCTTGTTACCATATTACATCAAAAACAGACCTGGAGCCGTGTTTGACCCACTAACGCATCTTTGAGGTATCTTTTAATCTACCCTCCTCGAGGCTGTTCTGATAGCACCAAAGCAGCAGTTCCCAAAAGTCCTGAGGTCCGACGTGTCCAGGAAATGGACACTTTCATTGCGAAGTAAAAACACTCCCTAGTTTCTTCCTGTCTTGTTCGCTCTTTTTATTGAAACAGCTGCACAGCAAAGGGGAGCGAGAGGAGGGGGTGTGGGAAGCACTTATGCAGAGATATCTTGAAAACCAGGAGGTGAAACTATTTCTGTTTTGTTACAGCTTTTTTAGACAAAGCGGTTCTCCTCAGAAACAGACCTGGAGCTGTGTTTCGACCCGCTAGCGACTCTTTGAGTAGTCTTTGAATCTTTTCCTTTACAGCGGCAGCTCACAAATAAAGCTACCTCCTCACCTCCCCATCTCTCGCTAAGCTTAATCCTTTCATCGTGGAACAGAAACACTCGATAATCTTGTTTGTTCTCTTTATTGCAACAGCTGCGCAGTGAAGGGGCGCAAGAGGAGATGGGTGGGAGGAGCTTATGGCGAAGTCACTTCAAAACCAGGAAGTGACACTACTGGATATTTTTGTGTGTGTCAAAGCTGTTCTCTCCTCAAAAACAGTTCCTGACGCTGTGTTTCGACCCGCTAGCGACCCTTTGAGTATTCTTTGAATCTTCTCCAGTGGCTCACAAAAAGATCCTCCGGGAAAGCATAATCCTTTCAGCGCGGGGTAAAAATCCTCGCCGTAGCTTCACCTCACTACGGCCAGGTTTTATTATATCTTTTTTTGAGACAGCCGCGCAGCGAAGGGGAGCAAGAGGAGGGCGGTGGGAGGAGCTTAAAAACCAGGAAGTGCAACTACTGTGAAAAGCTTAGTATCGGCTCTTTAAGTTATAAAATCTGAAACACCAAAGCCTCCAACCTCACACGCGCTCTTTGATATAATTGAAGAAATAACTAATAAATATGCAATAGGGTTATTTATTGACCTGAGTAAAGCGTTTGAAACAATAAACTATGATTATATTAATTAATAAACTAGAACTTTATGGGATTAGGGGGGTAGCTCTACAGTGGGTTACCAGTTATTTAAAAAAATCTGTGATTGTCAGTCGAGTTGTTGACAAATTGCCGGTGGTTTACCTCAAGGTTCCATTCTGGGCCCAACATTGTTTAATATGTATATTAAAGTACTTACTGAAACGACAAGTACACGCTGCAATGTTATCTCCAAGGTTCTGTCTGCAAACACTAGTAGAGTCTGTTCCACTTGTTTGTGTTACAGAATCAACATGTTTCAACCACTTGCAGCTCCATTTGGCTGGCGGCACCGTATTTCTGCCCGGGGTCCACTTAGCAAACTGATTAGATCCCGCTTCAGGTTCAATAAAAGAGGAGAGAGCGGCTCGTGCGGGCAAAATCCGTCAAGATGAACTCATTAGATCGTGCACCTAAAACAAACAAACGTGAACAAATGGGCTCAATACGCCGTCCAGTTTATTTATTTATTTATTTACTTATTGGGGGTGGGGGGTTTATTTGCAAAAAGGAAGAGGTAAAATTAACAAGCAGAAAGCGCACCCGAAAGTGCCGGTAATTCTGAGCAAAGCTGGCGTTTTTTCCTCCCCCCTTTTTAAGACGAGTGCCTAATTGTCCGGGAAATAAAATCGCCCGCGGGAATACGTGATTGTTTTTTAATTGCGAAACATTTTTTCCTGTGATTGCGAAACCCCGAAGCGCACACCTGTGATGGAGGGCGAGTGGGTTTGTCTGGAAACACGAGGCTGCGGGGAGGCTGCGGCGGCTGGCGACTCTGCTGCTGCGGCGGAGAGAGAGTGCATTTACCCAGTTAAAACTCACGTCTTAACTGAGAGGATTTACTCCAGTCCGGCTTTACCCAAATCCAAAGGTTTCTCGACTGGAGTTTACAGATTATAGGCCAGTATAACGCCTCATTTGAAAGCTAAGACCTACAAAAATGATATAAATGGATATTTTTCTTTTGCATTGTTGCCGTGTTGTCGTGACTTTTTAAAAATCGCCTTTTTGTTGCGTTTTCATCCCTTTTTTGTCAAGTTTTTAGTCGTATTCACTTATTTGCTGATTTTAATCTGCTGTAAAACCGACTACAAGGCTCTTTTTAAACATCTGATCACACAGATATATTACTTTTTTTTTTTCTGACATTAATTATTACATTATTTTTCAACACAATGAAGGCTTTTTTTTAAATAATATAAACATATCTTTATTTTGCCTGGAGAAATGGTGAGCTATATTAGGTTTAAAGCAGTTGTTGGCCTTTTATCTTTTATCTGTTGTTAACCGCTAATGCTAGTTACTTTTAGTTGCTATAGTTCTCAACCTTAGAAGTAAAAAGGAGAAGCAGCGACTTGCTAACTGTCCGCATCATGGACCGTCAGCAAGTCGGCTAGTCCGGGAGACTTTTCAGCGTCCGTTAGCATTAGCATCATGAGCCCCCGTGCATATGTATGAATGTACAGACCTTTTGAGATTTTACTTTAGATACAAATTAGCGTCTAAAAGTGTCCTCTGAGCCAAACGCTAACTCACAATTAGTCGAGTTTCTGCTTTTCGTGGGGTTATAAAGTTCTAAAGGCCATGAAACGGACATGTCGCACTTCGCCACGCTTTAGTTTAGGACCTTTAAGCGAGGCTACATACATTAGCTGCAGTAATCCTTAACAGGGCATAAAGATAAAGCCGATTTAGCATTAGTTTTACTGTTCATTCGCAATTTGAAACAATTACCATATTTAGATGTTGAAATCTGTCAGGCCGTGTGGTTAGCAATCTCGCCTCATGACAAGAAGGTCCTGGGTTCGATTCCCGGGGCCGGTTCAGGCCTTTTCGGTGTGTTAGCGTCTTCGCCCTGCGTGTGGAATCGTTGAAACATTTGCCCAAATAAAAGCTCCGATCTAATTTAACGATCTCATTTGTATTTCTCCCGGTGCCCGCGAGTCACACTTCAGCCAACAAACAAATTAGCCATTTTTTCACTCGACGTTTCCCAATGCGTTTCTCCCCAAACGCGGGTGAATATCGGTGCATTATTTAAGGCGCCGCCCGGGATGGAATAATAATGCCACGACGCGGGGAAAGTGTGTTCTCTTCAGGCGATTTCTACGTCTTTTGACTTAGCCTTGATGTTCTCGACAACGGGATTCGAAAATAAGGCGTTCAGAAAATACTAATAGGATTTTGGGATTTTGGGCTTCTTTAGTTTCACTTCAGACTAAGCGTTTTGTATTCAAGGTGAAATGGTCCAGGGTAAAACTATGAATATAAGAATTGAACCTAATGCAGTTACATGTACAGTAGGGACGCGATCATTACAAGGTCTGTAATTAATCAATCGGAATAAATCACATTTTGATTGAAAACCAAAAGCAACATTTTCACTTCAAAAACCCTTTTATCGAATAAATCAATTCCCTTGAGCTCAACAACCAGTATATTTATTGTCGTTAATCTGTTAGGCTTCACCAAACAGACTGGTGCAGAGTGCTTTCATTGTATTGCATTTATTGATTTAACCACTTCGCCCCACCGTTCGGCTTTACCCAAATCTAAAAGCTTCTCGGCTGGTGAGCAATTTGAAAGCTAAGACCTACAAAAGGGATCGTGACCGGTTTTAGTCACATTTTTGATGCGTTTTTGTCGTGTTTTTGTCACTTTTTTCCAATTTTTTTGTGTTTTTGTTGCTCCTTTGTTGCATTTTTGTCACGTTTTCGTCATACTTCGTTTGTCGTTGAAGCTTTTATATTTGGGTAAAGCCAAACAGGAGAAAATGGGCTCGGTTCAGATGGGGCTTAAGACTTGAGTCTAAAACGGCATATACAGTGAAATCAAATATCTCTAAAGTAGCATAAGAGGGAAAACTTGATTTTTGAATGATGTTTACCGGAGTGTGGCCCAGCGTTTTGAGCGCAAAAGAGAGAGACGAGCTGAATGTATCTATATATATCACTCAGGTCAGTTTATGACGAGGATATAACTTAAAAAACATTCTCTTTAAAACTCAAAAACGTGGAGCCCTGTAATTGCCTTCAGTTTATTGGTGGTAAAATCCCAGTTTCCCCCAAGTTTCTAATCATATTCACTCTTTATTGTTCCTTATGCCGCGATGCTAAAAGGAAAGTTCTTTTAACAAACGTACGTCCCGCGAGGGGCCGGATTCGCGCTGAGCTGTTCGCCATTTGCAAACAAGACGCAACTTTCCGGCTTCGGGAAACTCCGGCGCGCTCGGATCAATAGCTGGAGTCCGCCGGGACGCCCGGGCCGAGAGTATGCTGTACAATAGTGCTGACTGCGGCGGCTAATTCACTGACAACGTTATGCACAGATACCGGGCGGGGACTGGAGGGAAGTTGAATCGCTTTGAGAGGATTAAGTTTGGAAAATCCCATAAAGGAAGAGTTGCAGGCGCCCGGGACAAAAGCGGGAGATAATGGTGCTGTTTTTTTAAGCACTGTGTTTACACGATGGGGGAGTTTTGAGAAAGTTTACTGTTGAATCCAAGTGGGCCTTTGTGTGTGGAGCTCCTTCCTCCTTGTGTAGGCTTTCTGGTGGCAGTGAAAACCTTCTAGACCACCAGTGATGGAAAGTAAAGGCGCCATGCTGACCACTCGTACAGCCGCCGGGTCACTACAAGGTCGAATACTTTTATTTCCGCATAAAAAGTTGCATTATGCTCCTTTAAGAATTGAACCAAATGCAGTTACATTAATCGCGTGCTTTTTATCTAACTTGACCTGACCAAAACAACAATGCAAGAGGTCACACGGCGTATTAAAAGGATCGATTTAAGGTTTTTTGTTAATAGCGATATCGGGCTTTTCAAAGGAAAATCGATCCGAATCAATCGAGGCGAGACGCGGCAGGTGAAAGTATATTTTTTTCCCGCAGTGGTCGAGGTGGAGATTTTTAGCTAGTTTCTCCCTTAACGTCTTAGTTTTCATATCAGAGTATAAAAATAACAAAACTTACCCCGTACGATGCTTATTTCCTGCACGGAGGGCCAGGGAGATCACTCTAATAAATATGGTTATATAACTTGTAACTTGTATAAGTAACTTGTTTACCTTTTAATAAATCCTTCCCGTAGTCCCTCTGGGGGTGATACAAGTGTTAATGAGATGATTGGGGGGTCTTTCATCTCCCCCTGGTGTCTCTGGCTAGAAAACCACAATCGCAACTTCCTCTGCACCGGGTCGGAGGCGCAATACACACTAATAGAAGCATGAAGAAGAAGCTAACAGGCTAACAGGCAAAGCTAACTGCAGGCTAGCGCCACTTAAACAGTATTTACAGCCAAGTTTGAGTAAAAAAAAATATCTCCATTGTTTAATTGGATGAACAATATCCCTCTGTCCCTTTGTCTTTTCTGTCAGCGTAGTATTTACTCTCACGGACAATTAATGAGTAAAAAACCACAACATGCTACGACACCTGCAGTGGCGCTTATGGCCTCTAGGGGCATGAGTTACTTGGTACTGCTTTAAGGCTGATTTTCTCAAAATTCGATTCGACAAACGTTCTGGTCTTGGACTTAACAAGATTTTAAAGTTTTTTAAAATCGAATTCCCAGCCTGACTTATTGAGCTTTGAACGCCAAAACTTCAAATTTTAATTTGTTTTAAGTTTTCCACTTATGATTAGCTTATTCAAAAAACTAAACAAGATTCAAAATCCCCAGACGATAAATTTAAATCGGGGTCAATCCATTATTTAGATTTCGTCTCTGAAAATATAGGCGATTTCGGCCATTTTTATGCACAAAATGCCTCATTTTTATATGAAAACATAAAATGACAGAAAACCTGCAATGCATTTTTTTCTCATATTTATATCAGCAATGTTCAGCAGAAGTTTCAAATTGATATCTCTACATTACATTTTTTTCCCTATTCACCTGCAGCGTCTCGCCTTAAAAAGCCTCCACAGTTCTCCAGGGCCTGTCAACAAAAGGCGAAAGCTGAAACTTTAAAAACCCACAGAACATCAAACCAGGGTGGTTAAAAACACGACACTCCCCTCACAGCCGCCACAGATGGAAACTCTATCTTTTAGAAACAATCCAAGTCTTCGGAGCCGGGCTTTTAAGTTGTTTTTGACACGTGTAAAGTCCCCATAGGAGTCCGTTAGACTCCCATTCACTCTATTGTCCCTCCGTCCAATTAAAACAAACATTTCAGCATAAAAACAAATGAGCGTCCCGTTCCGGAGTCTGCCTTATTGACCCCGTTCTCGTTTCAATTCAAAAGCAATGGAACTCATTATTCTTCGTACCCGCACTTTTTTTGTTTTTGTTTGCACGCCTTCCCTCAGCGTCCCGGAGAGGCTTGAGCTGCGAGAGAGAGAGAGCGAATTTAATTTGAAAATGTTTCACACTCGAGTCCTGTTTGAGGCCGCCGTGGGAGCTGTAACTGAATTACGGAGATTTCGCTCATATTTTGGCTGTCGAACTGAAGCTTTTTTCTTTTTTTTCTTTTTTTTTACGGAAAACGAGATGATTTTGTGCCAAATGTGATGAAATGCTTAATAAGACTCATGTTAAATAAACGGCTTTTTTTTTTATCATTAAAACATTTTGAAGTTCTTAACAGTGTCGGGGAAACCTCTTCTTTTATCGTCATTTTTTATGAAAGTTTGGCATATTTGATTTGATTTGAGTTTATATATCTTTGCAGAATAAACCTACTTAAGTACTGAGGATCTGTACTTATTACTTTATAATAGCATTACAATTCAAAGCTGAATCCAAAACTTCTTTCAAGACGGCAACTGGTGAAACTACTTTAATATCCAACAATGTACACAGTGTGGATCTAATATATTAAAAATTACTGTTAACCTCTTTGGCTTTACCCAAACCTTTCTCTGTGACTTTTACAGTTTGTCATGTCAACAGAGTGTCAGTCTGAGGCAGTGTTTAAGCTGCTCAAGACGTTAGCATGCTACCGGTTAGCAACTGTCATCAACTGTCAATGGCTTCAATACGATAAATCGCATCTATGATCACTGAGGAAATACTACAGTAGCAGCTCAGCTCAGTCACATGTTGTATCCAAGGCTAGATGTTTGGAGTGTGGTCAGAGCTGTAGCCGTTGAAGCTAAATGCTAACCGGTAGCATGCTAACGCTTTGAGCAGCTTAAACACTGACTCACTGGTTTCTTCACATAAACGTGCATCTCTGGGGGCGTGTTTTTACTCTTATCTTCTTGAGCAATGATTACAAGTACATACAAATACCACTGTTTCTTTCATTTTCATCCTGAGTAGAGATATTTTTTACATGTTGTAGTACTGCATAATTCTACTTTGGTATTTAAAATGACCGCAATAACAACAAAAGTCACGTGACTGAAAGGCATGTATAGACCAGCATTACGCCTCATTTGAAAGCTAAGACCGATAAAACTGATTGTGACTATTTAGTTGCGTTGTCGCCGCTTTTTTGTCACATTTTTGGAGCATTTTGTGTATTTGTTATTTTTTTTCACTGTGTTGTTTTGTTGCCGCTTTCTTCATCACTTTTTCCCTTTCTTTTTTATGCTTTTTTTTTGTCACCTTCGCCATGCTTAACCCTCTCATCGCGGGGTAAAAACACTCACCATGGTTTCGCAACAGCCACAGTGTTTATTTCCCCTCTCTTTATTGAAACAGCTGCTCAGTGAAGGGGAGCAACAGGAAGGGAAACTACTAGACAAACACTATGTCAATTCTTGTATTAATTCAGCATTTCATCTTTCTGTCTTCCCTTCTCTTTTTCCAACTTACTTCACCTTCCATTCGAGTTCATATTTGTCGCCGTATGGTCCGCGTCGTCTGAAAGATAAATCTCCGAAATAATGTTGCCCCAAAGACGGCGTGAACGTATGAAATTTTGATGTGGCCCCATTGAAAGTAATAAAAGAGAAAGGTCGGCGCCGCGGTAAACGCCACAGGATTAATGCTCGCCCTCCGAACGAGTTGCGGCGAAGCTTTGTACAAATCCTACGTGAAATATTTACTGCATATGGATGTATTTCAGCAAAGAGGCTCAGAGTTTGAAAGACGTGCCATAAATTTGACCTGAGAGTGATTGAAAGTTTAGACGTATAGGTGATGTTTTGTTCAACGTGGACTCGTGGACAAAACCAGGTTTGATGCCATCGCTCTACTTCCGGGTCCAACAGAACTTTAAAGGGACTATACGGAGTTTAAAAATGTTAAAATGAAGTATTTTCCTCCCCCTACACGTTCCAGCCATGTCCTAATGTGTAGAATGAGCCCAGACCTGTTCACCACGACTGCCTCTAAAATCCTGCACTGTCGCTCAGAAAGTTGTTCATTCGGGCACGAGCTTGGTATAGAAGCTGCAGTTACGCGTTTCACCAGAGGCGGCAGTAGTGAGTATAGAAATGGAAACGTCCATCTTTTAAGGCTAATTCATACTCCACAAGAACGAAATGAAGTCCCTTTTGCCTCGTCGCCATGGAACTGTCGTCCCTTACGAAACGTTTCCATGGCTACAAGGTAAACGTCAGGGTGCAAGAACACATTTCTTGCGTCTTGTGGAGAATGAATTGGCCTTTAGTCCTATTCACTATAATGGGATTTTGCTGATTTTAACCTGCTGTAGCGCCGACTAGAAGGCTCCTTTTAAACATCTGATCACACACAAATTACTCTGTCTTGATTAATCATTTTCTGGCATTAATTATCAAATTATTTTTTCCATACACCATGAATGCTTATTTTAAATATAGGCATTTCTTCATTTTTACCTGGAGAAATGGTGAGCTATATTATTCACACTTAACGAACGTATAGTTTAAAGCAGTACTAAGTAACTGGTTTACCTTAATAAATCCTTTCCGTAGTCCCTCTGGGGGTAATACAAGTGTTAATGGGATGATTGGGGGGGTCTTTCATCTCCCCCCGGTGTCTCTGGCCAGAGAACCAGAATTGCAACTTTCCCTGCACCGGGCCGGAAGCACCAATACACACTAATATAATCACGAAGACGAAGCTAACAGGCTAATGGGCCAAGCTAACTGTGGGCTAGGACCACTTTAGCATCTCCATTGTGTAATTGGATGAACAATATCCCTCTGTCCCTTTGTCTTTTCCGTCAGCGTAGTATTTACTTTCACGGACGATTAAGGAGTAAAAAAACGAAACGTGCTACGGCACCTGCAGTGGCGCTTATGGCCTCTAGGGGCACGAGTTACTTAGTTCTACTTTGTGAGTCCCGACCCCAAACCAGTTGAGAATGGCAGCCCTAGCGGCTCCAAAGCGCAGCTCCAGGTCTATTTTTGATGAGAAAACATCATTACAACATTTGAAAGCTCTTTGCATAATACCCCTCTTTTAAAAAAAAAAACCGCTAAACAAGAACTACAGCCTAACCGAAACGATATCGAATCTGAAAGAGGTCAGACAACGCAGCACCACAGTTTATAAGCAGGACAAAAGAGCAGTGGGTCTTAATTAAGTCTAAACTAATTCAACGGGACTATAAAGGTCTTTACTGGGACTGAATCAGGGGGAACTCCGCTCACAAATCACCCCAAAGGCTCTGATGTCCAGACCATCATCTGTCAGGCGCCTCGGCAGGGCTCCGTGGGGAAACCTGCAGGGCCTCACCCGTCTGCTGCGTATGAATGATCGCCTATACATCGCCTAAAGGTTTTCTAATCTAATTCCTGCCCGATGTTTTTTAGCTTTGAACCACAACATTGAATTTTCCTAGCAGCACCTTCCCTCTCTCTTGGTACAGCTGTGTTATATTGCCTCTCTCTGTGAACTGCATTTGGAGGTTCTGTGCTTCACATTGATTTACTGGATGCTACACTTCGACATTGTTGCTGTGTTGTTGTGAGGTCCAGTGGATTCTTTTTACTGCACAGAGCCACGAAGGACCCAAGTAAACAAACACAAACTAAACAAGATTCAAAGTCACCTCTGAAAAAACCTTTGTAACTAATATGTCAACCGTTTTTAAGATTCCGTCGCTAAAAAATACTATATATTTCTATTTCCACATGTCAGTGAAATTGAAACGTCCGCTTGTGGACTCTGACCTCGCTCCATCTGGAGTCAGGAAGAAGTGTCATGGCCGCCGTCACCTCTTCATCTGCTCATCGGTGTGAACATAGACAACCCGGGGATTTTATATTTTGTGCTGACAGAGGAGAGGAGTTAAACTTTTACAGAAAATACGACTTTTTTTTGGAACTATTAAGGTTGCACGATTTTGAATATATATCCAGAGCAGCTAAACCAATACAATCCTTGGCAAATGTGCAAAAGAAGTAGGAAAGTCGCCGTCCCCCGGTGCCTCGCTACTGAACTGTGGCGTTCACAATTCAGTAAAGTGTATCGACAATTCCCCCAATGAATAACGCTTGTCAAAACTTTATCTCTTAAAGTCTGCGCTTCCTGCTGCAGAATAAGCATAATGACATCTGCGGCGCTCGGTTCAGGCTGCGTCAAACCCCCCCGAAAACAGCCAAACCACTGGAGACCCCCATATTTAAAACAAACTGCAGCAAAATATTGAGAATATGACGCATCAAGGCACGTTTATTTGTAGAGCACAATTCATACACGAGGCGATTCAAAGTGCTTCACAGTTGCATAAAATGACAAGAACACTGATCAAATCAATCATTAAAACATCAACATCAAGTTAATCAATGACAGTAAAAGGCAACAGTGCAGATAAAATACTTTCAGTTTTTAGTAACTTTTTTGTTTCTTTTCTGACTTTTTTTCCAAGAGGCTTTTAGATTTGGGTAGCGCCGAACTGGAGAACATGTGCTCAGTTAAGGCGGGGGTTAAAAAAATGAAGTCAGAGGTTAAAAATGTGGAGGACAGTTTTATATTTTTCCTATGATGCAATGAAACCAGGAAGTGCAGATCGGAGCTTCAACAGTAGAAGAAGAAACCAGGAAGTGATGATAGACACAGACGGCCTCATTGGGAACGCTAACAAACCACTCCACAACTTAAATTATGTATTTTATTTTTTCTCAAATTAAGTTACAGAGAATCGGAGAACAGCAAAGTGGTTCCACAGCCCACAAATAGTAAACAACGGGGAACGCTAACCGTGTTGCTAACGTTAGCTTCACGCGACATGCCAACGGCTGGCTTCATGCGCTTGTTTTTAACTTCTACTGAGCAATCTGCAACATTTTCTACGGCAGAGATGGAAACAAAACATCCACAAGGACCCGATAATGACTCCATTTTATTTGTCTGTGCAATTATGTTCGTAGTCCGCCAGAAAACGAGTGTAAAGAGTGAAAAATAGCTAGGCCAGGCCCATTAGTGTGACACGTTGTTATAGGTTATTTACTTCCTTTCTGATCCTATATATCGCTGTCGCTCCTCGGTTAGCTGGTGTGGGAACAGAGGAGGCAGAGGAGAAGGTTTTTTTTTTTTTTCTTCGTGGAGAAAGTGTGAAGTAGGTGACGAGATGAGAGAGACGAAGAGAGAGAGAGAGCGGAGCTTGGCAAAGGCCTGTGTACGCGGTGAGTCATAGAAGCAGAGCGACTTTAGCTGGTGCGAGAAGGATCGGGACGGAAGAGAAGAGGGAAAAACCGAGCTCGACAAGTCACAACAAGCGAATACTGTCAACAATCTGCATTATTTACTGCGACGACAACTCCAGTCCTGGATGAGCACAATGAGGCTTCAACTCAAATCAAGGCTGAAGACCGTTTGTTTTAGCTACACTGGAACAAATACATCTTAGAATGACAGGATTTCAGAATATTTTGCCTCATTTGGAGCATTATTGACAAAACATCAGACATTGGATTGAGTTTTTCCCCCTTATTTATTATTTATTTGATTTATTAGTTAATGTTGAAGTGTACATTTTAATTTAAGGGCCTTAGTATGTTGTTTTTTCATTTAAAGAGTGGAAATACTTGGTCCATTGGCAGATCATTTCACTGATCTACTCAAATAAAAGTCAAGTACGTTATTCGTAAGAAATATTCAAGAAATGTAACAGATTCATGCACGAACTTGCTTTGTTAGTAATTAGGTACCTTTACTGCTACAAATATGACAAGTATTTCTCTACCTCAACTGCAATTATAGAATGCTTATGGGCCCAAAGTGCTTTAGATCAAGGAACCAGTCACCCATTCTCATTCATGCGCCAATGTACGCAGACACTGGAGGCAAGGCGGGTGAAGGGTCTTGCCCAAGGACACAACAACAGTGTTAACTTTCAGGAGCTGGGATTCGAACCCACGACCTTCTGACCATGAGACGACCGGACCCGCTCTACCAACGGCGCCATGTGTCGTTTTATTTTTGGTGGCCCTCAGGCGTCTTGTTTAATCACCACACATCTCTAGAGATAGTACTTTTTATTGTAAGTTGTATTATTCCACACAAACAAAACATTTTATTGTGATACAGAGCTTGTTTTATGGTTCCAAGCCTCAAGAAAGGTGTCGGGCATCTCGCTCAAATGCTCCCATGTGAATGTTTCGCTGCACTGATCTGTGGCCCTCCACACTGCATACACTTTGATAGGTGGCCCTCAATGACAAAAGGTCCGGACACCCGTGATCTGGAGGGTTCTATCAGATTTAAAGTGGACGTATCAGACAAAATCGACCTTTTTAGACGAGCCAGAGGAAGCAGTCTTGAGTATCTCTTTAGCAACTTCTTCTTCACTGTCCCCTATAACCCATCGTCTGAACCGTGAAACATCAATACTGAGGCTCACAAAGGAGTGCGTACAAGCGACTGAAATGTTTTCTCAGTGAAATTACTGTTGAGCCTCAAATTAAAAGTCTTGGCACGAATCAATTGCGAGCCGCCTGTTGCGTCTCATTATCTCATTAGTCTAACTCTGGAATCCCTCATGAACAGAGGTCCACCGACACATCTTAATGAAGGTCTTGATCCATATTCTCCTCGCTGCAGGAGCCAGGGCTTCACAGGCAGAGTGTGGAAAGTTATCCAGGTTGAAAATAGAGTTTCAAGGTGCAAGGATGAGAAAAAGGAATTTGTCCGCCTCCCTCCAGGGCCATCTTCTTCAAAATTTAATACAGCACCGTTACTTGAACAGCCGATAAAAATATTGAGCCCAGAAAAAGATGGATGATAATTGTAATAACCAAGTGTTAGTTTTATTAAATTGTTTAAATCTCGCATTTCTTCTTCTTCTTCCAGAGATGGACTCGTTCCGTATCCTGCTGTACTCGCTGATCTTCCTCATCAGCGTGTTCGGGAACCTGCTCATCATCATCGTGTTGGCGGCGAACAAACGAATGCGAACTGTCACCAACTCCTTCCTGCTGTCCCTGGCCGTCAGCGACCTGATGATGGCGCTGTTCTGCATGCCCTTCACCCTCATCCCCAACATCCTGGAGGACTTCATCTTCGGAGAGGCCATGTGCAAGATCACCGCCTACTTCATGGGTGAGAACCTTAACCATGACCTTAATTTGCAAGTTCAGCGAGTTGAAAAGCTGTAGAAAAGAGGTATGTGTTCTGCTCGGACTTCAACCGTAGAACTACTTGATACTTTGATTTCCCACGCTCCAAAGGCACAAACAAAGTCTCTCTCTCTTTCTTCCCCTTCATTTTTATTCATGATCCCAAACAACAACAATCACCATAGGATAATCGACTTAAAGCTGATCCGGGAACTCGCTAACCTCCATGTCCGCACTTGTTTTGCCCTCTCCGCTCGATAGCATATCCATTAGCATCTGCGCTATTGATTTTGCTGCAAATCGAAGCGGGCACTGCGGACGCTCATAGGGCCGCGAGAAACTCGATCCGACCCCCATACATTTGAATTATAAAGCGCTAAGTCAGCGAGAGCTACGCCAGATTGATGGGCTAATATTCCTCTCTGTGTCGCGTCCTCGATCATATTTAGAAAGAGTCGGGAAGAGGGAGGATGTGTTCGTTGTCGATTGGAGTAATAACAGTTTGGCTAGCAGCACTGGCTAAAGGGGAGATAGCAACAACAGGGTCGCAAGATAAATTAGGCAAGTAAAATGGCTGTAATAATACATTTAGAAGACTTTTTTTGGAGTTACTGTACTGCGGTACTTGCAGTTTTCTGGGTGACAACAGATGAAATGTTCCTGGTCATTTCTTCAATGACCAGGCAAAGGCAGGGTCAAGTGTGGTGGACTTGTTGTTAGATGCTAACACGCAGCTATCAATTAGCTCTGTGTTAGCCATGCCAACTTTGCTAGCCATTTGAGTCATAGGAATGAGAAGGAGAAGCGGCGTTCGATCCTAACTTATGTGGACAGTTAGCAAGTAGGCTAGTCCGGGGAGGCTTTTCAGAGACCATTAGCATTAGCCTGCTCAATGTATTTTTCCTTTAGCCGTTAGCATTAGCCACCAAGCAAGGCAAAGGGAAACTCAGAGGCTGAACCGGCTCATTAGGAAGGCGGGTTCGGTGGTTGGACTGGGCCTGGACTCAGTGGAGAAGATGGTAGAGCAGAGGACGCTCTCTAAGATCAGGGCGATCCTGTCCATTCAGAGCCACCCCCCTAACTCGGTCCTCTCCCGCCAGAGAAGCACAGTGAGCTCCAGACTCCGCTCTCTGAGATGCTCCAAGAACAGACTGAAGAACTCTTTTGTCCCTCCTGCCATCAGGCTTTATAACTGAGCCACGTCAGGCAGGAGCAGAGGAGGAGGAGAGAGGGAAATGTCTTCAGCATTGTCTTGCAGTGCCTTAAATTATCTTGTATTTATTGCTTTCTTTTAAATGTGTTTTTTTTAACTTCTTTATTTTGTAGATCCTGCTCTTGTGTGAATGTGAGCAAGAGACTAATGCACAATTTCCTTCGGGATCAATTAAGTATCTATCTATCTAGAAGGATTATTCTTGCCTTTGACTTTTTTGTCTCATTTCAAATTTCTCTCAATTTAAGCAAATTAATCCTTGTTCCATTGGCGATCTTATTAAGTCGTCATTCAAGCACATTTCAAGCCATTTTTCTGAAATGGTAAGTAAACATAGTTGTATTAGAAGCAATGTTAGTCGTACAGTCGGTGGTGGTGGTTGTCTTTGTAATAGTAGTAGAACCAAACATATAATTTTTTGCTCTGTTTTTGTTGTGTTTTCTTAAAAAGTGGCTTAGTTTTGGCTCTTTATCGCTCACCCAAACCAAAACACAGACCTATTTTTCACTTTTGACACCAAATAACTCCCTCCTCGGCACAATCTCAAAGTGTCGAGGCAAAAATATGACTTTATTGAAGTTTGTTTATGCCTTCATTTCATATCAGCCATTTTCTTTCTAAAACATCTAAATCCCGGCAGAAACACCTGGGTGATCTTCAGACCGTGGACCGACTAAATATTGATAAGAATATTCAGATGGCCAGATTCCTGTCACGGCAGAAGCTTATCTTTTTAACGTCATATATATATATTTTCGCACAAACGTCCTATGGGCCTAAGCCGCCATGACAGATCGGATATCTCACAATCAGATGAAAAAAAATGGGTAGATTTAAGGTCATCGGCAGTGGAATACTTATCAAACACAGCATATGGCGGCATTGGACGGATAACATCGGCTTTATTTCTGTGAAGCAGCAAATAAATGAAGAAATGTTGGGCAGAGCATTGACCGGAAGTGACATAGCTAGAGGTAAAGTTCCACATTGACATATCATGGTCGGCACGGCAACAGTTTGAAATTGTTTGCGTTCTGTCTATGCCACTTCCTGTCAGTGTCCAATGAGGAAGTGAAACTATAAACATCACAAAAATGGTCAAACTAAGGAAAGCTGGGTACAATGTTTGCAAAATATGAAATGTGATTTGTGTTAACTATGTTTTAGCAAAGATTGTGTCTAATGTGTCATATGGCGTCGTAGCAAGTTACGATTGTTTTACTTATTAAATGTCTTAGAGAGTAAATACTACGCTGACAGAAAAGACAAAGGGAGAGAGGGGTGTTCTACGTCCAGTTATACAATGGAAATATTTTTTTTTTCACTCAAACTTGGCTGTAAATACTGTTTAAAGTGGCGCTAGCCCGCAGTTAGCTTTGCCCGTTAGCCTGTTAGCTTCTTCTTTGTGATTCTATTAGTGTGTATTGGTTGCTCCGACCCGGTGGCAGTCAAGTTGCAAGCATGGTTTTCTGGCCAGAGACACCAGGGAGAAATGAAAGACCCCCCAATCATCCTATTAACACTTGTATTACCCCCAGAGGGACCACGGAAAGGATTTATTTAGGTAAACACGTTACTTAGGACCGCTTTAAGTTTCATGTGTGTAGAGATTTAGTCATTGACTGGTCCAGGCGCCGGGACCCTCTCACTGTGATTATTTTGCCACCTTTTCGTAACTATTATTTTACCTCAGGCCATTATGGCAGTTGGCACCTTTTGTTTCAACTCGGGCCCGTGCAGCTCCAGGACTCTGGAAAAACACTGAAAGCCTCTGACAGAGTGCTGTTAAAAAATGGAGCCTGTACTCACATACTGTGTCGTACTGCAGTAACATTTAGAACAAAGAATCCTGACACGGCAACTCACTGCTGCCAGTGTGACTGAAACATGTTTGACTGTTCTCCTTTGAACGTATATGACAACTCGTTTTTAACGTGTTGCCAAAGTTGTTAGAATGAATGATGAGATTTGTATAAAATAAATAACAATATCAATTAATAAAATACGTTTCACTTGCTCTATTTTCACGTCGGTGAGCCTTTTCGTAGCGTGTTGTCATAGGCAACGTGTAATGCCCATATTCTGTGGTATTATGGGGAAAAGGTCATGACTTTAGCATTTAGCCTACACTCTTAAGAAGTCGTAAAAACATCACTGGAAATATGTTCTAATGATTTGGTATTACCCCTCCTGGAGCCGCCACCTTAACGTGGTGGAGGGTTTGAGCCTGAATGATCCTGGAGCTCTGTTGTCGGGGGCTTCGTGCCCCTGGTAGGGTCTCCCAGGGCAAACAGGTCCTATAGGTGACGGGTCAGACAAAGAGCGGTTCAGAAGCCCCTTATGAGAGACCAACAGGCCCGGGTAGAACCATGAGGCCGTCCTTCTGTGGACCCACCACCTGCAGGGGGCGCTATAGGAGCTGGTGCAGCTCCAACAGCTGCCCCCACGACCCGGCAACGGACAAGTGTAAAGAAATGGATGGATGGATGGATTTGGTATTACGTTCAAACTAGGGCTTAAACAACTAATCAGTTAATCGACGACTAATCAATTATTGAAATAGTCGACAACTATTTTTGTAATCGATTAATCGTTTTCTGGTTCACACAGACTCAAATAGAGCAAGAATGACATGAAAATGTTTTATTTTTTTAAGAAAACCGAAATATCTGTCCATGTCTCATACAATCAGAACGCAGAATAAGCCTCCAACAAAGAGTTACTTTAAGTTTACTCCATCAACACGTCCTCAATGTGATCTTTTTTTTTTTTTTAATACAATTTTCCTACACCATTCATAGCCAATCGATTAATCGTAAAAATAATCAATAGATTAATCGATCGTTAGTTCCAGCCCTAGTTCAAACTAATGTTTCAGTCACACTGGCAGCTCAGAGTTTCCATAATGTATTTTTTTTATTATTATTTTTTTTTTAAGTAAACAAATAGCTAGCTTAAGAGCTAAAAACATTTAAGACATTTCTTCTTCTGAAACACCAAAGAGGCACCGAGAGCCCCCCCACACCTGCAGCACAGTGGAGGCGTCACGAGAGGCGCTACGGGAAACAAAAAAGGAGGAGGTATCCGGGAGGTGGTGAAGGACTGTTGTGGAGCGGAAGGAGCTGCGCAGGAGGAAGAGGAAGTAAAGGAGCTGCCCAGTGCAGGACACCACGCTCTGAAACAGGGACAAGGAGGTGGTGCACCGCTTCAGAGGAGCACTGAAGACGGCAAGTTTTTAGGATTTACTTTGAATTTTTGCATTCAAAGTGAAATTGCAACTTCATCCAATGGAAGGACTAATTATTTATACAAACAAACACAGGAACCAGTTTCCACAGGGTCTTGATAAAATGTGCTCTAATTGCATCTCCCGCGCAGCTTTTGTCACTGAAATTCCATTTTGCTCGACTTTGATAAACTTCTCCCCCCAAAAAAACGACGACGGCCTCCTCCTCGCTTTGTAGTGGAACTGAGTGACAGCCAGCCCACGGGCCGCGGCGGGGGGGGGGGGAGGGGAGCGCGGAACAAAGCGGAACGTCAAAACAGAAGCGCTGCATTATTGAAGCGGAGACCGGGCCCTCCGTCAAAAACCATGGTAACCATCGAGCGGCGAACGCGAGGACGGGTAGGAATAGCTTGTGTCAGATGTTCTGGAGATGAAGTTTTTTTCAGATCGAGAGGGTTTGGACGTGTGCGGAGGAAGGACGGGGAACATACAGGGAGCGGGATGCGGAGAGATGAAGACTTTGTACTAGACTTTACTGCGATTTCAGACTTTACTCTCATATATTAAAGGAACAGGCCACCGTTTTTCCATACTGAGATATGTTCTCACCTGAGCTTAGACGAGTTGATGCGTACCTGTCTGGTCTTCACGCGTGCGCTCAGTCACGCACAAACACCAAAGATGTTGTTAGCATGTAGCCTCTCCTCCTCTCCTCTATGGGGCCAAACGGGGGTGAAGCTCGAAGCGACCGAGCTCTTCCACGTTTTCCCCCTATTTGAAATTCATTACGTGAGTAGTTACACGATCCGAGTATAAGTAAATTAAACATGTGGATTTTCTAAGCGGATAAAAGGGGAACTATAGAAATGTGCCCCTGGGCTCGCAATACAAAACAAAATGGAAAACACGAACCGCAGTGGATCCTTGCTGTAAAGTGCTTTGAGTGTAGGTGGTGAAAGCGGTATATAATTTGAGACCATTTTCCAACAAAGCTGAGTCAGACTCGGAAAAGTGGCGTATTTCCGTCTCTCTCCTCAACCAGAGTTCATGTTCTCAGGCTGAAAATGTGACTTGTCACATACAGGGGAAACTCGGAAAATTAGAATATCATTAAAAAGCGCGTTCACTTCTGTTGTTCAACTTAAACAGTGAAAGTAATATCCGATAGACTCATGACATGCAAAGTCATTTATTTGTTCTAATTTTTATTATTATGGCTCATCTTGTAAAAATCACAAATAAAAAATCGCATATCCAAATTATAACAAATAAATGTCACTTTGCATGTAATGAGTTTATATCATATATTAGTTTCACATTTGAACGATATTCTAATTTCCTGAGTTTCACCTGCATGTTAAAGGGACTAGATGCAAGTTGGTCATTTTTTATGCTCACTACTGCCACCTCAGGTCTTACGTGTAACTGCAGTCTCTATGTTAAGCTCGTGCATGACGGCACTTCGGACCCGGATTGACAATTTTTTGAATGCAGGATTTGAGAGGCAGTTGTGGTGAACAGGTCTGGGCTCGTTCTACACATTAGGACATGGGGAAAATACATAATATTAACATTTATAAACTCCATGGTCCCTTTAAGTCAGTCACCGGGATGCAAAAAGAAAGAAATCTATCTTTTTACAAATTAAAATGACAAAACAGTAACTCACAGTGATTTGGAAAAGTAACTTTGATCGGAGTACTTGTTTGGAAACTTGTTATTAACGAGTAATTTAAAAATCAGATTACAGTAATTACAGTAATACTGGCATCACTGTGCCTGTCAATCCGCGGTGCACGGGATCTATCCTCCACTGCAGCCTGGTCGTCAGCGGGAGAAGCCATTACAACGCCACGCAGATTTCATGTTTGGAGGATGTACCGAAAGTGATCTGTTGTTTTGTTAATGTTCTTTCATTAAAACAACATTACTCTCCTCCCAGCATTATTACGGTCTCCTCCTCGTCGGAATATTCTCATGAAGCCCCCGTCTCTCCCTCAGACAGACTTCCCTGATCAAAGCGTTGAGGCCGACGACTTGCCGGAGTCTCGGGAGATGCCTCGGCTCAGTTCATTAGCCGAACCAAATGCTAACGCTTCTGCCGCTGCTATTCCGGGCCACGCTAATCCCCTTCTTTCTCCCGCGGTCAGAAACCCGGGGAGTCTGTGGAGTGCTTCAAAGAAAGAGGGCGCGATAAGTGCGTCCCGGAGATTTGCAGTTTTACAATGCGGTCTGGCTCCGGCTTGTAACGGCTTACAGAAACACCAACTTTATAATTAGGCAGGCAGTTATGTAAAGAAATATTTATTTGGTGGGACAGTGTATTGCTTTGTGCAGTAGGTTTAGAGCGTTCACCATTTTCATTTGTCTCATCAAAAAGACAACGGCTCTTTAAGGTGAACGGTTCGAACCAGATCGTCTTAGAGAAGATGAATTAGGTACATTTAAGATAATATTTCACTAGTGGTTACTGATGTAAAACCGTTCGAGGTTTGACTGGCTGTTAGCAAAGTTCCAGACGGTTCTGCTTTTGAACAGATACATAAAGCAGGAGACCAGGCAAGAAATATTCCGTACCAGTGTCAGAGCCAGATGGAAGTGACCAGTCTCGCTCACGAACACTTCCACAAGTAATTTTGTCTTGAAGGGAAACGATCCATCCATTTCCTTCCTCTTTATCCGGGGCCGGGTCGCAGGGGCAGCAGTCTCAGCAGAGAGGCCCAGACTTCCCGATCCAGGCACACCTCCTCCAGCTGTTCTGGGGGGACCCCGAGGCGACACCAGGCCAGCTCGGAGACACCAGCGTATCCTGGGCCTTCCTCCTCCCAATAGGACATGCTTGGAGCACCTCCCAAGGGAGGCGACCAGGAGGCATCCGGAACAGCCACCCTGCGAAGGAAACTCATTTCGGCCGCTTGTATCCACGATCTTGTCTTTTCGGTCATTACCCAGATCTCATGACCATAGATGAGGATGGAAACGTAGATCGCTCGGTAAATCGAGAGCTTTGCCTCAGACTCAGCTCCCTCTGCTGAAGCCGCACCGATCCGTCTATCGATCTCACGCTCCATCCGTCCCTCACTCGTGAACATGACCCCGAGATACTTGAACTCCTCCAAGGACTCCGACCTGGACAGGGAATGGAAACAATATGAGCGAGTTTATCGATTGCTACTCTCTGTCATGGCTCATTACAGGGGAAACAGCTCCACCTGGTGGCCGTGTAGCATGCCATTTGTGATTTCTTTAATCGGTAAGTCATGGATGTGATGATCAGAGTGGGTTCAGTTCCTCAGTTTAAAAAGCAATAACCGTCTTCTCTATGAATTATCTGATGCAACAGCAACTTCCTTTGTCGTTTCACATTTGACACATAAGATAAACTTTAAATTAAACTCTAAACTAAAGTAAATCAGACATTCTCAGATAATCTCTGCCCATTCACGTCAATGAACGAGAGCTTCTGTTTCACCCAAAGGGGGCGCTAAGCTTCTCAGTGACGTCGGTTTTCCTCCCCTCTGTGCCGTCCCACACTCCCATAAAGCCCGCAAAGTTCCTCTGAGTTTTAAAGTCCAGGCGCCTTCACCAAACCAGGTCGACCTCACGTTCAGTTTCCGTTCGACTTGTCAAAAAGCCTCGGGAAGCGCTGCAGAAAGATCATCGTTTTGCCCCGTGATCGGGCTGCACACTTTGCCAACACTAAGCGACGTTATTAAGAAGCAACTTTGGAGCCATTTATCTCCATAATGAAAACGCCGCTCTGTCGTAAACTAATCTCCGAGCGGCGGCCGGAGCGCGGGCTCTGTCGGAACCGCGTCGCCGTGGGATTATTCATGAGGGGAAGTCATTACGGCGAATCAATCCATAGGAGAGAAACTTGTTTTCTCTAGTTCAACCCACAGTCAGTTTTCTTTCAAATGAGGCATCACACTGTAGGTTTCCAGTCAGGAAGCTTCATTTGGTAAAGTCGAACTGGAGACAATGCGCTGGGTCAAGGCGCTCGGGGGGTTAAAAGAGTTTAAAGGCGCATTATGCAACTTTTTATGAGGAAAAAAAAGAAGATATTTGTGCGTATTTGACCTCGTAGTGACCCAGCGAATGTCAACTGTGTGAGTGGTCCGCGTGGCGCCTTCAGTTTCCATCACACTGGTCTCTACGACGCTCCAGGATCAACTGTTTGGTTGGTTTTCACGGCTAACGGAGCCTCTCACCAGGAAAACCTACACAACAACTGATCCTGCCACTGCAAAAAGTAAATATCATGCATTTGGCTTAAATGTCTTGAATTGAGGAAATGTATCGAGTTTTGAGCGGTTTTCACTCATTTAGACTTTGTTCCTGGTCTGACCAAGTTTACTTTGCTGGTTTGAGGACATTTCAGACTGAAGTTAAATCTCGCTCTAAATAAGAAAGTAAAATTGCCAATGAGATAAGACCGATTTTCTTGCCCCATTGGCAAAGAAAATTACTTGAAATGGAGACAAAATGTATTGAAACGAGTCAGAAACATCTCAAAACACGTGAAATAATCCAGGTCAAATGGCCAAATACATCTTACCGAGTCAAAACAACTCACATTTTGATTATTATGCTCAAATTGCTCAAATTTATATTAATCTAGTTAATTACTTTTTGCAGTGTGGAGCATCATGGAGACCACAGTGATTGAAAGTAAAGGCGCCATGCGGACCACTCACACAGCCGCTGGGCCTCTACAAGGTCAAATATGCACAAATATAAAAAACAGTTCGCATAAAAAGTTGCATAATGCTCCTTTAATGAAAGTGCAGTAATAAACTTGTTCAAGATGTTGTTTTTTACTTAATGACTCAAATCAAGAACAAATATAACATCCAGGTGGACTCTTGTTTGTTTTGGTCCGGCAGTGCATCTGGAGGCCTGAGGAAACAGCAGACGGTAAATCGGGAAACCCCGGAGCGTCCACACGTGAAGACTCCGCGAACGTCACAAAGAAAGGCACGACTCGATCTGCGAATCGCCCCCCCGAAACCTCCCGGCTGTTTTTTAAGCTTTTGCAACTTAAAGATTCCCGCGGTTCTCGTCTCCTGCCTTCGGCGTCGGCCTGTTGCGCATCTCCGCTGTCGTTTATTTATTCAGCGACAAAACTGGCTCCGTTTCCTCGAGCGCTGACCGGACTTTATCCTCCGGCTCACCCCGCGCCTCCGTCTGCTCCTCTTCCATATTCATGAATGCTAATCCTACAGGTCTGCGGGGATTTCAAAACCTATGGAGCCTGCCCTTGTCGGCTTTTGCATTCACTCCTGTAACGGCCACGGCGGGGCGCGGGAAGACTTTTGTTTACAGCCACGGTGCCGCCGGGCTGGGAATCGCAGATTTCAATCAATTCCATGAAGAACTTTTCTTGATCTCTTTGTTAGATTGTTAGGAGTGCGTTACAGCGCACGAGACAAACAATGGTTGGGAAGCTCATGGTCTTTTTTTCCCTTTTCTTGGAATTTAAATGGTAAATGGAGTCTAGAAAAATAAGGTGAGAGAAACAAATCAGACAAAAGAAAAAAGCAAATAAAGCCAATTTGTTCGGGGCTTGATTATGACGAAACTGGAAGTACATCAAACTAAACCAGGGCTTAAAGTGCATATGACACATTAGAAACATCCATCCATCTTCTTCCACTTGTCCTTTGCCGGGTCGTGGGGGCAGCTGTTGGAGCTGCCCAAATCACATTGCACCAGCCCCTATGGCGCCCCCTGCAGGTGGTGGGTCCACAGAAGGACGGCCTCATGGTTCTACCCGGCCCTGTTGGTCTCTCATAAGGGGCTTCTGAACCGCTCTTTGTCTGACCCGTCACCTATAGGACCTGTTTGCCCTGGGAGACCCTACCAGGGGCACGAGCCCCCGACAACAGAGCTCCAGGATCATTCAGGCTCAAACCCTCCACCACGTTAAGGCGGCGGCTCCAGGAGAAGACATTAGAAACATTTTTTGCTAAAACCTAGATTATAAAACACGATTATATTAAAGATTTAGCACCAAAAAAAGTACCCAGCTTTCTTTAGTTTGACAATTTTTGTGATGTTTATAGTTTCACTTCCCGGAATGAGGCTATTATTATTTTTATTATTAAACTACACCTCAGGCCATTAGCAGTTGGCACCTTTTGTTTCAACTGGGCCCGGTTCAGCTCCAGGACTCTGACAGAATGCTGTTAGTCTATAAAAGCGGAGCCTGTACTCACATACTGTGTCGTACTGCATTAAAATTTAGAGCAGAGGATCCCGAGATTGTGAGGAAAAAGTCAAACTGCCTCTCTTGGTTCAGTGGCTTATTTTCCTTCTTTTTCTTTGAACTGCGTTTGTAGTTTCTGTGCTCCACATCGTTGGATACTTTTATACACCTTTGCTTTGTTTTTGTGGATTTTTTTACTGTAGAGAGTCGGTACTAGCCTTGAAGGATACCTTTTTTTTTTTTTTTTTCTAAGCAAACAAAGCTAGCATACACATTTTTTTCTTCTGAGACACTAGTTCAGAGCTGGAGCTGGAGCTGACTTGGTTTTCCACCAAAATAAGAGCTAGCATTGTGCTTTGTATTTACACATCCTCGCATTGGGAAGTCAGCTGGCACATATAAACTGCTTCTGCTTCTGGTTCCATAGAAAAAAATATCTATATTATTAGTCGGTTGGTCTATGACTCTACGCTCCTTTCTTTGCCAGCCGTTGACATTTCTCGTGGGATTTCTAGAAGACTGGTTTGGTCCTAACTGCTCCCTCTAGTTTTAGCTGTATTTCAGTAAAGGGCACGAAGCGAGACCACAGTGTCCTCACACGTTTACTGAAGTTAACGTTAGCGTTAGCGTTAGCCTGTGTTGCCACGCCCCCAGCTCCTGACACATCACTGGTGCTCGTTTCTCATTCCAACTGTCTTTGGACTCAAGAGCCGGTAAAGGAAACGGTTCTGAAACTGGAACCGCGGCCCCAGCACCAGCTCGGTGGTGCCCTGTAGTCATTATTCGTTCACCCCATCCTCACTCTACCACCGTGAGCCGCCTGAACGTTTGTTTCTGTTGTTGCAGGCATCTCCGTGAGCATCTCCACCTTCAGCCTGGTCGCCATAGCGATCGAGCGTTACAGCGCCATCTGTAACCCGCTGAAGTCCCGCGCCTGGCAGACGCGCTCCCACGCCGCCCGGGTCATCGCGCTCACCTGGGTCCTGTCCCTCCTGCTCATGGTGCCGTACCCCGTCTTCAGCGCGCTCAAGTTGTTCAGCAAACCCTCGGGCACCACCGGCCACATGTGCCGCCTCGGCTGGCCCAGCGGGCAGGCGGAGCAGGCCTGGTGAGTAATGCCCCCGAGCGCACGAGCATCTCAGGGGTAGGGTTTGTGATTTGACCATTTTCATTTAGTTTTAGTCTAATTTTGTTCAATAAAAAATTCATGTAAATGTAGTGGACTCAATGTTGTTTTGTTGTGAAGCACTTGCTATATAAATAAAGTTTGACTGATGGATGGATGTATGGGTTGATGGATGGATTGATGGATTGATGGATTGATGGGTGGATTGATGGATGGATGGATTCATGGATTCATGGATTGATGGGTGGCTGATGGATGGATGGATTCATGGATTCATGGATTGATTGGTGGATTGATGGATTGATTGGTGGATGGATGGATGGATTGATGGATTGATGGATGGATTGATTGATGGTTTGATGTATGGATTGATGGATAGATGGATGGATTGATGGCTTGATGGATGGATGGGTTGATGGGTGGATGGATCTACAACTTTACTTTCATATTATTGTATTGATAACATATTTACTAGGGCTGGGACGACACACTTTTGTCACAATCCAATACGATCACGATACTTATAGGTCAATCTGATACTTATTGCGATACAGTAAATAATTATAATATATTTACCTTCAAATTTGTAAATAGAAAACGGCTCGTGTCTAAAAGTGTCCACAACAAAATGTAACAAGGTGTTTTATAACGAAAATGAAGGAGTATCAGATAAAAACAGAAAGCAGCACATACACAGAGGCTTAATTTCAACCAAAAGCTAGACTAAGTTACTTTATAAAATACTTTAAGAAACAAAACTTTGAGGAATAGCATCTGCACATTGTGACTGGAAGTGCAAACATTTCAGCTTAATACATTAACAAGGATTTTTATGAATTCATCCTTTTAATTGAACATATTTCATAAAAGTACTGAAAGTATCGATACTTTATCAAAGTATCGATACTCGGTGTCGCGGCAAAAAGTATCGCAACATATTGCAAAACGATATTTAGTCCCAGCCCTAGTATTTCATCTGCTTCTCCCACATGAACGAAGGACAGACCGTGTAAACTGAAGTCCACGTTTTTAGTTGCTTCTTTTCATTTTCGTAGAGTTTTTTATGAGTCGACGAAAACAACTGGGATTTCAGTCATAGTTTTAGTCTCATCAACAGAGAACGGAATACATTTTGTTTTTCAAGCGGTGTTATTGTATATAAAACCTGCAAAACCTGGCCGGACAGACGCTCCGTCTTTCTGTTCCAGACCTGGAGCGTGTGGGACTTTGCCTTCGGCCGGCTCACCTGTTGATTCGGGAAGAGATTTTTTTTTGTTTCGGAGCGGGTAATAGACGTAGCGATTGAAATTCTAATGATTCCCCTGATGTCCCACTCGTGTCAAAGCGCTATCGGCGACCACTGATGCCCTGGGGGCTACGTCGAGCCGTGTGTGAAAGCTGTTCGGACGCAGCTGTGCTTTTTCAAACGGGCGGGAAACCGGACGCGGACCTCAGAAGCAACAGAAGAAACATGATCAAAGAGCTGATGGTAATGTATGCAAGGATGTGTCAACGCAGCGATGCATTCTCTTCATCGCCGTCTGATGGAAACTGGTCCCCCGCGTTGGACCCACGTTCCTGTCCACGTGTTTAACAGAAACGAGCCCGGCCATCTGCGCGTCACTCAAAGTCAGTCACATGAGAGTCTCCGGGTTTCCTCACAGTTGGATCGGAGCCACGCCGAGCAGCTCTTCGCTTCTGTTTTCGGGAAAATGGCACAAACTGTGGCTAGAGATTTTTTTCCTCCAAACTGACCAGGGGGGTGACATCGCGTTACTGACTGTTCCGGCTTTGCTTCAGTCACACATTCGAGGAATTCTCCACTTTATTAACCTCTTGTATCGCGGTCGGTCACTGAGAATCCCAAGGCTAACGGGCGTGCATTATTTTCCTATAGCCCTAGACTACACGTAGTTCGGTAGTTAAATCACTGGGATATCGCTCCACTGCCACAGCTGAATCAGATAAACACTTGACTGACAGGATCCAATAAGATGGATTTCGTTGTTCATTTCAACATTTTGGGCCAAAACAAAACTTTTGATGAATGGGAAGAAGAGGATCAAGCAGGCCAAGTGTCTGAATGGGCTTATTTGAATTAAATCAATAGGCTGATAATTTGTTAGCGTACGGCTATGGTATTTTTCCTATTTGAATTGCTTTTTTTATATATATATTTAAATATTCACTGTTCTGTGTGTTTGTACCCTACTGTTACTAGCTTTCCATTTCTCTTAAACGGTTAAGGCACTGTTTATAATTTTCAGACCTACATTAAATGATCCCTGCACGTAAGCATATTTGGCTGGATTAGTAAAGTCAAACATAAAGGTTTTAGTTCGTGGGACCAAGGTATAAATGCAGCTGTTTCCATAAACAATCATTTATTAGCTTCAGGTAAAACAGTGTTCTTATAGCCTATAGGTCAGTGTCTCATTTGAAAGCTAAGACGTGCAAAACTGATCTAAATGGATATTTTTCCTCGCTTTGTTGCTGTTTTGTTGAAGCCTTTTTGTCACTTTTTTGTTCCCCTCTTGTGGCTTTTTTGGCACTCCTTGTTTCGTTTCCCTCCTCGTTTTCGTCCCTATTTTGATGCTTTCGTCGAGAAGCTTTTAGATTTGGGTAAAGCCAAACTGGCAAACGTGTTGCTCACCACGTCTTAATGGGTCATAATGGCGCTCAGGTCTTCCTCACAGAAAGAAGGCTGGATGTTTTGTTTTTGTTTTTTCCTCCTTCACCCCAAAACATGCACAAAATCCGATTGTGACCATTAGCCCCCCCCCCCCCCCCCCCTGGCACCACTGTCTCTTTCTTTCACGGAGATAATAATTATGAATGTCTTGAACAGTTGTCCGTTAGCGGCTTGCTAACCTGTCTCTTCCCCGAATTAGCCCGAGCCTAATGGCTTTTTAAATTACACGGCTGACTCAACTCCACCAAACACCGAGCCGTAATTTCAGCTTTCATGCATGACGTGAAGAGTTAACCACCAAGCAAATTAAAAAACGGCTTGGTCTGTGAATACCCATAATGCCTTTCTTCCATCTATTAAAAGGGGAAACTTTACAGGCGAAGCTTTTTTCCTTCAGCTTTGACTGTTTTTTTTGTATTTCACTGAGCACGAGTTCCCACATAAATAATACTTCAAAGGCTGTTTTCTCAAAATGCATGATTTATTGCAGTCTGGGGAACATCTCCGCTTAAATCAGCACCTACAGACTAAACAAATCTTCCTGTCCTGGGATATTGCTCTTTTGTTCTGAAGGAGATGTTAATTTCTATTGTTGCCTGAGTTCTTTTAACCCCAAAAAGAGTGTTTTCAGACATAAAAAATATACATATTCCAATAAATGTTCTGTCCCGGTCCTCACATGAGGCAGGATCCTGTTCAGTGCTCGCTCCATGTGAGCTGAGCCCTGTGTGTAAACTACGCTATAAGGTCACACGTAAACGTAAAGCCATACGTGTTACTCCAGAAACTGGGGGAAAGGTCTTTGGTGCGTCCTACGTGACGAGAACAGCAAATATAGTAGAAGACAAGAGTGTGTTTGGAAATACGGGTGAAATAGGACGACTACGCTGAAACTAGGACTAAACACGGGACAAAGCCAAGACTGAAATAAGGGAACGCCAGCTCTACAACTCCACAGTGAAGTCTCTCTTTCTCAGGCCCATAATGAGGTTTTGGTGGTTTGTCAGAAGTCAGGAGTGCACCGAAGTCTTGCTCTTTTCAAGTTGTTCCTCCTTCATTACCTCCAGATCTCGCCCTCTCATCACGGGGCCGTCTTTCTTCGATATCGCCGCAAATTGGCACCTTTTTTTGTTGCTCGAAACGAAGCAGAAGGTTACTGTACGAGCCCAGATGAGTGTAGATTGTAGACATAAACATCAGAATAAAGTACTCCATTACCCATGATGCCTTGTGTTTCAGGTACATGATCCTGCTGTTCGTGCTGTTCTTCGTTCCCGGGGTGGTGATGATGGTCGCCTACGGACTCATCTCCAGAGAGCTCTACAAGGGAATAACGTTCGAGCTGAGCCAGACCCAAGAGGTCTCTGGTGAGTACGGCTACTACTACTACTACTACTACTACTATGACAAATATGACTCCTGCGCCTACTACGACTTCTATACGATGGCTACAACTATGACTGCTACTACTATGACTACTGTGACTACTAAGACTTATACGACTACTACTACTACTACGACTACTACGACTACTACTACAACTATGACTGCTACTACTGTGACTACTGTGACTACTAAGACTTATACGACTACTACTACTACTACGACTACTACTACAACTATGACTGCTACTACTATGACTACTGTGACTACTACGACTACGACAACTATGACTTCTGCGCCTACTACGACTGCGACTACTGAGACTTTTATACAACAACGTCGACTATACTACTACTGCATTGATTTCTATAATGATTGCCACAAGGCTCTTAGCAGGTTTTGTAAGACGACATTTATTACCTAAATAATTGCAATTACATCCAATCAGTGTTGGATAATAGTAATAGGTAACTGAGGGGCGCTTGTGCTTTCTCTCGGTGTTGATAAAGTCTCTTGTGTAAAACTTGTTTCGTTTCTCCAATATAATGTTGTTTGCATTCTCCTTCTTTGCATCGAATAGAATAAACCAGTTTTGTCTTTGGGATGAACTCATGTTTGTCTCAGTCTGTTCACCGGTTTGTGGTTCACTGGAATCCTGTGCTGCCTAAAGATTCTCTGAAGTTTCTCTGAGACCCCGGCTACATACGGCACTGCGACTCCCTTTCTTCTGGGCTCTGTGGTCTGTCTGTCTTGTTCTTTGGGTCTTATTGCCAGACGTAAACATCTAAAGCCGTTATTTGCGGATCATGTTCTCTAATCAGAGTCGGGAAAACAAACATAACAACAAGGCAATCAAAATAAGGTGAATATATGTTCCTCCTCCCCTATTCTTCACTCGAAATGACCACTATGAAAACAGAATGCTTAAGTTGCCGCAGGTGTGGAGCAGTTGGAGGCAATAATCTGGGACAGGCTCTTACCTCAGGCCCGTCTCTTTTATTTGTTTGAATGTTAAATAATAGAGAAGCTCGAGGGTGGTTTATTTTTGATCTGATTTAATATAGCGACGGCACTGACTCCGGAATATGCTCTTTCATCTCCCTCTAACCCGCGGTCCGGGAACTAAAAGCGCTTTAAAGCCACACCGCGCAACATCTGAACATCCCTCCGCCGCGCTTGCTTAAAATAGTACTCGCACTGTAATGAAATCATCCATTGGGTGCATTGTTTCCGGGCCATTCGGTCTTTTTAGAGCGGAGGGTTAGCGCGGCGGGCTTCCCTAAACACAGTGTTCGAGGTAATTTGTTTGTTAGCCGACCTTGACTAAATCCTTTGTGCGCAATTAACTTTTCCTTTCCGCCAATCGATCTCCCCCGTCCCACTCGCGCGCTGGCTGAAAGTCTTGCTGCTAAACCTGGCTTCGGTGAGTCACGCTTTCAGGTTCATCATCACCACGGAAACTGTTTTAATTCGGCTGGAAATTGTACCTCTCTCTTCCCCCAGTCTGACGCACGGTTCAGCGTCACCTCTGAGAAAAAGTGCCGGAAAGATCTTCACTCCCAAGGCTTGACATTTACGTCAGTAGATATCCACGTTTTTGGAAATGGCTGGAACGGGTTATTACGTTCATGAGTCTGATATAGAGTTATTGTTTTTCTGTTCATGAGTCTGATGGCGGAGGGGAAAAAACTGGGGGCAGGAGGTATGGGTCTGTATGGACCGTAGGGGTGAATAGTCCGTGTCCAGGGTGAGAAGGGTCAGCTGTGATCCGACCCACACGCCTCCGGGTCCTGGAGGTGAACAGGTCCTGGAGAGATGGGAGCTCACAGCCGATCACCTTCTCTGCAGCAGCACAATGCGCTGCAGTCGGTGCTTGTCCCGTTCTGTAGCGCCGGGGAACCACACAGGGATGGAGGAGGTGAGGATGGACTCGATGATGGCCGTGTAGAACTGCACCAGCATCTTGGTCGGCAGCTTAAGTTTCCTCAGCTGCCGCAGGAAGAACATCCTCTGCTGGGCCTTCTTGATGAGGGAGCTGATGGTTGGCTCCCATCTGAGGTCCTGGGTGATGGTGGTGCCCAGGAAACGGAAGGAGTCCGCGATGGAGATGGGGGTGGGAGAGTCTGTCAGGGCGAGGGGGGACGGTGGGTGAGTCTTTCCGGAAGCCCACGATCATCTCCACTGTCTTCTGGGCGTGCAGCTCCAGGTTGTTGTGGCTGCACCAGGACGCCAGCTGGTCCACCACTCTCCTGTAGGCGGACTCGTCACTCGGCACCATCACTCATCAGACTCAGGCAGACTTTTGTGGGAACAGTGATGAAGACGAGGCTCTGTGTTCCGTTCCTATGATTTTCTAATAAAAAACGTGTGTGATTTAATGGAAAGCGCTAGCTACAGTTGCCTAGATACATATTGATCCCAAAGGAAATTACATTTTAGTAGCCAGTCATTCAGATAGCCCCATAACTTCAACTTACTAAAATCCATGGAAAAAGTTCACACAATACCAGCATAGAGATCCATAGTTTACGCTGCAATTTGACCTTTTTTCACAAATGTATGCGGTTTTCAATTATAATTCCCTTCCACATTATAATATTAATGCAATATCTTTATTCGCTGTGAATTGGAATCATCTTGGGACACCCACTTGTTATCTCGACCCCACTTTTGAACCTACTGGTCTAATTTCACTAGGGACAAATCCCTTTTTCAGTCAGTGGAGCAGCTGCTGGAGGCCTCATGTCGGGTCTGTTGGACATTGGCCCTAAATCTGGCCAGTCATCTGCTCGAGCCAAAAGCAGGCACTCATAGTCATAGGTTGATAGATCAATAACAGAGCGCAGACCTCGGACAAAGAACAGCCTTGACTAGCTCTTCTTGTAGAGATCATACCACGGGTAGAGATGGTCAGTGTTGGTGGTCCAGCTTGTTGTCCAACCTTAGAACCAGAACCATAGACCGTTAAAAAGAAAAGACAACTACTCCTCACTCCTCCCCGTTTACCATAATGACCACGTTCGAGGGGGAAATCATGGCGGATTTACAGACTCCTAAGGGCGGGATCTTCATTGTAGACTCGGCCCTCGCGTGACGTGTAGCTCGCGCAGCTCCAATGCTAACAGTCCGACCCTCATTAGCACGAGATTTAAAAAAAAAAAGAAATTATTCAAAAACCAGCCTGGTTTCTTTAATTGTGACTAACCCGGCGTTATCTCAGGAGGAACATGTAGCCGTAGAAACCAGGTGTTAAAGTTGTTTTTAACGTGTCTAAAGTCCAATGATTTTCAATGGGAGACTAGTGGCTATAATGGAGGTACTACAGCAATGGCGGCCTCCAGTGTTGCGGTCGTAAAGCAGAGCAGCCATTGCCCAGAACCCATGAGGTACTTATGGGACGGTACCATCTCCATGCTGTCTCCCTCTATGTGCACTGGCTGGAGGTGTTCAGAACCATTTATGTGGTTTCCTGGACACTCTGGTTCCTCCTGCACAAAGCCACAGTCCTTCTCTGGAACCCCCTGCAATAAAACCTTATTTACAAATGTGTCCCTTGCCATTTACTCCAGTTTCTCCTGTCTCCTCGCAGGCCAGCAGAACCAGAACGGCATAACCCGCCCCATCATTTCAGACGACGATGACGGCTGCTACATCCAGAAGAAGGCCGCGTCCTCTGTGGAGCTGCCCACCATCTCGTCCTCCGGCGCGGCCAAAACCGAGCGCGTCCGCAGCAACACGTCCCAGGCCAAGCTCCAGGCCAAGCGACGGGTCATCCGCATGCTCATGGTCATCGTGGCGCTCTTCTTCGTCTGCTGGATGCCCCTCTACGTCGTCAACACCTGGAAGGCCTTTGACCCCAAGACTATCATGAAGGCTTTGTCCGGCGCGCCCATCTCCTTCATCCACCTGCTGTCGTACACGTCGGCGTGCGTCAACCCCGTCATCTATTGCTTCATGAACACGCGCTTCCGGAAGGCGCTCCTCTCCACGTTCTCCTGCCTCTACAGCCACCGGGTTTGCAATCGGAAAAAGGATCGCCACGAAGACGGGTTCACGGCGATGTCCACGGCCACCTCCATGGCCACCTCCATGTCCAAGCTTAGCTACACCACAGTTAGCTCGGTGGCTACGTGCTAAGGCGACACGCTACGGCTATGTCTGTGCTAATAGGTTGACAAAAATATGGTGATCTTGTGTGTGTTCGCGTCAGTGTGAGAATTTAGCGTCACACGTCGACACAGGAGGTGATTTTGAGGGATTTCTCGATGTTTCATTGGCCATACTGGAAAGTAATGGTATTTTATTCCTTTTTCAGTCAATCAATCAAAACTTTATTTATAAACTTTTCATACAAACTTTTTATGTTTAAAAAAAAAAGTGCATATATGACCTTCCAGTGCTGCTTGGGTGGTTACTCGCTCTGTAGGACCCTCCAGGATCAATTGTTTTTAATGTTTCTGGTAGGTTTTCACCGCTGATTGAACCGCCTGCATGGTTACACACACATTCCATTGTGAAAACCTACCAGAAACTCTAAATAAACTGAAATGGAGAATCCTACAGGTCAGTAAAGTGGAAAGCAAAGGCGCCAAGCTAACCACCCATACAGCCGCTCAAATACTCTCTAATATCAACTTTTTATTTACGCAAAAAGTTGCATAGTGCACCTTTAAGCAAACGAACACCATGTCAAAGGTGTTTAAAGTATAAAGGAAGTATTCCATGTACACTGCCTGAACAAAAAAAAGGCTCTAATATTTGGATGTAGCGCCTTTAGCTTTGATTGATTCAGAAATCTTCTAATGTCAGCATGTCTAATGGCATTCATTTCTCATCCAGATCTAGTATTGATGATGGGAGAGAGTGTCCACTGCGCAAAGCCTTCTCCAGCACGTCCCAAAAATTCTCAATGGGGCTCTGGATCTCTTTCACAATGTGAGCCCGATGAATCATGCCGTTGTCATCTTGGAATATGCCCGTGCCATCAGGGAAGACGAAATCCATTCATGGAACAACCTCATTCAGGATGTTCAGCCTCAGGTCATAACAGTTACATCCAGGTAAAGGACACCTTTTTTTTTTTTGTGCTCAGGCAGTGGATTTCACATATTTGAAAAACACTGACAGGGTGTGGAGCTCAGTGACCCGTGAGGAGCTCCCCCCCCACCCCAGAAGAGCTGGAAGAAGTAGGTCATATGTTTAAAATGATTTTACTTTCAATCCAGGTCATAAACATAATGCTCTTTCCTCCACTGATGGCCACTAAAACCACCACCCTTTAATCAATCACCTCCTTTACTTTCGTATAATCTGAAGGAGTGTCATTTCTGAGCTGCTATTGGTCTAATATCAACAATCAAAACATCTTGTCGCTTCACGCCGTGGTTCTCCTGCATTTATCCGAGCTTGGGACTGGCACACAGACCCGCAAATACGATTGTCTTGGGGCATTTGTGGTTTACATTTTCAGCAGACCCATGTAGAGATGTAGCAAACGAAGAGGAGGGTGGATTTCTGAAGAAACCAGGACGTCGTCCGCGCCGCAGAAGATTTTCAAAATAAAAGTGACGTTTTTGAACTTTTGACGGACGTGCAGCAGTGGGAATATTACGCGCTATCGTTGAATGTCTTTGTGAACATCATCGTCATGTTTCAGGTGTGAGAATATCATGCAGTATCATTTCGAGTGAGTTGCTAATAATGTTTTTACTCATTCATTCATGGTTGCCTTTAAGAAAACAGGCCGTTTGCTCCTTGTGAAACATTTACCAGATGAAGATCCGTCATGAGCTATTTCTCCCATTATAGATTTCTGAACAGAATCGTGGAAATCAAAAAAGTCTCAAAGGAGGACGACTTATTCATCTGCTCGTCAATAGTAAGGCTCATGTTTCAAGATTGGAAATGCAAATTGTGGCTTATTATCTGCATTTTCTACATTTTTACATAACGTTTAAGAAACCGTGGGCGAACTGTTGGCTGCGAACGGGGCAATATTCAGCGCCGGGTCTGTGGCTCGCCTTCGTGGTGCACCACGCCTCGTCCTCTCGCTCCTCAGCAGATTTATGCGTTCTGAGTTTTGACGTGAGCATCATGTTGGAGCTGTTTATTTGCTGCGCGAAATGCAAAGAGAAACCATGCGGCGTCCCGCGACCCGACAGGGATGTAGCTGCTTTAGGGAGAGCCCAGAGGCCAAAGCAGCTCTGCATCTGTATTTTAGAAATCCGTCAAACATTTCCGTCAAAACTAAACATATTTTTGGGTTAATTTAACCTCTGGGTCAGATACATATTTATACATATCCAGTTCATGAAGTATGTTTAGATTTCCACTGTTGTGGGATTTGAAAACTATAGTATGGAAAACTATATATTTTTGGAAACCTTATGGTATAAGCGTTGAGAAAAACAATGTTTCCATTTGCCCTTGTCATTTGGTAAAATTGTGCAATTATATAATAATTTTTCCATTAGAGTCAATGGGGAGTTCTGGTCATCGCTATGGTAACTCCATGAAGCATAATATGACAAGGGTTCCATTGACTTTTTTGATTGGAACGACCAAATGGGATTTTCAGCCACATTTTGTAAATTTCCACCAAACTACATTTTTTACCTCCCATATAAATGTTATTATCGCTATTGTCGCACCTTGTTTTTTTTACATATCAGAGCAAATGGAAACAATGTTTTTTTTGATTGCTTATTTAATAAAGTTTTCAAAAATGTATAGTTTTGATAGTCTCCACAAAAATCCGGCGAAATTACAAAGTAAACCGGACAAATAAACTCGCAACCATTTTCCCCCTGTACAACTCTCGATTCACACTCCTAATAGCATTTAGCGCGTGATAAGGAGAGTTTTAGTATTCGGAACAACACCTCCCCATGGCCTCAGATGGACAGATGCTCGGATTGGCTCTAACTAGTTTCAACTGAAACGGCGAGAGCTGTGGAGGCAAGTGACGCGGAGGCAGATTTAAAACGGCAGGTCAATGCGCCGCAACTCGCCATTAATTATGCCCTGGTTTGAGACTAAACCAGGACTAAAACCAGGCCCAAACCAGGACTAAAACCAGGCCCAAACCAGGACTAAAACTAGGCTCAAACCAGGACTAAAACCACGTCTATACCAGGCCCAAACCAGGACTAAAACCAGGCCCAAACCAGGACTAAAACCAGGCCCAAACCAGGACAAAAAACAGGTCCAAACCAGGCCTAAAACCACGTCTATACCAGGCCCAAACCAGGACTAAAACCAGGCCCAAACCAGGACTAAAACTAGGCTAAACCCAGGACTAAAACCACGTCTATACCAGGCCCAAACCAGGACTAAAACCAGGCCCAAACCAGGACTAAAACTAGGCTAAAACCAGGACTAAAACCACGTCTATACCAGGCCCAAACCAGGACTAAAACCACGTCTATACCAGACTCAAACCAGGACTAAAACCAGGCCCAAACCAGGACTAAAACCAGGCCCAAACCAGGACTAAAACCAGGCTCAAACCAGGACTAAAACCACGTCTATACCAGGCCCAAACCAGGACTAAAACCAGGCCCAAACCAGGACTAAAACCAGGCCCAAACCAGGACAAAAAACAGGTCCAAACCAGGCCTAAAACCACGTCTATACCAGGCCCAAACCAGGACTAAAACCAGGCCCAAACCAGGACTAAAACTAGGCTAAAACCAGGACTAAAACCACGTCTATACCAGGCCCAAACCAGGACTAAAACCACGTCTATACCAGGCCCAAACCAGGACTAAAACCAGGCCCAAACCAGGACTAAAACTAGGCTAAAACCAGGACTAAAACCACGTCTATACCAGGCCCAAACCAGGACTAAAACCACGTCTATACCAGACTCAAACCAGGACTAAAACCAGGCCCAAACCAGGACTAAAACCAGGCCCAAACCAGGACTAAAACTAGGCCCAAACCAGGACTAAAACTAGGCCCAAACCAGGACTAAAACCACGTCTATACCAGGCCCAAACCAGGACTAAAACTAGGCCCAAACCAGGACTAAAACTACGTCTATACCAGGCTCAAACCAGGACTAAAACTAGGCCCAAACCAGGACTAAAACCACGTCTATACCAGGCTCAAACCAGGACTAAAACCACGTCTATACCAGGCTCAAACCAGGACTAAAACCACGTCTATACCAGGCCCAAACCAGGACTAAAACTAGGCTCAAACCAGGACTAAAACCACGTCTATACCAGGCTCAAACCAGGACTAAAACTAGGCCCAAACCAGGACTAAAACCAGGCCCAAACCAGGACTAAAACCACGTCTATACCAGGCTCAAACCAGGACTAAAACTAGGCCCAAACCAGGACTAAAACCAGGCTCAAACCAGGACTAAAACCACGTCTATACCAGGCTCAAACCAGGACTAAAACCACATCTATACCAGGCCCAAACCAGGACTAAAACTAGGCCCAAACCAGGACTAAAACCACGTCTATACCAGGCTCAAACCAGAACTAAAACCAGGTCTATACCAGGCCCAAACCAGGACTAAAACCACGTCTATACCAGGACTAAAACCAGGTCTATACCAGGACTAAAACCACGTCTATACCAGGCTCAAACCAGAACTAAAACCAGGTCTATACCAGGCCCAAACCAGGACTAAAACCACGTCTATACCAGGACTAAAACCAGGTCTATACCAGGCTCAAACCAAGACTAAAACCACGTCTATACCAGGACTAAAACCAGGTCTATACCAGGCTCAAACCAGAACTAAAACCACGTCTATACCAGGCTCAAACCAAGACTAAAACCACATCTATACCAGGCCCAAACCAGGACTAAAACTAGGCTCAAACCAGAACTAAAACCACGTCTATACCAGGCTCAAACCAAGACTAAAACCACGTCTATACCAGACTCAAACCAGGACTAAAACTAGGCTCAAACCAGGCCTAAAACCACGTCTACACCAGACTCAAACCAGGACTAAAACTAGGCCCAAACCAGGACTAAAACCAGGCCCAAACCAGGACTAAAACCACGTCTATACCAGGCTCAAACCAGGACTAAAACTAGGCCCAAACCAGGACTAAAACCAGGCTCAAACCAGGACTAAAACCACGTCTATACCAGGCCCAAACCAGTCTTTATCAAATAACGTTCATCAGATTATGCTGTTTACATGTCTGCAATAATCCGAGAACTCCAGAAATCAGATTATGATCAGATGTTTGGTGTCCATGTAAACGTAGCCAATATAAACTTGACTAAATTAATATTTTTTATTTAGTCGATTAAAATTTACACTATTTTAACTTTAAAATCTCCATTAGTTTACAATTGCTGCCCATCCCATAATGCTTAGCGATATGACATCACATTCCCGAACTCAATACATTTCTACGCCAGGACCAAGTCAACAAAAGCTGGAAACCTCAATGACGACATGTAGTTTAAATATTTGAACCATCTGCATACCTCTTGCATCATCCTCCCCCAGCCAGTGCTGCATTTGCAAGTCTGTGAGCCGGCGAAGCCATTTCAACGCCGTATTATCTCCATGCAATGAGCCAACCTTTCAAAATGCATATCTTATGAACAGGCTTTATCCTCTCCTGCAGCTGCTCTTCCCCACGGATTGTAATCTGTGGAGTGGGTTCACAAAGTTTCACAACCTCTTTGAGTTATGTCTCTTTTATTATGACAGTCTGAAGCCAAAATGTTATAAATTTATGGTGAAAATTCTACCCCAAACGAATAGCAATAGAATCTTTTTAGGTTAAGACAAAAATCAGATCCAATAGGACAATAACAATAAAGAAAAAAACTTCCTGACATGAATTTTAAGAAAGAATGTACTGTGAGTCAGGTTTAAATTCATGGGTTTATGTTGTCGACATAATTAGATGGAAAATTTATCACAGAGGGCATTTTAGATTACTTTACTTTTGGTTTAGTTTAGTTTAGTTTAGTTTATTAGTTTATTTGAGCAGTAAAAATAATGAGTTTGTGTGATCCAAAAACCCAACTTTATGAATTACTCGGATAGCTCTTTTTTGCAACAATACTATTGGTTTTAATGTGCTTTTATAAGTACTACCCCAAACCACAGTGCAGTAATTTAGATAGGGCAAAATCAGAGAACAGTATAAGATATGTAGAGCTTTGATGTTTACAATGTGCTTTGCTTTTGCTATTACTGAAATGCTTCTAGAAATTTTTGTAGTTATATATTTAATGTGAGATTTCCAAGTCATTTTATCGTCTATAATAACTCCAAGGAATTTGATTTCATGCACTCGCTCGATAACACTGTCATTGTCATCATTTTGCTTTTACTCAGATTTAAGGATAATTTATTTTGTTTGAACCACTTAATGACACTCTTGATTTCCAAGTTAACTATTTGACACAGTTGCTGTAAATCGTCTCCTGATGCAAAAATATTTGTATCAAACAAGATAAATTTAAGTATTTTAGAAGTTTTACAAATGTCGTTAATATACATGATAAACAATTTTGGACCCAGAATGGACCCTTGAGGCAAACCACCTTGGTAAGACTAAAGATATAACTGTGTAGACACTCAAATTTCAGAGATTGAACGCTCAATAAATCAGTCTAGGAATCATCAAATCAAATCCTGGGGGGGGGGGGAGACCACCTTCATCACATCACTGAAATGGTAAATTATATATAGCGCTTTTCCACCTCAACTTTCAGTGTAGATGTCCCAGACTGAGAGGGAAAAAAATGACATCCAAATAATTCCCGCATAAATCTGTGGACTTTTTTACCAACACGTATAAAAAAATTGTTATACCGTTACATCCTCATCCTAGCCACAGCTGCCCAGCGGCTGTCTCTCACTAACATGGCTACCAATCTGCCCCCTTGGCCCCTTTGACCAGCACATCATTATCCCGAGATTTTGATATTTCAGCTTTTGGCGGCAATTAGCTCCCACTTTCTGCATCTGCGAACATCTGCGCGCCTCAGATCGCCTTCCCTCCGGCGCTTCTCCTCCAAAAGCTCATAAACCAAACACCATTTTATGAAACAAACTTTGCACGAAACGCCGATTTGGCGGCGGCTAATAGCTCCGACCTCGACCCTCATTATCTCTGCGCGCCCCCGAGAACGCGGGTTTTCTCCGAGACGTTCTCTTTGCTTTTCGCGCCGACGGCAACCGGTTCATAACAACCTCTCCGCGAGTCAATTATTTATAACGATACCGCGGCTTTTTAAATCATAAACTGGCTTCGGGGTTAGCTTGGGGTCGCTAGCGTACGCGTGTTGTTTTGGCCTTAAGCTAGCTGCGCGCACCTGTGAGGAGAGCTAACTATATTAATACATGTGCTCTGTCGTCTCTCGTGACTCATTCATCGCCTTACAACTGTACAAAACCATGTCCTTTTGTACCGAGGAAGGAAGTCTGCCCGTGGATAAACCAATCGAATACTGTGATATTTTAACATTTATATCAAAGCCACACTGCGGAACGTTGCCGGTAAAGCGTGAATCGGTGGGAATTAAATGCTGGTGAAATGTTGCGCGGTGTGGCTTTAACTTGTGTCACTTTTTCATTTGAGGGACTCATGGAAAATACAGAAAAATGTGGTACATGTCGGGACAAATTTGTTGATTGTTTGTTAACATTTGGGTTAAAAAAGCGAGTGGTAAAGAAGCCTAATCTTTTTTCTTTTCTTTCATTGACTCTGATGCAAAATGTTTATGAAGTTTGTTTTGGGATTTATGTCATTACATTTCTACACTGACCCCTAGTGGTTGGAGGTAATATATTGGCCCTATCTCTAAATTGTGCAAGAACCAACCTCACATGTATTGTATTATTTACATTGCAATATTCAATAACTGTCTTAAATATAAGCGATGTTACTTTAAAATCATTAAGAAAAATTCATAAGCAATTAGTTTTTTCTTAACATTATGTCAAAACAAGACCTCGGGGCAAAAGCAAGGCTAAAATTGACCTAAATTTGAAATATATAAACTTTTTTAAATTAATGTGTCTTTGTTTTTTTTTTATAATGTGTAAGAATAAGTAAAAAGAACCCATGTGTTCCTGCGATGATGAAAAACCGCCTCTTTCTCCCTGTCTTATTGAAACAGCAGCACCCAGAGCCTTGGATTTGAGATTTTGTCATTGGAAATAGTGAATTGAAAACAACAAGGCAAAAAGTTTTCGGCAAGGCCTTAAAAGCCGCCCAATTGCACGGTCTCACTGCGGACCTGTCAACCCCGGAGAGATTTGGTAATGGCCATAAATGGTCGAGGTGGAAAACAAAGAGGAAAACCACACATCAACTCTTTCACCTTTCACTCCACCACTAGCCCGTTAACAAACGCAGGAATATTAATGCATTTATTTACCTAATAAAGACACAAACACAGGGAGAAGGACAAATTCGTACATGTAACTAACGGGGAATGCTAACTTTAGCGTCATGCTACAAGCTAACCGCTAATCTCAACTGCTGTTTTGTCGCTTCTAATGGACTATCAGTTGTCTCAAAACATGCATCAGGACTCGATTTTGACTTGACTTTATTTGTGTGTGCTAAATATGATCATAACCTGACAGAAAACATCTAGAAAGAGTGAACATTTTTAATTCTGTTCACTCTTCCTTCTCCTTGCTAGTCGCTAGGTCAGGCAACCTAGCATTTCCGTCTGTATTTATACATCATTGCTTAATAATTATGTGCTAACGATAATTTTGCGATGTGTTGAGCAGATTTAGGCTGTAGTTTATGAAATGTATTTTTTTTACCACCCGCTTTCTTAACATCTTTTCAATTGACAAACATGTTATTTGTTCCCACTGACCACTCCGAGACGGCGTTCCTCAAATGTTCACTCACGCCTTCGAAAGATTGTTATTTCGGTGCCTGCTGCTATTTGAACATGGAGATTATTCTATACATATTTATTACTCCTCTGTGTCCTTCTGTGTGCTCTCTGGTGATGTCCACGTTGTCTATATTTAAAGTGCGGTCTTGTATTTTTCACGCCAAATAAACAAAGAAAAGCAGATGGTGTGAGATATTTCTGTCGATGAGGGGGCGCCGGTGCAAGTTGATTTCAATACGGAGAAAGTCTATGGAAGACAAAACATGCGGTGACGGTAGGAGCAGCGTGGCGCAAGAAACGGCTTCATTTTTGTGGGGATAAATATTCCACTTCCCCTATAGAACCAGCGCCTCAGAACACCCAGAAACAAAGGAAAGTTCTCCCACTTCACTGGTTGCCCGACGATGAATGAAAACTGGACAGATGAAGATGGGGCAGAAATACATAGGCACTTCTTTAAGCGTATATTATGCTGTTTCGGATATTTTTATATATATATATATATTTTTTTTTAATTCGACACTTTAGTTTAAAAATGCGTATAACAGGTCTGAATGCTTTTGAAAATATGACTTATTTAGATATGGATAACATTTGTTGTAAGTAATAATTATCATTTTATTTCAGTGAAGCAGCCATTTTAATGAGGGGCAGATGTTGGGCAGAAAAGTTATTTGTGTTCTTTTTTAAGCTGCTGACAGGAAGTGACATAGATGGAGGTAAAGTTCCACAGCAGTTTGACTCATTTCCCATTGACACAACATGGTCGGCACAGGAACAGTTTAAAATTGTTTGCCCCTATCTAAGTCACTCCCTGTCACTGTCCAATAAGGAAAGGAAACTATAAACATCACAAAATGGTCCAGCTAAAGAAAGCTGGGTACATTTTTAATTGTGTATAATTGTGTTACTATGTTTAGACAAAAATATAAAATATTGACCTAAATTGATCAGACCTGCCCTCAAGCAAAAGTCTTGAAGAGATAGCTCAAGCTTTCTATGTGTGTGCAGTTGTTTACAATCCTGAGAGTCAGTGTTATGCAAAAGGAGCTCAGTCCTTATTTGGTTTAGCTCCGTGGCTTGGCCTTGAAGGGAAAGTGCCGACGGCGTGGGAGAGATAAGCGGTCCAGCTGCTTCAAACCTATCACTGGAAGATAAATATCCCAGTAATAGTTCATAAATGTATAATTAATTAGCTTTTACTTGGTCTCAGCATTAGAGTGAAAGTTAGGATATGACTGGAGCAGGTTATAAACATTACGTAACAACTTGTTCGTACAGTGGGTGTTTTTGTCTTGAAGCTAACGGCTAACACAACGTTTTGAACAAGTCTCTGCAAAATACAATATGCCTGTAAGTTATTTAAATGTGACTGAGTTATTTACATGTTACATTATCAATTTTTACCTCTTCCTTTGTGTGGGACCCTGCTAATCGTGAATGTAAAAGATTGGGGAGAGGAAGTACAGCGCCGATCTTATTCTCTAAAGAAAACACACTACAACTTCTATTCCGAATATATTTTACTGCAAAAAGAGTTCTCTCGTCTTCATGCCTTGTGTTAGGGTTCACTTCTCCCGACAGAATTCGAACATCTCGCAGTGGCTCATGCATCATTAATTATAGATACCACACATGAGCGCAACAGTAAATCCTATAGCTGCTCGAGATCCTCGGGGGGAAACTCGCATCCGACGTGAAAAAGAAAGTTTTGCAGCTGCAGCACTGACCCCTCACTCCGCCGTCAGCCCGGAGTGTTATTTATTTATTTATCAGACTTATCCCCGAGAGGACGGGGATAAAGCGCTTCTTGTTATTTCTCAGCGTTTGAAATCCGCTCGCTCCGGTTCGAAAAAGAGAGCCTGAATATTAATGAAGTGTTTACGGGAACATGAGGCTTTGAACCGGTGCAATGGTGGAAATATGGAAATGGGGAGTAGCTGCTCGGGAGGAGGATTTTTAAATGTGATTAGAGTCAAAAGTCAATGCGCAATAAGTCGTAGAGTCACAGGAAGTTGTATTGCCGGGAATCTTGAACCTCCCCCCCCCCACCTGAGCTTTAAGATAGGGGGGCAAACATCAGGCAGCAGCTCGTAGGAAAGCTCAAAGACTAAATCTGTCAAATGTGAAAGGCACCATAACCATGTATATGAAGTGGCACAAAAAGCCGCAAAAAGAAGAAACAGGCTCCTATTGTTGGACCAGATTGCTATATGCCCCATAATAAGTATTTGTAAATGTCAACTTTATTTATGTAGCACATTTAAAAACAGCTACATCTGCAAAACAAACAACAAGTACGACAAACATTATAAGGTGAAATTAATGAGTGAAATATAAAGCATGAAATAATAATACAAAAGGTTTGCTCAGCTTGTTTTGTTCAAAAAGCGCTCATCAGATTCAGAATCCGAATAGTTGTATTGCCATTGTTTGGGAACAGGTTCACAAACTAGGGAATTCATCTGGGTACAATCATGAAACATAAAACATGTATAACGCATCATTCGGATAGAACAAACGATACATCTTTAACTAGTGTTTTTAGTGGTATAGGGGAAACCGGAGTACCCCCTTCCAGGTGGGAATCGAACCCGGGACCTTCTAGCGGTGAAGACTATAGAGTAGTAGAATCAATCCAGCGGCTGTAATCTGGAGCGTATTAAGTAGCCATGTGCTTGCGGTCTCTTTCTGTGCGTCCCCGTGTCTCGCTCCGAGCTGCACAGGTGTTTTCTGCCAAAGTCGATTTTTCTCAATGGGGCGAGAGCGGACCCATCGTTCCGAACCGCCGCGCTCTGATTGGTGGAGAGGCCGGGCGGGACGCTGAGCAGGTGCCGCTTATTGAAGAGTCATCTGTAGTTACCGGGGCGAGGTCGGGCTCGGCGGGGGAGCGCGGCGGAGCTAATGCAGGAGCACGAGCGATGGGAAAATAATCTGCAACCAACAGAGCCAAGTGGGTTAGTAGTAGAAGTAGTAGATGTAGATGTATATTTAAGTGAGCCACTGCAGGCAAACAGGAAAGGGATAAATAAATGTAGAGATAATTACTGACATAAATATGAGAAAATAATGAATTGCAAGTTTTCTGTCATTTCATGTTTTCATATAAAAAAAATTTAGATCCAATCCTCCATTTTTCGAATAAGCTGGATACAGTATTAGTCAAAAATCTAAATCAAACTTTGCTTAATTTTTGGGTTTCAACGCTCAATAATTCGGGGTGTAGACACACAAAATAAAACAATGTATATTTTGTGTATGAGATCAGGAAGTTTGGAGTTTGTACCAGAACAGTGCTCTGTGAGATGTTCAGATCTTGGGAAATCTTTGTATAACTTAACGCTGCTTTAAACTTCTCCACAGCTTTATCCCTGACCTCTCTGGTGAGCTCCTTGGCCTTCATGATGTTGCTTAGTGACCAATACACTCTGACCATAGCTCTGAGGCCCTCACAGAACAGCTGGAATTATACTGAGAGTAGATTACACACAGGTGGCCTCTATTTAATGGTTAGGGCAAGGTGTGAACATTCTGCAGTCATTAGGTTTTATGTTTATGGTTCTAAACATGGCAAAATGTGCAAAAGTTCAAGGTGTATTAGTACTTTTGAGAGGCACTGTAGATAATATGCAGTCTAAAGAAATGATTATATAAGCTCCTTTCTTCCTTCCTCCCTCTCTTTCTTCCTCTTTCTTTCGTCCATCCTTCCTCTATTTCTTCCTTTCTTCCTTCCTTTCTAACTATATCCTACTTTTTCCTCTTTCTTTCTATCCATGTATGTCCTATCTCTCTTCCTTTCATTCTATCAGTTCATCCGTCTATTCATTCCCAGCTCTCTATAATAACAATCATGGGTTCATCTTCTCAAACTCAACACTGATGAAGTTAATTCAAGCATGTTTGAGTCCTCTGTCTCATTCAAGGTGCTCATTGCTCTCTCTCTCTTGTATTGACAGATGTGGGGCAGTGGTGTTTGGGGGGAGGGCGGGAGCTTCACACACGTCGCCCGCTCATTCTCACAACCACATTAACCCCCCCCCAAAGACCGCCCGCCTCTCGCCTCTGTCTCCTCCTGCAGGTTCTTCCATCCATCCTCTGCTGCCGGAGGTTTAACGAGAGTCCCCTGGTGTTTCCCATGTCCCCCCCCCCCCCCCCCCCCCCCCCCCCCTTCAGCCAGGTAATACCTCTCCCCTTCAAACACACCTGAGCGGGACGCACGACAGGCCGGTCATTAGCTCAGCGAAAACAATCCATTCTCTCTCAGAACATGTGTGTGCACGGCTGATTATGAAAACATATTAGCTTAGAGCTGCAGGAAGAATGCAATGTCCGAGGCTTAAGTCCTTTACGTTCATTTAAACTATTTATAATAAATAAATAGGCTAATCGCAACATCTACCAACATTCTGACTCTTCTTCTGCTGTTTGCACCCCAAAGGTAAGTTTAGCAGGCGCAGAGTCTCCTCAGTGAGAGTATTTAATGCTGTCGAGGAGCGCTAGCTGTGTTAGCATTAGCCGTGTTAGCATTAGCGAATGTGTTGCGATTAGCTTATTTATTTATTATGGAATCATGGCTGTACAGAGATGGTATGGCCTCACAACATGACCCAGTGTGATAAATCAAGATGCTTTAGACCAGGGGTGTCCAAAGTGCGGCCCGCGGGCCAATTGCGGCCCTCAGACCGATTTTTGGTGGCCCTCGGCCTTCTCGCTGAATCGGTACACTTCATCAGAGATGGTCCTTTTTATTTGAAATGTAATAATTCTAACACAATGCTAACATAACAACTAACATGTTACTGTGAGACATGTTGTGATGTTACAATGAGGTAGTAATGTTGAGAAACCCTGCAGGCCACTCAAACGTCCACCACCTGAGGGCAAAGGTCATGGACGTCCTTCATCCAAACAAAAGAGACACTGTCCCAAAAGGAAACTCTACAGGCCTCAGAGAGGACACCGATTTTTCTGTTGTTTTGTAAAGTTGTTTTGTTGGATTCTCTTCACTGTCTCCTATTTGGACCCTGCAGTGGGACCCCCCCCCCTACTGTTTCATCCTGGGCCCTGAAGAGCCTCTGCTCCGACGCTCTGGACTAAACGAGAGCTCTGTGAGTCCCCGGTTTAGTCCAAGTCCAGCTTAAGTCCCGGGGTCTGACAGACAGAACTATAATTGAGTTGGAGGAGCAGGAGAGGGAGAGAAAGTTGTTTTAAGAAAGTTCTCCAGATGTTCCCGAGGGAGCCGACTTTTCACGGCTTATTCTGTCGGCTCGTTTCAAAGCGCTCCTCGGCCCGTGGAGGCGTGGAGCGCGCTGGGCTGGATATGGTTCTCAGGGAAGCCATCGATGCTAAAGCTACAAGTGGAAAAACGCATTATAATGTGTCTCTGTTGGCTTCCTGTTATAACCTTCTGTGTTCCTGTAGTGTTTGACTGAGAGGGGAAGATAAACTCAATAAATACGGCTGAATATTGTAATAGTTCCACATTTATAGCAGCGGCTTTACCCAAATCTAAAGCGTCTCAACTGGAGCTTCCAGGCCAGTGTAACGCAGCATTTGAAAGCTCAGACCGACCAAACTGATCGGAACCTTTTTGATGTCGCTTTTTTCTTGCGTTTTCTTCACTTTCGTGTCATGTTTGAGATTATGTTCTTACCTGATGCACGCAAAAAGACCAAAGGTGTTGTTAGCATTTAGCCGCTCCTCCTCTCCTCTATGGGGCCAAACGGGGGTGAAGTTAGAAGCGACCGAGCTCTTCCACGTTTCCCCCTATTTAAATACAGTTATGTGAGCAGTTACACGATCCGAGTATAGTCACACAAAATTAAACATGTCAGTTTTCTAAGCGGATAAGAAGGGGAACTATATTGTGAGGCGTAATAACACCTTGGGAGCACTTCGACGTCCGCTCAGTAAAGTGAAGATATTACTGCGCTGATTGTGGATCGTCTCACATAACCATATTTAAATTGGGGAAACGTGGAAGAGCTAACAACATCTTTGCAGGTACTCGTCTAAGGTAAGAACACATCTCAGTGTGGAATTACGGTGGCCTATGTGACCACACCGCCTTTGCTCTGCCCGATCCCGTCAGACCCAATGGTCAGACCTGGGAAGCTAAGCAGGGAAGGGCCTGGTCGGTACTGGGATGGGAGACCATTTGGGGAAACACCAGGAAGCCAAGGGAATGTAGTGAGTGAGTGGTTGCCTTATTATTATTATTATTCATTTAAACATTACAAATTCTGTTGAATAGGGTGAATTTATATCATTGAGGGATTCCTTTGCATTTGTTCTAAACCGCCATGTTTGTTTACTACGAGAAACCCCACCAGACGCTGCGGGACAGGAAGAGCCGAGCTGTAGGGGGGAGCTGCAGGGTTTGGCTCACGGGAGGAACACCCCCCCCCAAATCAAGTCTGTAAATCTAAGTAACCTGCGAGTCTTTCTCTCCACGAGACGCGAAGTCTCCACCTCACGGGGCTATAATTACAGGTCGTCTCCGCTCTCCGTCTTCCTGCTGACGGGGAACGAGCTCAATGAACGTGATTCGGGGGGGAATTCATTTTCCCGGCGGCTGCTCGGCTCCGTTTCTCAAAATGACATCGCGTCAGAAATCCAAAACGAATGGAAGGTGTTTTGTGACATGTTGAGAAGAGAGAAAGTGCCAAGTGCAGAGATGAAGACGTTTGTGGAAGTCTTGAGTCATGTTTTACTTCCTCTCCGGCCTTTGTTTAGCTGCAGCGGGTCCCGAGGCCGGAGCAGCGGTGTCCGGGTTTCAAATCGTCGAATAGCTTCATGTTTTCCTCGCGCCGTCCCTCGGGTTGCGGATCGGCATCAAAAAGCAGCGGGATTATCCGTGATTAAGCCTTGTAAACAGAAGAGAGTTTTCTACCCAGCGTGCACCTCTGCCGGTCCAGTGGAGAGGATCGAGTGTGGACTGTCCGAGTTTGAATCCGGTAATGAGAAGGGCTTGTGCCGTCCAGGGTCGATGCACAAGGAAGAAAAAAAACGCGCTGCTCTGAAAATCCACCAAAATGGAAAACATGGAGGTGAAACGTATTCAAGCCACTGTTTCTAAAGCACTGCCGGTCATATGTTATGTTTCTTATCATATTAAGCGTATACAGAAAAAGGAGAAATGGCAGGTAACAACCCAATCCGTGCATGCTTGAATTATGCTAATGCTAATAATAAAATAAAAAGAAAGAAAAAGACATAGCCTTCTCCGCCATTACTGTAACAAAAGCGAATATATTTTTCTACTAAATAAAGACAGAGAGACATAAAGAGCAAAGTGGTTCAACTTAAAAAACAGCCCATGCTAACGTCAGGAAGCTAACGTTAGCATGGGCTGCATACGCTCACGTTTTTCGCTTCTACTGAGCCATTTGCTGTGAAAAATCGTCCATATTGACCCGATTTTGACTTGACTTTATTGGTGTGATAAATATGTTTATGGTCCGTCAGAAACCGGCTCAAAAATCTGAAAAAGTGATGATTCAAAGTACTCCAGGTGTTATTACGCCTCACAATATAGTGCCCCTTTAATCGACATGTTTGATTTTGTGTAACTAGACTTAAATAGGGAAAACGTGGAAGACCTCGGAGATACTGTTCACCTACGCTTTTGGAATCTACGACGAGAAAGAAAAACCACACACTTGAAAACGCGGTTAGCCTTTTGCATCGCGCCCACGTCCCCTTCGGTCAATCTTTCACGTCGCATCATTTCTTCCTAATTCGGCGCCGTCTTCGTGGGACGGGGCAGAAAACGCGGATCGATGATGGAGGCGCCCGGAGCCTGTACCTGACACGTTTCCGCGGCGGGGGGCGTCCGCGCTAATGCACTTTTGATGGAGCGGCGGTGTTACAGATATTTCTATTCGCCGTCGAGCTATAGACGATAATCAGTCACGAGGGAATAGAACGTCCAGATTTAGGAGTGGAGGAAGTGGCTCCAGCGGAACAATTTCTACAGATGTTAATTAGAAAGTGGCGAGATCAGTCTCTGAACAATGAAACGGCCAAGTTCACACAATAAGAGCTTTCATCATTTCACCAAACAAACTCCCATCGATTCGTACATTTAAGAGCGGTATGTGGAATGTTTGACCGATCTCTGGTCCCATACACTTGATGAAAGGTGTTAGTCCTGAGCCACTGTGACTGAGCCACTTAACTAACTGTGGGTCAACCTGGCCAGCTTGTTTTTGGAGGTCAGGGAGACCTGTCTGCCCTCAGTCTCCTCTGATCCTCTGAAACGATGCAGCGCCTCCTGGGTTTGTCCCTGTTTCAGAGCGTGGTGTCCTGCACTGGTCAGCTCCTCACTCCTCTTCCTCCTGCGCAGCTCCCTCCGCTCCACAACAGTCTTTCACATCTTGACGAGGTGTCCATTATCAGAAGTAACCGGATGACGCGGAGTCCTGGGCAGGAGTTATTTCACTTTTTAACTGTTTTACCGGAAGCTAGTTCCAGCTCAATTGTTTATCGTTACTATGGGAACAGCTGCAGTGGAGTGATATAGAGTATAGTGATTTAACTGTTGCCGGACTAGTTGTACATTATCACTTTTTAACGGACACCTTCCAGCCAATCGGAATCAGAGTATTGACCCAGACCATGGTATGAATGAACTGCTAAGCTAAGCTAACCATTAGCCAGAATAATAGAAGGCATGTGTGGCTTAGCAGCGAGTCTCGGCCGGATACCTCCTCATTTGTCCCTTTTTTGTTTCCTGTAGCTCCTCTTGTGACGCCTCCTCTGTGCTGCAGCTGTGGGGGCTCTCGGTGCCTCCTCAGTGTCCCAGAAGAAGACATGTGTAGGTCTCAAATGGGTTTAGCTTCTGTGGACGTTGCTCTGAGCCGGTGAGACGGGGCAGACGAGGAGACTTTGGACAAACCTGACCTAAAGACACCATTATTTTCAGACGGATTTGTTAACAGCTAACGTCTGATATATTGAGCTTTTAACTCCACAAATCCTCAAAGACATCGGCAAAAATAAACCCATAAATCTAAACCATTTAAACCTCCATAAATCTGACACAAAACTCACATCTACAGCGAACGCTTCAACGGGGCGTCTCTAATTTGATAACAAACACTACTGCTACTGAAGTATGGCCACAACTCTACCCGCATCTCCATTTCTAACCCCCAGAATGGCCCGGGGAAACTTCCGATCTCCATGTTTGAGTCGGGAGTGTGTTGGCCCGTCACCTCGTCTGATTTCGACTCGTCCCTGGCCCCTCGCTCTGTCACTTTTGGCGAGGCCCGTGAATACATTCCCGGCGAGACTTGATTATGGCGTAGGGGGGTGTACGAGCCAGTCCGTGTTCAAAACAAGTCGCTTAATTCACTCAGCCTAGGGACATCATCTATAAAAATCAGCTGTTAGGGCAGCTGGATGGGAGTTTGTTGGTGGGGAGCTTATTGCCCTCTTCAGCAGGCCCGCTCTACACCCTGGTTATTTAATGCACCAGGGTTTACATCATACTTCACACATAACTCAATTAAATAAATAAATAAATAATAATAAAATAATAAAACTCAAATTAAAATTATATTGAGGATGGTAATGACAGCTGGGAAAGTAGCAAGATCTCGGAGTATAATAAGTATTAATGCTTTTTAATGCATTACACTATGTAGGGCTTTCATAATACATTACACATGAAGAAAAAAAAAGAGGAAATTGTACACAAATATTATACTGAGGATGGTAATGACAACTGGGAAGTAGTTTATGTGTTTATTTGAGCAGACTAACTGCTCAAATAAACTAAACTAAATTGATGGGTGCGAGCGACGGTTGGGGAACACGTTGGAGCTTAGTGAGTAACGCCGGCGAGCTGTAAATGTAGCTGTTGATGATCTCCCCGAGTGTGAGATCAGAGCCGATAAAGCTCCGATCCGTATCGAAGAGAGTTAATGCTCCGGGCGGCAGCTGAACGTGGGATGTTCATTTTCACAACAGACTGTCAGCGGAGAATCCTCCTCCACAAACGGCCCCGACGGAGAGACGTGCACGCCACAGGACGGCGCCGGTGTTTTGGAACGATTCGGTCAAAAGCAGAGAGCGTTGCTGCTGTAGATCGTATCGGATCGTAGGGCTGGGACGATCGCGATACTGTGGGCCCGATACGATACATATTGCGATACAATATAACGGACTGTAAACTTCCCTGTCTGGGAAAGGTGGATTTGTTTAAATATCTAGTTCTAACCTGATTTAGTTGAGTTTTGAACTTAAAAAACAAGGTGAAATGTTTAGTTTTTTTACAGATTTTTCCACTAATAAACAGCAACATGTTAAAACTAAACACGATCCAAAACCAAAAGTATTTGTAAGTAATGTGTCAACAAAATAAAACCATACATTTAAACCTAGCTCGAACCGTCAGATTTTGTCGCTGCATTTTTCGCCATAAAAGGCCTTATTTTTATATGAAAACATAAAATACATTGTAATGCAATTTTTAGGGATATTTCAGGATTTTTGACATAGGGCCTCATTTCCTAGTTATCCAGAGTGATTTCTAGATATATATATAGATATTTTTTTATTCATGCAGTCCTCATATTTGAATGGTGCTAGTGCTAGGCTAGTGCATGTCTATGGTAACTAGTAGCCTGCATTAAAAACAGTCTGACCCAAGCACAGGGCACCTGAGGCAAATCACTTAGAACACCGGACTACCATTTTTTATAAATGTCTGTGTTGACTGAATCATTTTCATCATAAATATCACCATTTTGCATTTAAAATAACTTATGTTTGAGCAGCTTCAGCTTCCTGGTTGTAAGCCACGCTGCGGCGGAGTGATCTGCTCGGTTACCGGATCTACAGTAGTTTGTTTACCTGCAGCCGGTGGAATTCACAAAGGAGCTTTCTACAAATCAAAAATGGCAACGTTTGGAGGACGACCCCATGATTTTGAAGAGGTTTTTAATGCAGGCTACTAGTTACCATAGACATGCACTAGCCTAGCACTAGCCTAGCACCACTAAACTCTTCAAATATAAGCAGCATTAATTATTTTTATTTATTTTTTAAATCCAGAAATCAACAACACTTGGGATATCTAGAAAATGAGGCCCTCAGTCAAAAATCCTGAAATATCCCTTTAAAATTGATATATCCACATTTAAAAAGTTTTCCTATTTTAACACCTGAAATTATAACGCCTTTTAATGCCCCAAAGTATATTTTTAATGCCACAACAATGCAAAAATCTGCAAAACATTGTACACAAGTTCAGACAAAAGTGCAGCTGAATGTGTTTTTTCTTTTTTCTTTTTTTCTTTTCTTTTTTTTTAATGAATATATAAGCAGTAAAAATAGTCAAACAATGCCATATTTTCAAATAAACTCAGATTTGATGCCAATTTGAATCTAATTTGATGCTTTTCAGTTACATTTAAGGCCTTACTCTTGACAAAATTGATTTTATTCACTTTTAACCCAATGTAATTCTGGTCTGAGGGAGTCCACACTCCAGAGGGGACCCTATTGTACATGTTTTAGTGGAAGGGGAGAACATGTCGGCTTCAGGGATGGAACCGCGGACCTTCAGGCGCGCCGTGAGTTATTACCGCATCGACGAGGCCTTGGCAACGGTTAATGAGGAGGGCGTTGAGACACGGTTTCCCCCGGTTACTGTTGCTACGGTGAACTTTAAATACCACCTCCTCGTCATCTGGTCGAGAAAACCAATCTAGTGTTTGCGCCGAGTCCCTGATCTAGACCTCGTTGGGTCCGGAGTTCACAGCTCGAAGGCGTCTTTGACAGTTTTAATCTCACGAGTCAATATTATGACTGTGATGTTTATCTCAGCGAGTCAAACCGGATACGGCCGGGGAAGAGTCTATAGACACGGGACACATTGTCTTCATCGCCCTGAAGCGAGTTCCCAAGCCTTTTGCGATGACACCGTCTATAGTTCAGCTTTAAGGTCACCGCCTATAGGCCAGTGTAACGCCTCATTTGAAAGCTAAGACCTGCAATACTTTTTTTTCCTCGCATTGTTGTCACTTTTTTGTGTGAAATGGGCTTCTTTCTCGTGTTTCCATTCATTGCAGAATTCGGAGGGAGAAAGGGACCAATAAAGGTGATGCAGTCAAAAATAAAACATGCACAATAGTCCAGCTACTGTATATCTACAGTATAAGCCTGAACATATTTTTATACTAGTTTGTGTGCATGGGAAAGCTCCTTGCACCGCCTGCTAGGTTTGTCCCTGTTTCAGAGCGTGGTGTCCCGCACTGGTCCGCTCCACTTCCTCCTCCCTCCAGTGTCTGCACACACTGATGGGTGACTGGTTCCTTGATGTAAAGTACTTTGAGTGCCTAAAGCAGGTAGAAAGGCGTGAATGTGATCATTTCCGTCTTATTCTCCAGTGAACGAAAATTAGTCAGAACACTAAGGACGGCTTAGCTGCAAGTCTTGCCCGGATACCTCCTTGTTTGCCCCTTTTTTGTTTTGTTTCCTGTAGCGCCTCTTGTGACGCCTCCACTGTGCTGCGGGTCTGGGGGGCTCTGTTCTTACCAGCAGCTTGCGAACAAATGCACTGCCTGACCAAAACATGTATGTGCTGGAGAACGCTTTGCGCAGTGGTCACACTCTCCCCTCATCAATACAAGATCTTAGTGAAAGATAAATCCAACACTGGCTATTTGGACGTTGCAGAAGTTTATTGAAACAACGCCACGCTAAAGGCGGTCCAATAAAATGTTAACACGAGTGTAAACAGTGCTATAGATACAGACGGCAGCTCTGGAAACGCCCATATATGCTAATTTTTAAAACAGTTAAAGCAGAACTAAGTAACTCGTGCCCCTAGAGGCCGTAAGCGCCACTGCAGGTGTCGTAGCATGTTGTGTTTTTTCACTCATTAATCGTCCGTGAGAGTAAATACTACGCTGACAGAAAAGACAAAGGGACAGAGGAATATTGTTCATCCAATCACACAATGGAGATCATTTTTTTCACTCAAACTTGGCTGTAAATACTGTTTAAGTGGCGCTAGCCCGCAGTTAGCTTTGCCCGTTAGCCTGTTAGCTTCTTCTTCGTGATTCCATTAGTGTGTATTGGGTGCTCCGACCCGGTGGCAGTCAAGTTACAAATGTGGTTTTCTGGCCAGAGACACCAGGGGGAGATGAAAGACCCCCCGATCATCCCATTAACACTTGTATTACCCCCAGAGGGACGACGGGAAGGATTTATTAAGGTAAACACGTTACTTAGTGCTGCTTTAGGGGGGAAAACAATCTAGAGAAAAATGGAAAGTGTTATCAGTCACCTTGAGTCTCTCTCTCTAAAACCAAAAAATCAGGTTAGAAATCTAGGAGTAATCATGGACTCAGACCTGAACTTAAACAGCCACATTAAAGCAATAACATCATCAGCTTTTTACCATCTGAAAAACATTAAGATCAGAGGAATAGTGTCAAAACCAGACTTGGAGACACTCATCCATGCATTTGTCTCCAGCAGGTTAGACTACTGTAACGGCCTGCTCACTGGCCTTTCTAAACGAGCTGTTAGACAGCTGCAGAACATCCAGAACGCTGCTGCTCGAGTCCTGACAAGAACCAGGAAATACCACCATATTAGTCCAGTGCTCCGGTCTCTGCACTGGCTTCCTGTCACTCAGAGAATAGAATTTAAAACAGCTCTGCTCGTGTACAAGTCGTTTCATGGTTTAGCACCAAAGTACATCTCTGACATGTTAGAGCCGTATGAACCATCTCGGGCCCTGAGAACTTCAGGGAGGGGTCTCCTGGTGGTTCCCAGAGTCAGGACTAAACACGGTGAGGCTGCGTTTCAGTTTCATGCAGCTAAAATCTGGAACAGTCTTCATGAGGATGTGAGACAGGCCTCAACTCTGACAATGTTCAAATCCAGGCTGAAAACAGCTCTTTTTACCCGAGCAGATGAAAACTGAAAGTATTTTATCTGCACTCTTGCCTTTTACTGTCATTGATACATTTTTATGTTGATGTTTTAATGATTGATTTGATCTGTTTTCTTGTAATTTTATGCAACTGTGAAGCACTTTGAATTGCCTTGTGTATGAATTGTGCTCTACAAATAAACTTGCCTTGCCTTGCCTTGCCTTCTTCAATTATCAAAAACTACTTTAACAAATGTTGAATTATGAATATAGGTTTCTACTAAATAAAGATACAAAGACGTGGAGAGGAGAAAAGTAGTTCAACATTCCATAAATACATAAATAACGGAGAATGCTAACATGGTGCTTCAACATGGTGCTAATGCTAACGCTAGCTAGCACTAGCTACGACTGCCGTTTTTTCACTTCTACTGAACAATCTGCCGTCATTAAACATCCATATGGACCCGATTTAGACTCGACTTTATTTATATGCGATACATACTTTTACATTTTGCCAGAAAATGGCTAAAAAGAGTGAAAAATTAGTGTTTCCTAAAAGATTCTATTTCCCCCCTCGGCGAGGCCACGCTCCCTTCTATGCAGCCTGTATCTCTATGCATGCAAGAACAGATCCAGTGATGGTTCACGGGCTTTAAAGAGGAGTCTACTGTATGTCACGATTAAACATGGATGTTTCAGAGAGTGAAACCCTAATACCTAAGAGCAAACTAAACTGCTTCCACTCACTCTCCAACCGCCTGATTTTCACACTTCACATTTACTTCTTTCCCTGCAGAGGTTCACGGTTCACGAAGGGCAGGGGCAAAAAAAAAAAAAAAAACACGCCGGTTTTTCTAATGAGCTTTTAAGCCGCGGCTCCCACAAAGAGCCGAACCAATCACGGCGGCGGATATTAAAGGTCGAACCGCTTTCTCAAATCCCGGCTATATGATCTCGCGGACGGGATCACACGGACGATATCGCCTCTTAGTTCAAGTAAAAGAAAAGCGCTTTGAGAGCCATTTTTCATCTCGTTTATGAGAATTGGCAGCTCGGGCCGGAGGAGATTGACGGGAAAATCCACAAGCTCGCTGCGTTGTGAGAAACTCGGAGCCTTTTCTTTTTTTTTTCACGCGAAATCTCTCTCGGATTCTGCGGGCCGGCGGAGCAGAACCACAGCCGAATAAATCGCCCATTCTTTACAGCTGCGTTTGGTGAATAGACCAAAGCTGCTTTCAGAGCCAGAGAGAGAAATGCATGACTTTTCTTTGTGAGTAATGCAGTCCGGACGCCTATTGTAGCTTCTCGAGACGTTCGTTTGGATACGGCGTCTCCTGATGTCGTGATAATGAGGGTTTGTCTGTGAGTCCAAAGTGCCGTCAGTCTGTTTAAACCACGAGAGAAGAAGGTGTATTTTAAGGAGAAATCTATCGACTAAGCAAGCAGATAGTGGAGGTTTTTAACTAGAAAGACTGGCAAGGAGTTCTAAAATATGCAAAGGTGCTGCTGTATTGATGCAAAGTCGTGCCGCGAATGATAAAATCTGTGCATTTATGATTTTGAAAAAAGTACATCAATGAGAACAGAAAGTCTGAAAATGCTCAAACTCTCCAGACTCACTTGTCACCATTTAAGGGCTTAATGTGAGCACCATCCATCCATCCATGTTCTTCCGCTTTATCCGGGGCCGGGTCGCGGGGGCAGCAGTCTCAGCAGAGATGCCCAGACTTCCCGATCCACGCACACCTCCTCCAGCTGTTCTGGGGGGACCCCGAGGCGACACCAGGCCAGCTCGGAGACATAGTCCCACCAGCGTGTCCTGGGCCTTCCACGAGGCCTCCTCCCAGTGGGACATGCCTGGAGCACCTCCCAAAGGAAGGCAACCAGGAGGCATCCGGAACAGATGCCCTACCCCCCCCAGCTGGCTCCTTTCGACGTGGAGGAGCAGCGACTCTACTCCGAGCTCCTCCCGGGTAACTGAGCTCCTCACCCCCAGCCACCCTGCGAAGGAAACTCATTTCGGCCGCTTGTATTCGCGCTCTTGTCCTCTCAGTCATTACCCAGATCTCATGACCATAGGTGAGGGTGGGAACGTAGATCCAAGGCCGTGGGAACCCAGGGTGCTGAGGGCGCTGCAGCACCCCCTGGTGGGTAGTTTGCGAACTGCAACATTTTTCCTCTGGCCTCAGATTTGGAGGTGCTGATCATCCCGGCCACAAACCGCCCCGGGGCAGCTGAAGGTCCTGATTTGATGAAGCCAACAGAACAACATGATATCCTGAGGTTCATTCAACAAATACTACTGCTGCGACTTCATCTACTTAAACTGCTTCTACAGGTACTTGACACTTAATTACAAAAACATTACTTACATGTACACGGTGTCTTCCCGGTCCCGTCGCTGGAGACCGTCGCCCGACTTAAACTGGGGCAGGCTCCTTGGGGCGGTTCGCACGGAGCGGGGATTACAGCGCCGAGCATTAGAGCGGCACGAACCGTTTGAATCGTTTCACTGCGGCTCCTCGTAAACAAAAACACCGAAGACGCCGCTCGATCTGATAGGACGAAAGACGCAGCGGAGAATGGATTACGTCTTCCAAACGTTCATTTGACCAGAGAGATTATTCCAGGCATATTTTACGCTCTTTTGATGTAGATTTGGTGCAAAAGCAAAGAAATACTACTATTCTTTGACAACATTTGAGTACTTGATTCATTACTTCAGTAACTACTGGTCAAATATACCTGAAGAATTTGCTCTACTCAAGTATTCAAAGTCTCTGAGACGCCGCTGTATTTATCGAGTGCTTTTCTCTGACCCAATCAGGACCGAATCACCGAATCACAAAACAACCTGCGGCCCTGACTCGCTCAGACCCGGCCTCCAGCGCCGCTTTGTCGCTAAACGATTAGCGGCAAAATGAGGCGATTTATTTTGGAGCGGCAAAGTGCAATCAGGAGCTTTTCGGCGACTGGCAAAAGCTAATTAGCTCTTTTGCATCCTTGATTTTTGATACGCATAAAGTACATTAATATTTATAGCCCCTTCTACTTCAACAGACTCATGGAACCTTAAGAGCAGTAGCAGTCAGGGCTTTGTATTTCCAAATCATTCACTCTCCATGTTCTCATTAACATGGTGTGCCTACCAAATACACCAAATACACCAAATACACCAAATAAACCAAGTAAACCAAGTAAACCAAGTAAACCAAGTAAACCAAATACACCAAATACACCAAATACACCAAATACACCAAATAAACCAAGTAAACCAAATACACCAAATACACCAAATACACCAAATAAACCAAGTAAACCAAGTAAACCAAATACACCAAATACACCAAATACACCAAATACACCAAATAAACCAAGTAAACCAAGTAAACCAAATACACCAAATACACCAAATACACCAAATAAACCAAATAAACCAAGTAAACCAAATACACCAAATACACCAAATACACCAAGTAAACCAAGTAAACCAAATACACCAAATACACCAAATACACCAAATACACCAAATACACCAAGTAAACCAAGTAAACCAAATACACCAAGTAAACCAAATACACCAAATACACCAAATACACCAAATACACCAAATACACCAAATACACCAAATACACCAAGTAAACCAAGTAAACCAAGTAAACCAAATACACCAAATACACCAAATACACCAAATACACCAAATAAACCAAGTAAACCAAGTAAACCAAATACACCAAGTAACCCAAGTAACCCAAGTAACCCAAGTAACCCAAGTAAACCAAATACACCAAATAAACCAAGTAAACCAAGTAAACCAAGTAACCCAAGTAAACCAAATACACCAAATACACCAAATACACCAAGTAACCCAAGTAAACCAAATACACCAAATACACCAAATAAACCAAGTAAACCAAGTACACCAAGTACACCAAATACACCACATACACCAAATAAACCAAGTAAACCAAATACGATGAGGCGATTTATTTTGGAGCGGCAAAGTGCAATCAGGAGCTTTTCGGCGACTGGCAAAAGCTAATTAGCTCTTTTGCATCCTTAATTTTTGATACGCATAAAGTACATTAATATTTATAGCCCCTTCTACTTCAACAGACTCATGGAACCTTAAGAGCAGTAGCAGTCAGGGCTTTGTATTTCCAAATCATTCACTCTCCATGTTCTCATTAACATGGTGTGCCTACCAAATACACCAAATACACCAAATACACCAAATACACCAAATACACCAAGTAAACCAAGTAAACCAAATACACCAAGTAAACCAAATACACCAAATACACCAAATACACCAAATACACCAAATACACCAAGTAACCCAAGTAACCCAAGTAACCCAAGTAAACCAAATACACCAAATACACCAAATACACCAAGTAAACCAAGTAAACCAAATACACCAAATACACCAAATACACCAAATACACCAAATACACCAAATAAACCAAGTAAACCAAGTAAACCAAATACACCAAATACACCAAGTAACCCAAGTAACCCAAGTAACCCAAGTAAACCAAATACACCAAATAAACCAAGTAAACCAAGTAAACCAAGTAACCCAAGTAAACCAAATACACCAAATACACCAAATACACCAAGTAACCCAAGTAAACCAAATACACCAAATACACCAAATAAACCAAGTAAACCAAGTACACCAAGTACACCAAATACACCACATACACCAAATAAACCAAGTAAACCAAATACACCAAATACACCAAATACACCAAATACACAAAATACACAAAATAAACCAAGTAAACCAAATACACCAAATACACCGATAAACACATTCACATGAGTAGTGATTTTGTTGAGACTTTCTACTCCACTATATTTCTATGAAGACTCCAAAGTAAACAGTGACTGTAAAATTCCATTGACTCACAAAGAGAAGGTTTGTCTCCGCCGTGTTGCCGTACGGGGCAGTGATTTTTGTGTTGTTGATTGGTTATTGATCAGTATCTGATTCTCATTTGCTAGCGCTCCGTTAGTACTCGTTTATGCACACAAAGTGAGTATCCAGCGCCGGGCCACGTCAGCATCTCTGTGGAGGGTAACATATCACATAAGTAACAAGTTCTATTACTTTTTTCAGTAGATAACATGTTACACAAAATACGGTAATATATTTATTCCTTACAATTGAAGTAACTCGAGTTAGAAGTGCATTTAAATATATGAACAGGAAACAAAAAGTCCCCAGAATGCCAAATCAAGTGTGAAGATGGTGAATAAGATCTGCAGTTGTGTGTAGTTTAGTTTAGTTTATTTATTTGAGTTTATCTGCTCAAAAGGGGTGAGCCGAAGCCAAAGCTTATAAGCGCCCACCCCAAAAGTAAAAAATAACATTGCATTTATCCAATTATAAACAAATCATAAACAAGGGAACATATGGCAAGGTACAATGACAGCAAAATAAAGAAACAACAGCAGAAGAATATACAACAACACTCACAATGTCTGTTCATATTTGAGGAATATGGCTTCGTTGTAGATCTTTTTAAAGTGTTCCAGATTTTCACAGAGTTTGATGCTTTGATCGAGATTTTTTTAGTTAATGTTGTTAAAACAAAACACGAGAGAACGGGGGAAAGCGAAGGAAAAGGAATCTGACTGGACATTGCTCGGTGGAAAAAGTAACTCAAAGTAGTGTAATCCCAGCTCTATTTGAAACCTTAATGTAATATTACTGTTGACATTATAATAATATGTATATTATAATTTTAAAATAACTTGCCCAACACTCCCCGTGTCTGCGCAGGTTTCCTCCTGGTAAATGGTCTTTTTTCTACATTTTTCAACCTTTTTTTACCTTCATTAGACCCAAAGTGCTGCACCGTACGCAGACACTGGAGGCATTGGGCGAAGTGTCTTGCCCAAAGACACGACAGCAGTGTGCATCTTTAGGAGCCCCGGCCTTCATAAGACGACCCGTGTGTGAGTGTGTGGCCCGACAGTCTGGCACTTTGAGAAACTCCGTAACACAGGCTCGTAAAGCGCAATACCATTTTACGCCATTATTATTATTGTACATGTTTTGAGTGGTAGGGGAAACCTACAGGGGAGACCTACACAGGGAAGAACATGCAAACACTGCGCTACCCTGACAGTTTTGGAGCAAACGGACAAGAAATAAATGTCGTCCCTACAATATGTGCAGAAGGACGAGAGAAAATGGAGACATTCCATTCACAGTCGGGCGTTCTGTGAGACGGTGCACTTGTCTAGCGGCCCATCTGTGCTTTGTAAATCTACTGTTACTTATTTATTTATTATCCATTACTCTGTTCGCAGTCACAGCGGGGGGGGGACAGCCCCCTGTGGAAGAGGACACATATTCCCTCGTTTAAGGATCCGCACTATTGTTCCCTGTTTGGCGATGTATTTGTTCCCAGGCGAAGGGTCTTACGTAAACAGCAAAACGTGAAGAATTATTTTTCCCTTCGGAGCATAGACGCGTCGGCCTGTGCACTTCCAGAAAACGGAAACAACAATCGAGTGCGTGCGTTATGTTGGAGAGAGCGTCTGGTCGAAGCCGCCGACGAGCCATCACGGTGACGTTTAAAATTACACCTTTCATCTTCAGCCCGGGAGCATCAAAGTCGCTTCAAAAACGGCCCATTACGCTCCATTTGGACCTATAGGATCCTCGTAATGGCCGCGTCCATAGGTGAGATGGTTCCCACGCTTTTAACTCCACCATAGCTGGTCCTTTTGAGTTCAGTTGCCGAATTGTGTCTGGAAACATAGCTGGAGGATGGATCATGTTTTGTTTCTCATCATTTATCGTAACTGAAACATAAATCAGACTTTTACGCTGACAGTTACTCAGTACTCAAGTAACATTCTCCAAGTACTTTTTCCCTCTGTTGTTTTGAATTTGTGATACGTTTCATGTGAAAAGCGCTTTACAAATAAAGTTTATATCGATTGACTTGAGTAAATATTTGGGCCTTAAGGCTTTGTTAGCGTTTTGGAAGAAGGGCGAAACGCTCGACACTTCAAATGGTACAGAAGATGACTTAGGGACCTTCATTGAAGATGGGCAACTCCTGCACGACTGAGAGCCTACACAGACATACTTCTACTTGGGTTACTCTTACTTGAGTAGACATTTTAGATACTCTACCCACCTGGATGTATGGATGGATAGATGAATGGATGGTTGGATGGATGGATGGTTGGATGGATGGATGGTTGGATGGATGGATGGATGGATGGTTGGATGGATGGATGGATGGTTGGTTGAATGGATGGATGGATGGTTGGTTGGATGGATGGTTGAATGGTTGGATGGATGGATGGATGGTTGGATGGATGGTTGAATGGTTGGATGGATGGTTGGATGGATGGATGGATGGATGGTTGGATGGATGGTTGGATGGATGGTTGGATGGATGGTTGGATGGATGGTTGAATGGATAGATGGTTGAATGGATGGATGGATAAGATCAATCTCCTTCTCCATCCTCCAGGGTCCAGAGAAAGACATCCCTAACACTCTTTTAACTTATTCACGCAAATAAACTCATAACACCTACTGTATGTCTCCTGCCGAGATCTGAGCGCCATTGAATCCTACCATTGAAGATTGATTTAGGCTGTACAATATTCTTTATAATCATTGGGTCATACTGGACCAAATTATTATGTTCACGACATAAACTGGACTAAAGTGAGAAAATCTCCATTACAATAATTGTTTTTTACCAAACATTTGCATTCATCTATTTCGGTCTTGTTCAGTCGGCTAACTCAGACACTTTAGAACAATGTTAAATTTTTTTTTTTTTGTATAATGATCTTGATGTTTTTGGATGTCTACAAATGGCTTAATGAGTAGATTTTAAACGCTTACCTAATCATTATTTTGGGTGTGCACTATATCCATTCATAAGTGTAAAGTCATAAACAAAGACCCTGTGTTTTAGAGCCTAAGCATTGAGCCAGGTACGAACAGAAAGGCTGTTAAAGCTGTTTAAATCTGGTCACGATATGTATTGATGTAGTTTGAATGAAAGTGTAAAATATTCTCATTTCATTTCCTTCCCTCCCGGCATGGTTGACGACGAATGATGAAGACCAGTACGTGCAACATTTCAATGAACAAAAAAACAACCCTGCCGTCAACCTCGTAGTAGTCCAGTACGTTTGCCGACTGCTCATTAGTGCTACTTCGGTGATATTTCGTAATAGTACTTTTACACCAAACGGCTTCAGGGGAAAACAAACTCCCACTCTGTGATCAAACTTTAATGGCGTCCCTGCGGTGTGTTGTGGGTATTTTTCAGCCCTGATCGAACCCCACTGGCCGCGGGCGACCGGCGGCAAGACAAATGGTCGGCGACGCGGGGCGGGACGCATGGCGGGTAGGCCCGGGCTACATGAAAAACGATCCAACAAACGAGCCTGTTTTTTACCTTTGAGTGCGCCCCGGCTGTTCCCCCCCCCCCCCCCCCCCCCCCCCCCGGGGCACTGGGGAGAGGAACAAAGCGAGTGTGCGGTCTGTGAAGCGCTGTCGGGCGGACGGGGCGGAAAGTAGGGATCAAACTGCATTTCGAAAAGTTTAAAATCCGGTTCGTAGTCGTGAGAGTATTTACGAAAACACTCAGGATTCCATGATCGATCGTCCTCCGGGGTTGTATTGCAGTCAGTGGCACAGGGGACATTTCATGGTTAGAACTAATGGATTCAATTAATTTCCAACAAATCCTGAAGGAGAACGTAACACCATCTGTGGGAAAGCAGATGGCTTCTACAAACGGGCAATGACCTCAAAATCCACGATGGACTCGAGAGGAGCCGGCTCAAGGTTTCGCCAAGGCCTTGAGTGTGTTTCAAAATATGACACTCTTCTCAGCATTGAAGAAGACAATAAGATCCTTTTCGTCTTCTTCAACCAGTTTTTTTTGGATCCTGCACGCTTTTCAGTTCTGTGCGTGTCTGCTCAACCTTCACTCTTCTCAGCTTCGTCACAGGAATCGACTGTATTTTGAGCCGGGCTTTAAAGTTGTTTTTGAAACGTGTTAAGTCCCCATTGGATTCCATGCATTATTGAATCTTCTGGAGTCACCACTGGCCAATAGGGGGTTTTATGGGAGCAATGTCAGCCCCCCGCCATGAGGACCAAAGGGAGGCGCTTTCCTGGACCATTGTTGAGGGTATGTTGCCTGGCGAGGCGTCCCCTCCTGCTTTTTGTATCTGTTCAAAAGAATCATTTACAAAGCACATTGTCACGACAAGAACGGAATTAAGTAAAATATTGTCTTAAATGAACTTAACAAGAACCTGTACCTGCGTAGATGTTGATTTTCTTTTTTCTTCTTGTTGCCGTCTATCGAAATAGTTTTTGTCTCGTTGCACATTTGTGTTGACGTTTAAAATCTGACCCGAGTTGCTAATGGCTAATGGTACAGTAGCGCAGCGGTTAGCGCTCGTGCTTCACAGCCAGAAGGTCCCGGGCTCGATTCCCACCTGGACGGGGCCTTTCTGTGTGGGGTTTGCATGCTCTCCCCGTGTCTGCGTAGGTTTCCCCTCGGTTCTCCGGTTTCCTCTACCACTAAAAACATGTGCAATGGGTGAATCCTCCAGTCAGGTGTTTCTGACCATCAGCCTGGCTCCACATGTGGAGATGGGTCCCCCGCTGCCCGCTGCTTCCGACGGGTTGTCCAGGGATGGGTAAAAGGCAGAGGACAATTTCGGGACGCCACAGTGAAAGCCGCCTGGACACGGCCCTGGTGATTGACGCGCTTGGAGTTTACACTGAGGTCAGAGGTTAAGTTGTGGAAAATTGCAGCTTAAGTCGAAACATGTTTAGCCTAAAGCCGTGTTTGCTTCATTACGAGATTAGAGAAGAAAAAAAACAATTGTCAAGCACTTAAAGTCATAACAAGATCCCAGCAGCCGCCTCACAAGTGCCTAAATGCATCCCACCTCTGCCGGCAAATACCACTGACAGATTGGATATTGTTATCTGTAAAAACCTACGTGAACTGACCGACCTTGCTAAAATTCCCTCTCGAGAATCTCCCCCTCTTTTCCCACACACTGACTAATTGTTGAGGATGCCGTGGGCCGTGAGACGTGTTTCGGTGTCCGCTGGAAGTGTGCTCTGAGTGGGAGAGGTGAGAGAGAAGAGCGAGGGGAGCTGTGGGCGAGGACGGAGCTGAAGGAAGGAAATAAAAACAGGGATGGATTATGACGTTCTGTAGTAAATTCATCAAGATAATGACCTGAATATCCCCGAAAAGTAGTGCGGCAGCCCTGTTAAAGTCCTCTGGTTAATGGCGTTATATGGGCCGTTTTATCGCTGATTTAGGTTGTGAACTGCAGTGACGCAAAGTGACGCAAAGTGACGCAATACCGCCATCGTGTGGTGTAAACGTTGGTTTCATTCTTCAACGTTGCACTGTAGAGTTGGTCATTCATTAGGGGATGGTTTTGTCCTGTTGTCTACCGCCACCTGCTGGTTTACTATACGTATTGACGCCTGAATAAATACACTTCCTGTCCACAAAAAAAAAAAAAGTAAAACGCTTTAATATTTGGTTGTAGTAGGCCTGTCACGATAACAAAATCTAACGTTTGATATATATTAAGGTAGGAAACTATCGCGGTAAACTATTATTGAAGACCTTATAATATATAAAAGTACTTCATCTCAAAGTATCCCACAATGAGCATAATAAAATGAGACATAACATAATTTGAGTAAAAAAAAAAAGTATTATGTATCTGTTATTTACTTAACGATAAGTCGATATAGTAATTATTGTCACAGCTCTTTCGTTGTAGCGCCTTTAGCATTTGCTGTGGCTTTGGTTGATGTATTTTTCATCAAGATATTGTATTGATGATGGGAGAGTGTGACCATTGTGCCAAGCCTTCTCCAGCACCTCCCAAAGATTCTCATTGGGGTCAAGATCTGGACTCCCTGAGCCACTCTTTCACAATATGAGCTCCATGAAACCTGGCGTTGTCACCTTGGAATATGCCGGTGCCATCAGGGAAGAGGAAGTCCATTGAGTGGAACCTTTTATTTAGTCAAGCAGTGCATGTTTTTCTCAGTATTTTTTTTAATTGTGTGTACTGGTATACAAAAAATCCTACATAAATGATCTGGGGCTTTGTTTACAATGCAGCAATTTGGAGATACTTCCTAAAAATGGCGGTAACCCAAGTAGTAATTAACCAACACACCGAAACCGACTTTATATGGACTTTTATTTTGAAAAGTTTCCAGTCACTTTGCCTTTGAAACACAGTCACTTCCTTTTTCTTTTTAAATATATCCCTTATTTTATTTTTTACTTTTTTTGTACAAACCAGATCATTGGTACGTCATGCATGCAGTACCGCATTAGCCGCTTAAGAGTTTAATTTCCACATAAAATAAAATGAAAAAAAAAAAAAGACCAAAGAAAGAGGAAGAAAATAACCAAACTTTTCCCCTTTTTAAGCTGCTTGGAAAAATGTCCACGTTGTTCGGAGGAGGAAGCGGGAGCAAGAAGCCATGTCCACGTGTTGCATAGACAGTCAGTGGAGATCCTCGGCATGCCTTTTTGTATTGCACGACTCTTCTGCGGGAGCAAATCTCTCGAAAGACAAAGTATGTACAGGGATTCGATAGAAAAATAAAACATATTCAAAACCTTCTACTCGGGAGGAGCCTCTTTTCGCTCTTCTTTGTGTTTGCAAAGAAATACTGGAGAGAAATGTGTGTGTGGAATAATCGAGCAGAACATTATGACCACTGCAGAGTAGACTGGAGGGGAGAAAACTGTGGTTTAAATCTAAATATGCGACACATTATGCATTTATCATTTGCAGAGATTTGGAAACATCGGATTGAGCAGAGAAATAAGCAAAATGTGGATATTTGACATATTGGGCAACTTTAAGAACAAAAACTGGGTAAAATAGAGAGAAAATAACAAAACATCCTAGTTCGGTTCACTATGTAATTTCAAAACTATATATTTTTGAAAACGTTATTAAATAAACAATCAGAAACTCAATTTGCTCTAATATGTAAAATAAAATAAAAAAATTTTTTTTTTAAAGTGTGATAATAATATTTATATGGGGGGAAAAAAACGTAGTTTGGTGGAAATTTACAAAATTTTGCAGAAAATTCCATTTGGTCGCTCCAATCAAAAAAGTCAATGAAACCCTTGTCATATTTTTCACTGTGTTGCCGTAGCGATGACCAGAACTCCCCATTTACTCTAATAGAACAATTTTATAATTGCACAATTTTACCAAATGACCAGGGCAAATGGAAACATTGCTTATATATATGATTATTTTTAACCACATAATCCCCACCTGAACTGAGCACATTTTCTCTGGTTTGGCTTTACCCAAATCTAAAAGCTTCTTGAAAAAAACGTAAAAAACGGTTACTAAAGCGATGAAAACGTGACAAAACACACCAAAAAAGTTGCAAAAAAAGCGATGAAAAAAAATAAACTAACAAAAAAAGTGCCGGTAACACAGTGAGGGAAAAGATCAGTTTTGTAGGCCTTAGCTTTCAAATGAGGCGTTACACTGGCCTATAGGCTGTGAGCTCCAGTCAAGAAGCTTTTGGGTGAAGCCAAACTGGAGAAAAGGTGAGGGTTAAGAGGTTAAAGAAATTGAAACCTGGACGACTAAACCGGGGCGTGTCAGTGGTCATAATGTTATGGGTGATCAGCTCATTACTCACACTGTAGTCCAACTGATCAATAAAGTCACTTTTTCACATTGTGGAAACTCAAATCATAGTTTGAGGCACCAAAACAAAGATGTTTTTGTAATTCTCGGTGCAGAAACACTAATCAAGATGTTGTAGCCTGTTTTGTTTCCTAATGTTCTTAAAATTTTAGCGAAGTAATAACCACTAGTCAACAAGGATTTATAAAAAATACAGCGATTTGAATAAAAGCTAATCAAATACTCAACAGTTTGCTGATCAAATAAAGTAGTTCAGTCACGGCCTGCAACGTAAGCGCTACCATGGGGAAAACAGCCAACGAAATCAGCGTGTTTGGTCCTTTAAAAGCAAGTAGCAAACGGTGATATGTCACGAAATACAGATATGTACATGTTCGAGCTTTATTTAGGCAAACTCATCCCAGCGTTTTAGCTCACAGGTTGTCAAAACAAGTCTTTCGTCATGTTTTTTTTTTTAAAGTTATTATTGGCCCTGCTTTTAGCATTTTAGTAGAAAGTTGTGGTGAAAAACGTTAGTACTGCTGCCCTGTATCGACATGCGGCTGACCTCGAAACCCGCCGTGGATCCGGAAGTATTTTGCCCATTCATTTTTCCCATTGACAATCCGGAAAAATTAGTTATTTTCAAGTATTTCTTTGATATCACGCAAAATCGGCTTTAAACCATGATATACTGTTATTCGCGCAATTTAGAGCAATCCTATTCACTGCGGTCGTTTCTTCTTCTACTGCCGAAGCGCTCCGATCTGTTCTTTCGCGTTTCTTTGCGTCATCGGGGCAACGCAGATATCTTTGAAGCCCATCCTCCAACCTGTTCCGAGTTGTTCTTCGCTCAGAGGGCGTTCCTCACGGCTCCTTTGATAAATTAGCATGCCCTCGACTCGTTAGCTAAAACTGAAAGCTTGTACCTACTGTTTTGCGACGTGTTTTTCCCACTACTGCCTGCAGGTAGTCTTTCAATCCCTCAGTAGTCATCACAAAAGCGGATAATCCTCTTTTAAACCGCCATAAATTTGATATGTGAATATTTCTTAAAGTCTGTGGGGAAAATGAACGGTTTTACTTGTAGAAACACAGTGGATTACAAGGGAGGCAGGACTGCTTTTAGCTTTATAGCGTTACACAGTGGCTACTTCATTTCATACTCTCTAACATAGTGTTATGACGTAGTAGCATTAACATTTGCCAAATTAGTATCCATCTTTCAAGCGTTGGGCAGTTACGGTCTACACTACCGGCGTGAGTCGCCATTTTGCTAAATTTCGTTAGCGTCGAGCTACATCGTTGTCAGACCGTTTTGACAAATAAAACCCTGCTTCATGCGTCTGTTGCAATTCGCCTGGGCAGCTGAGTGGATTTCCGGCCATTTTTGTTCATGTTTTCGCCACTCCTGAAGCTCTACAGACGTCAGGGAAGCATGCTCCGCGGTCAGAAACCATGCCAGCTACAGAAGAAAAAATCAAGTTATCAAAGTTTACAACCTCGAGAGAAGACTTTTTCAAACGGAATCTCCAGCATGGACAGTAGGAGGATAGCAGTGGTGGGCTGAGCGAACATTCTGCAGATATTTTATTCGTTTCTTGTAAAGTATTTCACCGTTTTTGTCAGTGACGGGGCGGAAGTGGGGTCTGTTGCCCCCTGGTGGGTTTCAGAGGCACTGCAGGGGACCCCGAAACTTGTTTACAGAAAATGACATTGAAACATAATTGGTTTAGATGCATTCATTAAAACTAAAGACCCTGTCATGGCGGGAGCTAAATGCTATGTCACTCCATTGTAGCAGTTGTCATAGTAACAATAAAAAAAAAAATCAAATGTAGTTCAGATAAAACTTTATTTTACAGCCCCGAGTGTTGTTCCTCCTGGGTTTTTTTCATCTGAACACACGACGGGACGACATTTTAAAGTTATAACTTTATATTTGTATTATGTTTGATCTCATTTCCACTGCTTGCTTCCTGCCTCCAGATGATGATGTGGGCAAAGGAAAAGGGAAAAGGTCTTTTTATTTGCGTTCCAGGCAATGGAGTTCAGGATCGTGATGTCATAGCGCTAAGCATCGTGGGATTGGCAGCAGGCTTTTCCCAATGGAGATTTTAAACGGTAAAATACTGGCGTTTTTGTTTACATTAAAACAATTGGACACGACTGTGTGTTAGATGTATTTCTCAGAAGTGACTCGGCAGCTAATGTAGCTCTTCCTTGCCTTTTTCTCCACTTTTTATACTGTTTTTAGCTCATGGATAATGTTTGCTAGTATCTACAGACATGGCGGATTTCCACGGTACCGGTGGATTTATAATAGTCCATCCCAAAATGTATAGAGTTCGGGAAATTCCACAGTTACCATGGAGATGCGCCATCTTTGCAGCCGTTAGCATACATTTCCATTGACTAACATTAGCTAAAAACAGTATAAAAAGTGGAGGAAAAAGCCGTGGAACGACTCCGTTAGCTGCTGAGTTACTGCTGGTAAATAAATCTAACTCACTGTGGTGACCAAGCGTTTTAATGTGAACAATGACTCCAGTATTTTAACCTTTAAAATCTCCATTAGTTTACAATTGCTGCTAATCCCATAATGCTTAGCGATATGACATCACATTCCCGAGCTTGTAAACATTACAGGCTTAGCTGGAGGCGGGAAGCTAGTTTCCTGTCTATTTCTATTGTAGCTGTTGTCATAGTAACGATAAACAAACGTCTAACTGTTGTTGGAAATATCAGATAAACCTTATTTTATCGTCTCAAATGTCATTCCTCTTGTTCTCGCACCTTAAGCCACGACAGGACCCCATTTTGGAGTTGTAGTTTTACACTTGAAATCGCTAGTTTTAGTTTAATCTTATCTCTCTTGATCACTTCCTGCCTCCAGCTGATGTCACTGATGATGTCGGCAGCGAAAGGGTCTATGGGTAACTGGTTAATTTCCGTGCTCCGTGTTTGGATACGAGATGAAGACAGCAATGGCGCCCCCAGTCGAGTATGTTTTGTTTGCATACGACTTTATTCGGAGGTCATAGGTCGTCATTTTCAAGTTGCCTGGAACGCAGTAAAAGTGTCACTGCCATGTTGTTTTTGTATGTAAAATATTCCTTTACAGTAGATACGAGGACAATGATGCAGTTGATTGATTAAATAGTCCACCCAGCTCCGCCCATAGCTGCTGCTGAAGTGTCCTAAGTCAGCCGTCCACACCATCCTCATACCGTCTATGCTTTTTGCCCTATTTAGCTACAATTTCATCACACGCTCTGTCTAAAATCCATCCACTTCTTCCAAAGCAAACCCCCCCCCCTTCCCCCCCAAAACAGAACCCTATGCTACAGAAAAGCTGACCAAAGAAAGACCCGCTTCTTCTTTTTCAAAATAGCAAAATAGTTTGGAAATGTAAAGCACCGGTTAGTCTCGTCCCCTGTTCCGCGTTCGATATTTTCAGCAGCCGGACCTTTCGCATACCGTCTACTGCCTACGATCGGGCGTGAGATTTAGAAAAAAGTTACTATTTACAAGCTCCACCCAAACGTTTTTGTTCTTTTTTTTTTTTTTTTAAGGTAGAAAACAGAGATGATGCAGTAGGCTAACTAGCATGCAGTAAGCTAAGTCGGTATTGTACACGTATGGGGACGCCGGCGGCATTTCGCAGCCTATGTGCGGCGGACTTCCCCCTGTTAGGCCCCAGGAATCGCTTTAAATGATATCGTTTAGAGTTGTTTGCGTTGAGTGGTACGGCACAGGTTGGATCAGTTCAGCCGTAACCCGGAATTGCCCATATATGGTCGAAGCAGCCAGAGGGGAAACAAAGAGGCGGGAAAAAAACTGAACTTTCTTTCATTTCACCTCCATTACTTTAACAAAAGCTGAATTATGAATGTATTTTTTCTACTAAATAAAGATACAGACACAAGGAGAGGAGCAAAACGGTTCAACAGCCCATAAATACTTAAATAGCGGACAATGCTAACCAGGAAGCAACTAGGGCTGGGTACTCAAACGATACTTGGTTTTCGATACCAATACCTGAATACTCTTTGCGATACCTAGACTAAATTATTTGACATATAGAACCAGAAAACAGATTAATAATGTTAATTTATTCATTTTCCTTCCATTTAATTTCCTTTGCATTTGTATCATTTGTTTGAGGTGAAACAATCGAGAAAGTTCGTTTAACGACAAGAGGGCAGAAAAAACACTTTCCAAGTTTTTCTTATTTTATCCCCAATTTGATCCACATTGTTCTACTTTTTTCTTTCATTCTTAAAATTTTCCAAAAATTTTAAACTTTTTCCAAATGCTTTCACAATTATTTTTTTTCAACTTGTGTTACACTTTGTTTTTCTTTTACATTTTGATTACCAACAGCATCAACACTTTAATATAAAGATTTTATATTTCTTTTCGGTGCCTGCTTTCGATACTTTTATTTCTCTGATACCAGTAGTACCTAAACTTTTTTTTTTTTCAATACCAGACTGGTATTGTTTAACGGTACCCAACCCTAGAATCTACATTAGCTTTACGCTACGTATGCTAACGTTAGCAAAAAGTGCTGTTTTTCGCTTTCACTGAGCAATTTGCTGTGAAAAAACATCCGTATGGACCCGATTTGAGCTTGACTTTATTGGCGTGTGATAAATATGTTTAAAGTCCGCCAGAAAACGGCAAAAAAAAAGGGAAAACTTGTGATTCTCATGAGAGGTTTACCTCCTCCTCGGCTAGGCCACGCCGTCTGTATCTATAACAGTTTTCCATGGACTTGAAGTCGGCAGAAACTGATCTGTATCTATCTCTAAAAGTTTGAAATCACATAATAAAACCAAATTGCCTATTTGCAGCAGCACAGCAGCACTTCCACACACGCTGAAAGTTTCAAACATTTTCACGGCATCTTCTAGTCGCTAGAAGACTTTTAAATGATGCTAATCACAGTTGCTAATCATTCGTTAGCATTTTAGGCTAAATACATAATATAGCCTTATATAATTCCTGTTGCTGCTCTGTGACAGTAAAAAAAAAGCTAGAAAGGCAGGCAGATTAGTAATTAGCAGCTTTGTGATTTAGATTCAGGTTCAGTTTGACATTATTTGCGTTAGAATCATTATCCAATATGGCGGTGGGTGGCTTTTTTGTCACGTCACTCACAAAAAAACTATAAAAATAATAAAATCTGTACTGCTCCAGCCCAAACCATACCACTCAATTAGCAACAAGGTTTATTTTTATTTTTTTTTAAGTCCTGCCTCGACGTGATCGGCATAATTTCACATCTTGGTTTTTGTAGAATGAAACAAAACGAGAGAAAAGAAAAAACGGAAATCTGCTTGGAAAGAAAGTGTCGGGGCACTCAGAGTCGATGCCGGGACTCGTGGCTGTAGTCCCCGGGCGAGCTGCGGTTCCTGTGGGGCTTATACGAGTCCTGGTAGGGGTCCTGGTAGGGTTCCTGGTAAGGGTCCTGGTACGGATCCTGGTAGGACTCGGTCTGGTCGCGGCTGTGCTGGGACCCCGAGGACATGCGGTTGCCGTGGTTACCCTTGTGGGCGCGCTCGTTGTGGTAGTTCTCGTCCGCCGTCATCAGGTTGCGCCGCTCGTTCGGGGTGGAGTGGTCGCCCGTGTGGTTGCTCTGCGGCCGCGCGGTTTTTTGGCTCTGCTGGTTCGGGACAAGAGAGAAAATTACGTGGGAATCTGTGTGTCAGATGCCCTCCCCTCCTCCTGCGTGAAAGGGGAGACTCAACACTGCAAAAGGTAACGAATTAGATTAGTATAAATCTCTCAATTCGAGCATAATTATCCACATTTGAGTAGTTCGGACTAGTTAAGATGTAGTTGAGCATTTGTAAGAACCATTTAGATCAGTTTTGTAGGTCTTAGCTTTCAAATGAGGCGTCGCACTGGCCTGTAGGCTGTAACCTTTTAGATTTGGGTAATACCTGCAGTCCGGTCATGTTGGCGGAGTACTGCGTGATGTTGGTGGGCGCCGCGTTCCGTCCAACCAGGGGGTTGAGGGGCGTGGCCAACGACGTGTGCGTGGCTTTCCAGTACGCCTCCAGGTACTCCGCCAGGTGTTCACACGCGTCCTCCAACTGGTTCTCATCCAGGATCACGTCGAACATCTCCTACGAGAGCAGAGACGTCAGCAGGGGTCGTTTAGGTAGTAGTAGTTTAAGTAGTAGTAGTAGTAGTAGTTTAAGTAGTAGTAGTTTAAGTAGTAGTAGTTTAAGTAGTAGTAGTAGTAGTAGTTTAAGTAGTAGTAGTAGTAGTTTAAGTAGTAGTAGTAGTAGTTTAAGTAGTAGTAGTAGTAGTTTAGGTAGTAGTAGTTTAAGTAGTAGTAGTAGAAGTAGTTTTAGTAGTTTTAGTAGTAGAAGTAGTAGTTTAAGTAGTAGTAGTAGTAGTTTAAGTAGTAGTTTAAGTAGTAGTAGTTTAAGTAGTAGTAGTAGTAGTAGTTTAAGTAGTAGTAGTTTAAGTAGTAGTAGTAGTAGTAGTTTAAGTAGTAGTAGTTTAAGTAGTAGTAGTAGTAGTAGTTTAAGTAGTAGTTTAAGTAGTAGTAGTTTAAGTAGTAGTAGTAGTAGTAGTTTAAGTAGTAGTAGTAGTAGTTTAAGTAGTAGTAGTAGTAGTAGTTTAAGTAGTAGTAGTAGTAGTTTAAGTAGTAGTAGTTTAAGTAGTAGTAGTAGTAGTAGTTTAAGTAGTAGTTTAAGTAGTAGTAGTTTAAGTAGTAGTAGTAGTAGTAGAAGTATTTACCGGCGGACACTGAGCCAGTTTGTCCGCGGCCACGAGCTGCACGTTCAGGTGTTTGCTCTGGCTCTTCCCTCTGGACTTGACCAACCGCTGCAAAACCTGAAATGAAATCACAACATTATATTTGAAATGTGATAAACCTTTTATAAGTGTTTTCTTATTTCATGCTCAAAGTGCAAAGTCATCAGGTTCAGCTTGACTGGTAGAAGCACGCCCTTACCGAGAAAACTCTTTAATATTAACAAGGACTTTTTATCTTTTTTGTAAAATTATGATTAATACTTACCACCATCAAACTAAGTTATCGGAAACACAGAATAAATGGCACTTTTAATAAAGATAAGGGATATTTCAGGATTTTTGACATAGGGCCTCATTTCCTAGTTATCCAGAGTGTTGTTGATAGGCTAGTGTTAGGCTAGTGCATGTCTATGGTAACTAGTAGCCTGCATTAAAAACAGTCTGACCCAAGCACAGTGCACCTGAGGAAAATCACTTATAACACCTGACTACCCATAGAAATGTCTGTGTTCACTGAATATTTGTTTTAATATAACCATTTTGCATTTAAAATATATTTGAGCAGCATCAACTTCCTGGTTGTAAGCTACGCAGCGGCGGAGTGATCTACGGATCTACAGTAGTTTGTTTACCTGCGGCCGGCGTTGCTACACGTGGATTTCACAAATGAGCTTTCTACAAATCAGATATGGCAACGTTTGGAGGACGAGCCCATGATTTTGAAGAGGTTTTTAATGCGGGCTACTAGTTACCATAGACATGCGCTAGCCTAGCACTAGCCTAGCACCACTAAACTCTTCAAATATAGGGACTGCATGAATAAAAAAGAAATGTATCTCTCCAGAAATCAACAACACTCTGGATACATAGGAAATGAGGCCCTATGTCAAAAATCCTGACATATCCCTTTAAAATTAGCTTTTTTTTGTTATGAGCTTTAACCTTGTGCCATCATTCCTCTAGTCTACACCTAGCCATGCAATTGTCGGGAGGAGGACTGTACCTTGGGGGAGGACACCTTGACGTGGACGATGATGGGCGCGAGCGAGGTCTTGAGGAGCTGTGCCGGGTGGTTGATGGTGTCCGCGTCCAACACCACGAGCTGCAGGGACCGGGCCAGCTCGAAGATGCGCTCGATCTCGCTCTGCACTTCGGCTGCGGAGAGAAGGGAAAGAAAGTTACGTAAAATATTAGCTTAATAGACAAAAAAATAGTGTGTTTTCAACTAGCTCAAGGAAAAATCATGTAAATCCTTCATTTTGGCACAACTAATTGAATGGCTCTTGATCATGGATTGTAGAAAAACATGGACGTGGCATCGCTATCCGCTGCTGAAGCCTAACAGGAAGTGGCGGCAGGCTCCAGAAGCTCCTCGCGCTAACGGACTTTCCATTAAAACCTTTTGCCTCTATAAGTCTATAAGCTTCTCATTTTGACCTCCACGTTTTTGTCTTACCATGCGCTACATCATTTTATCAATTTTATTTTTGCCCTATTCTAGCTAGCTCCAAAGATGCTAGCATGACCGCGCTCCAGTTAGCCCGCGCCGTACCCTATGGGATTGTTGAGTGATTATGTCATTTTCTTTAGTAAGGCTTTTCTGCCATTAACTATCAAATAGTTTTTTTGTTCATTCACAATCAAGGCTTATTTTAAATATTTTATTTTATTTTATTTATTTGAGTGATTATTTACATTAGCATTGTTGCAGTGCAGAAAATAAAATAAAGAAAGAAAGCTTACAACTGCCTACCCCCATTATAAAATATACAAATATCTTCATTTTACCTGGAGAAATGCTGAGATATATTATTCTAATAAGGTATAAAACAGTTTTTGGCCTTTTATCTGTTGTTATTTCAGCAGGAAATTCAGCCGTCTCTGAACAGGGGGGTGGGCCAAGCCATAATTTATCTACTACTTACAGTGCTGTGCTAAAGACAACAGAAGACCTCACAAGTTTGAGAGCTAACAACTTTTCCCCCTTAGACTAAAGGGGGGATTGCCTCAAAGGGAGGTATACCATCTTATCTGGCAACACAGACGGACACAGGTGTGGCCTAATGGGTCATCACCTACAGCTGTGTTTATAAGACCAAACTGATGATGACAGTATTTAGAGCTCTCAACAGTTTGGACCCGGAAGGAGCTTTTTATTGAGTGCGACGTCACACTTAACAGCCCCATGGGGAAAGCCGCCCTCCCTCAGTCCATCGCTAATAGTAAACATTATTTGTAAGTAACTTTTGTTTATATAGCGCAGACAAAAAGCCACAAAGTGCTTCACAACACAATATAAAAGGCCAAATCATAGCAGCCCGGGAGTAGCTAATTCAAAGCCTCAACAAACAAATGGGTCTTAAGTTTGCTCGTGAAGGTGTCCACAGAGTCAAATGAGTGCATGGAACCTTCAGCAGATCCTTCTGATCCACAGACCTCAGAGCCCGTGCACTGATGTAAGACGGAGCGTAATATACACTGTAAGCTCTCCATGAAAACCCTGTGTACTGAGACACAAAGAGCTTGAGGAGGTTAAAATAAATAAAGTTAGTTTTATTGTAAATTACTCAATGTTAGAACATGGTTAAAGGCTTCAATTAAGTTTATTTTGCTAACATCAAGAGTAGTGACTATTCAAATCATCCTATAGTTACATCGCTCTAGTGTTTTGAAAATCTCTAAATCCCTTTGGTGCAGGACAAAGTACCTAGAATATCCTGCCATAACCTACAGGTAATCCACAGTGCCATATATGGGAAAGGACCAAAGGTGACGGCATCTTCATACCCAGGCTGGAGCGGGTGTTGGAGCGCTCGATGATGGCTCTTTTACTGGGGTTGTTCAGGACCGACCTCTTCGCTAAAGAAATGTCCGCCGTGACCCGCGTGATGGATATCCTGCAGGGGATGAAGTCAGCGGCGCAAGCGTGAGCAGAAACGAGGGCAACGGTTTAAACAGTGACAAACGGTGCCGGGGCGTTACCTGCCGTCGAACCGGTGCTTGAGGAAGTCAAAGAGGGCTTTCTGCATCATGTCCGTCACCTGCAAAAGGGAATTAGAAACTCCTCACCAGTTACACCCGCGCTCCTCTTTGTTTTATTCATCGACACATGTGTAACGTTCATTGTGTTAGAGATGTTGAAATCTTCACCTTTTACATGTTTCAGCGCCATCTGCAGGCCGTCATCAGAAGTACCACTGTCACTTATCAGCTGCTCTTACGCCAGAGCTCCGTTTCCTAATTTCAGTGGCTTCTTTTATCCCGCGCTTGAATGTGTTGGCTTCAGATCCAATGACCCGTTATTCCTATTCTATTATTTCCTGTTATTTCTTTTACAGTGGTCCGAAATCCCTGGGTGGCAGGGGGAAGAGCAGCTGATCTGTGACACCTCACCGCACGTCCCTGACACTTCTGACGACGGCCTGCAGATGGCGCTGGAACATGTAAAGGTAAAGATTTCAACCTCTCTAACCCGAGTGTGACAAAATGAACCCTGTATTGTATGTACTTACAGCTTTTCATTGTCCTTTAGCTGACCAGACATAATCAAAAGCTGTGTCCCACCTAAAATATATTATGTTTGTGTTTCATGTCCCTTTTTTAAGAAATATATATATGTAATAATATAATAATGATATAATATACAGTATATACACATTTTCGACAAGTCCTTTTTACTTTTGCCACTACTTTTAACTTCTACTTGAATCAAATAATTTCAAAGTAGCATCTACCACCTGGAGATTCAGTCGCCAACGTGATACTAGAAATGGTGGTAGTTTGGGTTTTTTTGCAGAGGAAAACTGTAATTATATTTAAACACCTAATAGCGTAATGCGACAGATCCAAACATCCATTCGCCAAATCTCAACGTTCAAATTGATAGTTGTTTGAATTATAGCCGGATGTGTTCAGGGAGTCCTGCTCGATAACGCACTCTCTCCATTATTTCTGTCAGCCTCCCAAAAACCACCACCGGCTCTCACGACTCCGCTCGTAATATCCCCGAGATGGACGTTCAGAGTCCGACCGTTCTCCTCACCTCGTATCCTTTGAGCGAGGGCCCGACCAGGACCACGGGCCTCATGGAGGGCACCACGTCGTAGGGCGGGACATGCTCCGTCTGTCAATCACCAACAACAACCGACCAATCACAAAACGGGACACGGAAGCTTCCACCGACACAAACGACGCGAGAAAGGCGGGGTTTACTCACATGCAGCAAGTTGGGTCTATTTCCAGTGTTAGCCAAAATGTAGCGCGGGTATTTCAATACAAATATTATTTCTACTCGCGATCGCGCTCGAATTAGGAAAATGGAATCGCAAAACTTCTCCAAAAGTCTTGAAATGAGATGTTTCGTTTAGATATTTGTTACATTTTGACTCGGAAATAAACGTTTCGTAATTTGCTGCATGTGTAGGTGGATTATGGCGTTGACTACGGTCATAAAATGTGGAAAAATAGAAAGTCCGGCAGCACTGGCCGGTTTTATGGAGGCTGTTCCCAACCCAAGATGTGCCAAACCAAAGCGGGAGATTCAGACGCGGGACAAAGAACACTGCAGGACTGGACCGGGTTAAACTGGAAGTCCTAAGCGGTGGCCTAGGCTTCGATTTGATCCCTGAGCTGCGTGGGACTACATTACTAATCATATCTCCAAGTATGTTCATGTTTTTTTCAGCTAGGAAAAAATCCCAATCGATATTTTTTTATTGTATTTTTTGAAAAATTCCCATATATTCACTTTAAAGGCACAGCGCCGGGTTATCAGCTATGTGCTAACGATCATCGAGCGGCCATTTTATTAGAAAGGAAACACTCAATACTTGAAAAACCAGTGAAATGGAAAAGGAGTTTTAAATAAATCTTAAATTTAACGTTGTGTACTTCATATTCGTCACTGCGCCCCGAACCCAGCACATTTTCACCCGTTTGGCTTTACCCAAACCTTAAAGCTTGTTTCAAAAAAGTGTCAAAATGGCAACAGAAACGAAGATGAAAACACAAAAAAATGCGACGAAAAAGTGACTAAAAAACTACAAAGTGACTAAAAAAATACAAAAAAGTGACAAAAAAAACTACAAAAAAGTGACTAAAAAACAACAAAGTGACTAAAAAACAACAAAATGACTAAAAAACAACAAAATGACTAAAAAACAACAACAAAGTGACTAAAAAACAACAACAAAGTGACAAAAAAACAACAACAAAGTGACTAAAAAACTACAAAAAAGTGACAAAAAAACAACAACAAAGTGACTAAAAAACAACAACAAAGTGACTAAAAAACAACAAAAAAGTGACTAAAAAACAACAAAGTGACTAAAAAACAACAACAAAGTGACTAAAAAACAACAACAAAGTGACAAAAAAACAACAACAAAGTGACAAAAAAACAACAACAAAGTGACTAAAAAAACAACAACAAAGTGACTAAAAAAACTACAAAAAAGTGACTAAAAAAACTACAAAAAAGTGACTAAAAAACAACGAAAAAGTGACTAAAAAACAACAGTGACTAAAAAACAACAACAAAGTGACCAAAAAACTACAAAAAAGTGACAAAAAAACAACAAAAAAGTGACTAAAAAACAACAAAGTGACTAAAAAACAACAACAAAGTGACTAAAAAACAACAACAAAGTGACTAAAAAACAACAACAAAGTGACTAAAAAAACTACAAAAAAGTGACTAAAAAAACTACAAAAAAGTGACTAAAAAACAACAAAAAAGTGACTAAAAAACAACAAAGTGACTAAAAAACAACAACAAAGTGACTAAAAAACAACAACAAAGTGACTAAAAAACAACAACAAAGTGACAAAAAAACAACAACAAAGTGACTAAAAAAACTACAAAAAAGTGACTAAAAAAACTACAAAAAAGTGACTAAAAAACAACAAAAAAGTGACTAAAAAACAACGAAAAAGTGACTAAAAAACAACAGTGACTAAAAAACAACAACAAAGTGACCAAAAAACTACAAAAAAGTGACAAAAAAACAACAACAAAGTGACTAAAAAACAACAACAAAGTGACTAAAAAACAACAACAAAGTGACTAAAAAACAACAACAAAGTGACAAAAAAACAACAACAAAGTGACAAAAAAACAACAACAAAGTGACTAAAAAACAACAACAAAGTGACTAAAAAACAACAACAAAGTGACTAAAAAACAACAACAAAGTGACAAAAACACTTTAAAAATGTGGAAAAAAAGCTAGCTTTCAAATGAGGCATTACACTGTTGCTCTCCAGTCCAGAAGCTTTTAGATTTGGGTAAACTAGAGAAAATGTGCTTGGTGGGGGGTAAGAGGTTAATATTGGGAATCTTTCAAAAATAAATGCATGGGACTTTTTACTTCCAACATGTGACCCGGAAGTGGGCGGGACTGTTGAGCTCTATTGGAATCTACTTCTACTGCAATAACAATAAAGATATTTAGTTTATTTTATTTGTTTTCATATCAAATTAAGACATTTTATTTTCTAATATTCTGATATTTCAGGGGACACAATTAAAAATAATGGATAGAGCCAGGTTTAAATGTATGGGTTTGCATCTGCACGAGCTTCTTTACGTGCAGTGTTGATAAATCACATCTTGGGTTGAGAAAATATTAAAAGTTATGAAAAAGTAAATAAACAACAGTGCGTTTTACCAGGACCAACTTACCACTTTCTGTTTCTGCTTCCCTGTGAGAGAGAAGAGCACAAGGACGGACATGTCAGCGTAACGTCATGGCTGCGCTGACATTATTTATTCACATGCTTCAAAAAACATCACCAATTAAAACCTATCAATGTAAATGTGCGGTGGCCAGGAAGGCTCAAACCAGACAAAAGCAAAACACGAAGGGATAATATGTTTTGTTTCTATACGTCTGAGCCTTGGGGGCCACCGTACTCTCTACAGGCCTAAGTTACATTCAGGAGACGGGGCCGAGCGCTGGACTCTGGTTAGGACCAGTCTGTGAAGCTGCGCCCTCTACTGGAGAAGAGGAGGAGCACATCACCGTCAACTTGGTGTGATAGTTACTCTTAAACTCTACAAACTTAACGCTATAACACTCATCTATGCGGGGTATGGGAGTGGGCATAAGCACTGTCCACACAAATATCTTTGTAAATGAATATTTTACACCGGGTTCACTAAAGACAGACAGACGGCATCTTCAGAATTTCCAATATATGGTTCAAAGCAGAGGGAAAACAAAGAGGAAAAACATGAACTTTCTCCCATTTGTCCACCTTTACTTTAACAAATTCTGAATTCTGAATATATTTGTCAACTAAATAGAGACACGGAGAAAAGCAACAGCCCATAAATACTTTTAAAAAATGGACAATGCTAACCAGGAAGTTATGTTAGCTTCAGTGGCAGGGCCTGAAATGTTTTTTTTTTTCAAAAGCCACGGATCTTTTTATCATTTTTATAATTGATTATACAACGCTGGATGTATAAAAATAGATACATGAGTTATAAATCAGTGTCAGGCTCCATGCTACATATGCTAACGTTAGCTAACGGGTGTCTTGTTGTGGAAAAAACACCCCATTGACCTTATCTTAGCTTTCCTTTTATTTATGTGGGATAAATATGATTTAGCTGATTTTGACCTTGCTGTAGAGCCGACTACAAGGCTCTCTTTAAACATCTGATCACACAGATATATTACATTTATTTTCCTGTAATGATGCTTTTCTGACATTATCAAATGATTTTTCCCATACAGAGTGAAGGCTTATTCTCTATATAAAATATCTCTATCGTCTTGCCTGGAGAAATTGTAAGCTACATTATTCTAATTAGGTGTAAAACAGTTTTTGGGCTTTTATTTTATTTCAGCAGAAGATGTATTTTTTGCCGTTTGTCTATAAACGCTCAACAGTTTGGACCCGGAAGTAGTTTATTATTGTGTGTGATGTCACGCATACCAAACGTGTAGTGATTCCCATGGGTTTTCTTCCCCCTAGTCTGTACCGTCTGTATCTATAGCAACAGTGATATAGTTTTAAGTGTAATTTCTGCAGCAATGTTCAGATGCGAACAATCCTGCTTGATATAAATATTCATTCACAAAACAATTGCGGGGGGGGTGCTTCATACCTGACACTCCTAACCCTTCGCTTCCCCCTCGCCTTAAAGCCACACTGCGGAACATTCTAGTAAAGAGGAACTGCTGTAAAACTCAGAATATGAAACGAACGTGCTAAGCTAGACAATAACAATGCTATTTCTGCAGTGGATTTTCAAAGTAAATCAGCTGAACGAGGACCTAAAGTTAAACCCCAATGGTGAAGCCAGGCCCTATATTAAAGTCTGTGGTTTCTTTTCTATTAACATAAAGAAGGTTTAGTGGCTATTTGATGGGTATCCAACCCCACAAACAAATGGAAACATGTGGAATGCTCATAATTTGCGTTGCTTCATGGCTAGCTGCTAACGGCTATAGGGAAAATGCATTGAGCAGGCTAAAGTGCTAGCTTCTTCTTTTTATCCTATGATATAAAACTCATATTTGGCATTATTCCACCGACAGAAGCAGCCGTAATTACATAAATCCTCATATTCTGTTAAAAAAAACAGTCACACAGTGTGGTTTTAAGTCACTTCCCCCTCCCCTACGTGTCCTTAGCCCCTACCCCCCCCAAACGGCACAGCGGCTTCTCTGACACAGTAGCGCCCCCTGTGGCCGGCCCCTCACCTGCGGAGGAGATGAGCGGGCGGATGGAGGCCGAGACCTCGTCCTCTACACTGGAAGAGGAGTTTCCCCCAGACTTACTGCAGAAGGAGCAGAGACACACAAAGGGAAAGAGAGAGAGCGGCCTGGCATTAATGCACACACACACACACACACCCCACACACCTAACGCTACGGGGACACAGCACTGAAGCCTTATGTAAACACGCCTACGTGTGTGGGCGGGGACCTGTTAGCTCCACTTTTACATCCGAACTGCTCGGTTTAACGGGGAGCGGAGACAATCAGGGTGTCTGAGTCGTGGCTAATTGGAATCGCCGTCTCAACTTTCTCAATCGTCGCTTTTTAATCGTCCGGTCCACAGCCTGGATCGATCTGTTGTTTTGAAAACGTGCACAAATGTAACCGAGCTATGGGTTTATACAGTAGCAGGTCAAATAGAACTTCTTAACCCGCACCATAACCGAGTGCATTTCCTCTAGTTCGGCCGGTCTCACACACATCTATAAGTTCTAGACTGAAGAGGTATAGGGCAGTGTCTCATTTGAAAGCTAAGACCAACAAAACTGATTTAAACTGATCTTTCTCCTTGCGTTGTTGCCGCGTTGTCGTCACTGTTTTGATTTTCCATCACTTTTTTGAGCCTTTTTTGTCACATTTTTGCCAATTTTTTTCCATACATTTTTTTTGGTAACATTTTTGTCGCTTTTTTAAATGTTTTTTGTTGCCCTTTCGTCCTCGTTTTCATCTTGTTTTTTGTCGCCATTTTGACGCTTTTTTCCAAGAAGCTTTTGGATTCGGGTATTGACAAACTGGAGAAAATGTGCCTAGTTCAGGTGGGGGTTAAGAGGTTAAAAGATTCGAGCTAACGTTAGCCTAGCTAGATGCTGTAGCTCCGCTCTCAAAAAACATTTCTACCGGACAAACTCAACTGTAAAGTGATGTAGGACTAAATATTTTATAATGACAAACATTTAAATGTGAATAATTAGCGCTGTGCATGTGCAGTTGTGGTTTTGCCAATATAAAAATTAAAGATGAAACCTCATTTTAATCAATGGTACCTCTCACCAAATTAGTTCTCTAACAGCACAAGTTTTCTGACTGCCTTCTTGATAATATTATATAAATTAGCAAGTCTGTTGAAGAACTCGAATCATAAATATTCAGGTCTCATTAACGTCGAGTTGAACTATTCTAAAGTCAAAAGATTCAGATTTTAGTTTGGGCTTCGTATATGTTCATAAATATCATTTGTTTCTAATACTGGGTTGAAACGGGCAGCAGTAAATGTTGTGCTTTTTAATGCCACAAACAAAACAAATCTGTGAATATTTCATGTCGTAAGATTTGCAAACTTTCCATCAAACCAAGGAATGAACGGAAATGTCAATATTCAAAAGCAAAATGGACAATACGGGCAACTTTGGAACAAAACATTATTTCAGCCGAAAAACTGCAGCTGGATGTGTTTTAATGAGGGATGCACCGATACTGGTACCGGATACTGGACAAAAATACAATATCGGGTATCGCTACAAATATCCGAGACCAGTTTTGGCTCTCAACGCCTTAAAACAAAACCTTTACCACCTACATCTAAGTCAATATGGACATGCAGCATATCATTGGAAAGCTAAGAACCTGGAGAATCCGATCGCTGAGTAGGTTTTAAACTCCGCACATGTATTTTTGATCGCCGCACAAAATGCTGCGATTAGCAATATATGCTAAAGCTAGCGGGAGCATGCTAATGCTAACGAAAACGAATCGAGGCTGGGTCAGAAACTATGATAGAAATACCTAAAGTAGCTAAATAAAATAAGAAATAACTGATCTCACACATTTGTAATGATCAGATCACTCCATGTGAGTTGTTTATATTAATGTAACCTAAAGCCTGTCATATACTAGGATAATTAGTGTAGAAAAGTCCAGTGATCCTTGTTTAATGTTTATCCAAGAGTTTATCAATCGATATAATTGATAATTAATCGGTAGCATCATGACAATAAAATATAACTTTATTGATCTTAAACTGGAGAAAAGAGTCAATTACATTTTTTGCTCATAGAAAGCCACTTTTAAGATCATATCGGATATCGGCAGATACTCCATCCCCAGTATCGGTAGCAAACGTGAACTTGTGCTGTAAAAATAGTGAAGCAATGCTGTTTAGTTTTTAAGCCCGTTTGCATCCAATGTAATGCTTTTTACAGTCATTTTAAGGTCTTACTTTTGGCACGATTTCATTCTGACCTGGTTAAAGGCAGCGCCACTGACTCCAATTTGACTTGACAATGGGGAGAGTGGAGCGATGGGAGATTCGAGCACGGGCAACTCAAACTTCCAACAGTATCAGCCCAACACGGCGGAAAAAATATCACCGGGGCCACGGTTGTTTCCAAAAATGACTGACTACGGCTCGTTTTACATCGATAGAAAACAAACAACATTAAAAGTCACGGCACAACGCTAACGTCAACGAGAAATACACGGAAATGTTCAAGAATGTACTGGAGTTCTTACCACTAATTAGGGCCTTTAAACCGGGAAACACGCGTCTATGTTATAAAAATATTGTGGGCCTGGATACAAGGTAATGGACAGAACGTTAGTAGTAAATAAAAGGTCTGACGAATTTGAATAGCAGGAAATCAAGTTTTTACAATCCATGTATCTGTAGTTTGAAGTGTTAGTGAAAATCTGGGCTAAACGACTTTAAATCCCTGTTTTCTGAAGCATGTTTTAGGCCTTATTTTATATTTTTATTAGGATTATGAGAACTCGATCTGCGCTGTTCAAATCCAGATGACTCTCAGACCTCGCCTTTAAACGAGCACGTTTTCTCCAGTTCCACTTAAACCAAATCTAAAAGCTGGGGGGGGGGGAAAGACTTCAAAATGGAGGCAAAAACAAGATGTAAATAGGGATGAAAATGCAGCAAAAAAGCATCAAATGAGCAACACAAAGCAGGCGGCAAAAAAGTGATGAAAAAGCAACAAAATGTGATGAAAATGTGACGTCAAGGCGCTGACAACACATGGAAACATCTTCGATCAGCTTCGTGGGTGTTACTCTGGCCTATAAGCTCCAGTCAAGAAGCTTTTAGATTTGGGTAAAGCTGGACTGGAGAAAAGAGGTTAAATACATTATTTCAAGTAAAAAAAATGTCTGTTTGAAACTTCAAGTTGGAGGCAAAGAAATCCCCCCAAGAGCCATGGACCTATGCCTAAAATAAGCCTCTACATGTCTCATTTACAGGGTTTATACAGTCACATCTTTTTAATGCCACAAACGCAGAAACATATCAGCGCTTATCTCGTCTCGGCGAACAGAGGAAAGAGAATTGAACAAAAACGAGCCAAAAATGTGGTCCATTCTGTGGCGACGTTGTGCGGCTCACCCTTGAACGCGTCCTCGCTTCTGCTCCTGCTGCAGCCGGATGTTTTCCAGTTTCAGAGGACTGGGGATGAACCCGATCTCGCAGCCCTCCTTCACCAGGCGCCCGATCCACCAGTCGTTGTTGAACTTCTGCAAAGCCACCAGGAGGAAAGATCTGTTTATTATTATTATTAAAAAACAAACGGAGATACAGCCTCTGGTTTCCCGAGCCGGGCCAGCTATTCTTCACAAAGACGAGTATCCGGGATCGGGGGGGATTTATTCGAAGTCAACTCGTCTAAGCTCAGGTAAGGACATAATCTCAGTGTGGGGAAACGGCGGCCCGTTCCTTTAAACCAGTGGTCGTAATGATATGGCTCCTTGTCGTCCACACATTTACCTCTTTTATGTGGAGAAAGTCCTTGGCGTCGAAGGATATCGCTGTGGCCGGGACCGGGACATCCTCGTCCAGCGCTCCGCAGTAGCTCACGTTGGTTCGGACGGCGAACGCTACTGGTTTAGTCTGACAAAGAGGAGACAGTACATTAAATATCTGTGTTTTTTTTTAGATTCAAAGCGCAATAATTCAGGCTAGGAATTGAATATAAAAAATCCCTCTGGAAAACAAAAAAACATTCTGAAGTACAAGCCTGGGACGTTTGTAGGAGCTACTTGCGGTGGTGGACTTGAGCGTACCTTGGCCCTCTCGAGCTGCACCGTGGCCTGCTGCTCCTTCTCCTGTCGGCTCTGCCCCGGGCCCTGGACGTGGGCCGGGCTCGGGGACTGGACCTGCGCCTGCACCAGGTCGCGGTCCTCCTCCAGAGACACATCGGAGTCCGAGGGCCGGCTGGTGTACGAGTCGGCTGAGCCCTGGGACACACAACAACACAGGGGTTAAAGACACTGCAGGGGAATCAGGAAACTTGGAGAAATCTATGGAGAAACCTGAAATCAGTGCAATACTTAAACGATTTGGGATTTTATTTGTTTCCACGTTAATGCGTTTATGTTAAGAGACCAATTTGGCCCAAAACCTGAAGATTGAAACTTGAACCATCCAAAAACTCTGAATCAGTGTTAATTCTGACCCTACATTTGAATTTTGTTTTAGTCATATTCAAATATTTAATCACGGTCTACTCATGCGCTGCACAATCAACCAGACCTTTCCTTGTGCGGTGAATTTAAATGACATGCGGCTCTTTCAAACTAGGACTGTGACATTTCACGTCAATCAATCAAGTCCAACAGCATCAATAAAACCAAAACGAGGCACTGGCTATGTTTCAAAATCCAGCCTGAATAAATGTGCTTTTAAGCGAGATTTGACAATATTTAGCTCAGTAACAGATTGCAGTTTTACTGGAAGTGAGTTCCATGACCTACAAAAGCAAAAACCTGGGGACGACCAAGGGTGTGGTCTTAGGAGCGAAGAGTAGGGCTCGGTGCCTTCGAACGATACCAGTATGGTATCGGGAAATAAGTTAAGGTACTGCCGGTATCGGAAAATTAAAAGTATCGAAAGCAGGTGCTGAAAAACACTCAAATGTTTGGGGTCACTTAAAATGTCCTTATTTTTGAAAGAAAAACAGACATTGGATTGAATGAGATCGTCTGAGAACTTTTAATTATCGAACGTGAAAATGAAGCCATGGACGTAATAAGATAATTCACAGAGAAGACGGCTAACGTTTTAAAACTGAGCTGCTAAGCCCACTGTGATCAGCTTTTTCGCTGGTTGTTTATAATGTCACTGCAACAGCTTCAGCTTTTAGTCTGTCGCTTGTATATTATCATTAAATCAAAATCACACAGCCTACGATGTAGTTCTGTAGCTTATGAGAGGAAATGGTACATGGTTCATTCAGCGGCTAACCCACTAGCTGCTAATGCTAACGCTAATGCTTGTTTTAAAACCGAGAGAATCGTTAATGAGGCCTAATGCTGAACATGTTTGATGAGTCTGAATAATTAAAGACGTTACACAAAGAGCATAAGACACAATGTGGAGCTGTTTCCTCCGTAATGAGCCTTGACAGATGCTAGCAAAGATAAACTCGCTCGTATAAGTTTCCACAAAAAATAAAAAAAGCTTCCAATCGTCTTCTGACAGTGAGTTGATGTGTCCGTAATCCAGAATGGTCATGTTCCTGAGGTTCCGATCACTGGTTTGGAATATTCTAACCCCAGAACGAGAAATATTCCTTTTTCCACATACACACTAATGCAATGTTTAACTCTCGATTTCCGTTGCTCAGGAAAAGTTCCCGGATGTTGCTCCCATATATACAAGATTTCTAAAATGTAACTAACTAACCCAGCGTTATCACAGGAGGTAGAAAGTTTAGAAAAATTAGAAACCAGGCTTTACAGTTGTTTAGAACGTGTCTAAAGTGCAATGCTTTCTAATGGAAAACTAGCTTGTTTTGCCGTTCCTACTTGAGGTACTACTGCAATGTCACAAAGCAGAGTCACCGTTGGCAGAGGCACATTTCCAGTGCTTGAGTCAAGGGCAGTGCAATAGTCCGTGCTCGAGCTGATGAAAGGCGGGAGGAGCGTTTCGAGGTCAGCCCGGGACAGGCTTGACCTTAGCGAGGAGCCTAAGGGGGGGGAAGCTCGCCTTCACCACTGCACTCATCTGCTCGTCGTATTTGTGGCCACTGTCAAAAATAACAGCCAGACTTCTCACAAAATCGAGCAAAGCCAAACCTCTCAGAACAAGGAGGTGAGGATTCATCAGTCTTTCCCTCATTTAAGAAGAAGTAAAGAGTTGTTTTGAGTCCCTTCTTTTCATTTTGATTTACTTTTAATTTGCCAAAGAAAAATAGCTGGAGATTTTAGCCAACGTAACCGAGCACACTTTCTCCAGTTCGACTCAAATCTAAAAGCTTCTTCGGGGAAAAAAGTCGAAATAGCAACAAAAAAGACCCCAAGAAAAACGTGACATGCGCTTGGTTAAGAGGTTCATTTAGTTTCAGTCAGAAAAAATAATACTTTGATTAAAATAAGGACGAAATATTTTAGTCAATGAAACTTTTGGTTGTCCAGGGTTGACCCTCCTCAGCTGGAGGCAGGAAGTGATCAAGAGAAATAAGATTAAACTAAAACTAGCGATTATAAGTGTAAAACTTCAACAACAAAATGGCGTCCTGTTGTGGCTGAACAAGAGGAATGACATTTGAGACGATAAAATAAGTTAGACATTTGTTAATCGTTACTATGACAACAGCTACAATAGAAATAGACAGGAATCAAAGCTTCCCGCCTCCAGCTGAGCCCGGACTGTTTACAAACAATTAAAGGGTCTATAGCAGAGGTCACTAAACGGCGGACCTCGGCCCGGATCCGGACCCGAACCTTGGATCCGGACTTTGGACCCGACCCTGAATCCCCTCAGACGAGCGGCTGCGTCGGCGCCCTCGCTCTCCCTCTGACTGCACCACCGTTGTAAACTACAGCCCAGATGAACAGAAAGAGAAAGTCCAACATCTTGGCTCCATGATACATTTTTACAAACGGTTTCGGAATGACTGAAATACAGCTCGCTGAAAACAAAAGCGGAGGACGCCCTAAATAAAGAAGCACGCGCTTATAACGCGGCTGTTTCCCGATCGGCAGCGAGCAGGTCAGAACCAGGACTAAGCCTGGACTAAACCTGGACTAAGCAGGGCCCAGTGTGTTGAACTGAGCAAAGAAACACATCACTGTCATATATTATGTGCACATCGTGTATAACAGAGGCTACAGTGGCCGATGCACTCTAATATTTAGGAGCCAAAACTTATTTTTAGAGCAAAAAAACAAAAAACAAAAACAGGATTCAACTGATTGCATTATTTTCAAATCACAGAAATAGATTTTACAAAGGATGAATTAACCCCGTATGTTTGCTTGACCTTTCGGACCTTGGTGAAACTTAATTCGTGACCCCGGGTCTATAGTAACATCGCACATTTGAACTCACACGTTTACAAAATACAAAGGCAGGACCTCACACTGGACGGCTCCATCCGTCACATAACTTTAAACATTGACGAGTGTCTTAGGTCAGGATTCAAACATTAAAATCCTAAAGGAAACTCGTCACCAACAAGATTAGTTGAACAAAGACGGCGTGAGGAGATAAATACCTGCATGGTCTGCCGGTCCGAGAGGCTCCTCAGAGTCATGTCTCTAAACTGAACGTTCTGAACTCTTTCATTCCTGCTGATACACGTCTCCTGCTTTTTCACACTGCACGTCAATTCTGGCCACAGGATCCGGAAAACCTCTCTTTTAGCGCTTTAAGAAACGTTTGACTCAGGCTCGTGGACAGAGCTCGTCGTTCTCAGATAGACAAACCACATAGTTGTTGTCTTTCTTTATGTAGAGAAACATTTGTGGTTTTCACCCTCCTACACGAGCGCATCTCGGGCTTGATTTTGTTTTCACGCGTCAGTGTTGAACTGTGACAGCAGGGGGCGCTTTATTAGAGGCGTAGGGCTGATTTATTCAGGACATTCTGTTTAATAGGCGCTTCAGGTGCTTAAAAGACGAGGCTACAATTTCAGGTCATTTTCGGTCCCGGAGATATCGGCCTTTTATTTTTATCGGCACGATATCGACCAGTAGCCGATATAGTGAAACACAGATATATTGGATTGTAAAGCGCAATCAAGTGTAAGTCTATTATTTTTATTATTATTTCAAGCCTACACAGACCCCTCAACATGGCACAATCTGACAGTTAGTTAGTTATTTATTTATTTAAAAGGACAACGGACAGGTACATTAAAAAGATGGCTGCCCCAGATTTAGCACAATGCTAATTTCCATCTGTAACACATTTCCAGCTCAAACAGATTTCCCCACTTGCTTTTTGTCCCCTTAAAGTTTTTGCTAGTCATTGTATACAAGACACCTCTATTTACCATCTAATTGTATTTCACATTACTATCACATTTCCTGTCTATTCTGCACACGCCGAGTGTTTCTGAGAGCTGAATGTAATAACAAGCGAATTTTCCCATTGTGAGATCAGTAAAGGCTCATCTTATCTTGACTTTGCTTTGGCGTCCTCTAGAAATGTCTAAAGGAAATTTCAGTACAGGTATTTGCCGCATGTGAAAAAAAATTATTCTCTAAATCATCTTGGGGGCCCGAACTGCTGTGCTGGAGGGCCGGATTTTGCCCCGCAGGCCTGACGTTTCCTGCTCTTTAGGTCATGTTTGTGAAATCTCCACACGAAATCCTACATTCCCGACCTTTAAAGGCTATGCTAAATGTTAGAACAGACCCCCGACAGTGCCCCCCCCCCCCATCACACTGTGCTCGATAAACTGGGCCCCCGGTCGGAAAATTGCACTAAAAGCATTATTTTTGCCTCATGGTCCTCCTCAATTCATCCTGTAGCTCATCCCGCCTCGACTCACACAATGTTTAAAAACTCAAACGTTAGTCCCAGCCCCAGCATGACCCCCCCCCCTCTCCCCCCCCCCCCTCTCCCCCCCCCCCCCCCCCCCTCCGCTAATGACAATTCAATTAGGAGAGACCATTAGCCCGGGCCGGTCGATGCTGCAGTCATCACTAGCTAAGCACTTTGCGCGAGCCACAGCAGCACAAGGAGCGCTACGTTAGCAGTTAGCATCGTTTAGCTTAGCCAGGGCCGGGCCGTCACACCACAGCAAAAAGAAACGCTGACTGTAGGACAATGTATATCTATAGGCGTAGAGATGAAGGAAGATACAGAGGGGGAGGCGTTGCATCTTGGGAATTGTAGGAGTACATGTGGTCAATATTGTGACGTTAGCCATTTTTAGTTCGAATTAGCCAAACTAAAAGTGGCACATGCTTTAAAGTCAGTTTTTTGATACCTTGGAAAGTCAAAGATTTTATGAAGTCGCACTTGATGCAACGAGTTTGAGAAGTTAATTGATGGAACTGAAGTTTGTTATACAATGTTTTGCCACATCGCACAAATCTGCTCCAGGTCTTTACCAACACCTTACATTTAAGACTTAGAATGCGGCTAAGACTACGGAAAAACTGATGCAAATGATATTTTCAGCCCAGACTAACTACAACACCACGCTGGAAAGAAATGCTATCTTATCTTAGACAAAAAAGACTGTAAAGTGCTTTAGACTAGGTTTGGTCAAGAATGATCTTTTTTGTCTTTGACTTTTTTAACTCAAGTCAAGGGGGTTTGTCTTGTTTTAAGTGTACAATTAAATTTATAAGCGAATTAACTGCAGAACTAAGTAACGTGTTTACCTTTTTAATAAATCCTTCCCGTAGTTCCACTGGGGGGTAATACAAGTTCTATGGGATGATTGGGGGGTCTTTCATCTCCCCCTGGTGTCTCTGGCCAGAAAACCACAATTCGGGTCGGAGTCACCAATACACACTAATGGAATCACGAAGAAGAAGAACAGGCTAACGGGCAAAGCTAACTGTGGGCTAGCGCCACTTAAACAGTATTTACAGCCAAGTTTGAGTGACATTTTTTTTTAATTGTGTCCATTGTGTAATTGGATGAACAATATCCCTCTGTCCCTTTGTCTTTTCTGTCAGCGTAGTATTTACTCTCACGGACGATTAATGAGGAAAAAAACAGCAACATGCTACGACACCTGCAGTGGCGCTTATGGCCTCTAGGGGCACGAGTCACTTAAAAAGACAAAGGGACAGAGGGATATTGTTCATCCAATTACACAATGGAGACACATTTCTTTCACTCAAACTTGGCTGTAAATACTGTTTAAGTGGCGCTAGCCCGCAGTTAGCTTTGCCCGTTAGCCTGTTAGCTTCTTCTTTGTGATTCCATTAGTGTGTATTGCGCCTCCGACTCGGAGCAAGGGAAGTTGCGAGGGTGGTTTTCTGGCCAGAGACACCGGGGGGAGATGAAAGACCCCCCAATCATCCCATTAACACTTGTATTACCCCCAGAGGGACGACGGAAAGGATTTATTAAGGTAAACACGTTACTTAGATCTTCTTTCGAGACAGTCCAAACCTGCCCGTCTGTTAATCCCCCATTATGGCGCTGACTGTCCTGCGTTACCATGGAGATCAGTAACGTCAGTTCTAATGATCCAAATGCAACAATTTACATCAAGGAAACGATAAATGCACAAATAATAAAGCATGTTATTCGGTATGTTTTGCCATAAACCCGACAGATCTGCTCCTTACATTTAAGACTTGGAATGCAACACACTGGTTTTTGTTTTATTTTAGCACGTTTCTCTCATCATGAGCGAATGGATGCCTGTTCCATGGGCGATCCTATTTCGAGAAGGTCCAAACCGGCTCAAAATCAGCATTAATCCTGTAGCCCTGTATGTAAGAAGAGATGGCATAAGGAAATACTAATTCCAACAGCAGAAAGAAAACCTTGTCCCATTTTGACGCTTAAGCAATAACAATAACCCCCCCCCCCCCCCCCCCATCATCCAGCGTAACATTCAACAAGGATCCGACGCCGACCTATTCGCTAAGCCGCCCTTGCACCGAGGCCCCCCCCCGTCCTCGCTTGCCCTCACGTCCACGCCCCCCGAGCAGCGTTCATCATTCCTCTGCGTATCATCCGGGCCCCCGTCCGGACGCCGCTGTAGCACATGTGAGTCATCGGCACACGGTGACCTCACGACGCCCGTGCCTCCGAGCGACGAGAGCGCGCGTCAACCGCCGCGTCACGAGAGGGGGGGGGGGGGGCGACGACGACACACACACACCAGCCCCCCCCCACCCCCCGCCGTACCTTTCACGATACCGACGGGAGAGAGCCCGGGAGCTGGAGGATGTGAGGACTGAGGGGAGGCCCTGATATCAGAGTCCAAGGCTTGTCCTAACTTCCAACTAATAATGCAGATGTTTTGTCCCCCCCCCCCCCCCCCATTCACTCTTATTATGAATTCCTTCTAATACAGTTTCAGAGATTTTACCTAAGCTTTAAATCCATTCATTTATCTTCACTCCATCAATAGAAAGTGGGTCTCTTGATGTCGAAGGCTGCAGACTGTATCGTGGACTTATTTGAATCTCGGTGGGTCTGAATCATCTCGGGCCCGTCCATGGGATTTATTCCTGTTTTCAGCCACAATACCCCCCCCCCCCGCCCACGGCCCCTTTCAGCCTCTTTGCCGCTTTTTTCTGCACGATTTGCCCGACTCAAAGGAGCCTCGCTCTATCGCAATGCCTCCTAGCCTTAACGTCACGCTAGCCTAATGCCCCCCCCCCCACCCAACCCCCTCAATGCACCTACCCGCTAGCATCCGAGCAGGCCCCTGTGTGACAACACGAAACGAAAAGAAAAAAAGAAACAGTTCCCAGCAGCCGCAGCAGAAAAAAAAAAATTCAATAAAATAAAAATGAAAACTCACCGCCTCTGAATCTTCAAATCCATGCAGGTACAAGTTGTCATACATGGAGGTCGGCTATCCCAGTCCGCCTTCTGTCCCCTTTTTTATTTTTTTGCCTTTCTCTTCCAAGCGAGGAGGAGGAGGAGGAGGAGGAGGAGGAGGAAGGGGGGGGGAGGAAGGGGGGAGGCTACAAAGCGTCCGAGAGGGCGAGAGACTCGGGAGTGCGGGAGATGACGCCAGTGTGGTCCCTCCGATGCGGCCGGCGACGCTCATGCATGGAAGTGTCGGCCCGGGGGTCCGGAGAAAGAGCGGGGGGGAAATAACAATAACAACATCCGCGGAGGGAGAGGGGGGGGGGGGGCGGGCCGGCGGGGGGTAAACCGGGTCAAATCCCCACCGGCGTAGAGCGGGCTACCGGGAAGGGGAGAAGAAGAAGAAGAAGAAGAAGAGAAGAGGCTTTCCCGATGGGAAGCGAGAGCATCCTCAGCGCGAGCGGCGGAGAGAGGGGAGCCTTCAGCGTCCGGGCTGCTGCTGCTGATGCGAGCGGGGAGCGGCGCCCTGATTGGACGAGAGCTCACAGGGGGGGGGGGGGGGGGGAGCGTGCATGGGAGGAGGAGGAGGAGGAGGAGGAGGGGGGGGGTACTCGAATGAGGAAGAGACCACCATTTTCCTCGCACAGAGATGGCATCATTAGCACCGGGCACAGATTGGGGGATAACAGAGGGGTCGGATAAGTGGACGGGTTTATTTTTATTTATTTTTTTATTGTTTGATATTAGTCTGCGCGGTGTGTGTACGGGCGCACACAAAACGGCCCCCAAAAATGTGGTAAACTTCAGCCCAAACTGCCACCGAACCTGCTTTATATCATTCAATGCTTTTCATCAGACTCATTATTTCCATTCATTCTATGTTTTAATTGAAATATATCCTGCAATATGTTCTGCAGTTAGTAGTTTTTATTGTGTTAAGTTTGTGTGCGTGTGTGTGTGTGTGTGTGTGTGTGTGTGAGAGAGGGAGGGGGTGGGGGGGAGGCACTGTCAGTCAAGTCTATTTTTATCCCAGGCCGTTTGGCGCATTGTTTCCCTGTCCCACGCGCCGCCGGCTCCCTCTGCTGGCGGCGGGGCGGTACTACGGCGTTACCTGTCGGAGGATGAAGCTGGTGGAGGTGGTGCTCCCGTCCGATCGCTTCAGGCGACTCCTTCGGGAATACGTCCCTCTGTTCACCTGGAGGGGAACAGAACACGAGGAGGTTTATTTATTTGGCTTTTCCCCCGAATCTAAAAGCTTCTTGGAAAAAAAGTGTCGAAAAAGATTCTTCTATATCATGTAGGTCTTAGCTTAAAATGAGGTGTTTTACTCTGGCCTATAGGCTGTAACATTTTTAGATTTGGGTAAAGCTGTAACAGTAACACTATGAGCCCAAAGAATGACCAGGGGATTTCCAGTCCATTTTCACACATGGACTGGCTTCCACAGAGCCCAGAGTTTAACCCCATTGAGAATCGTTGGGCTGTGCTGGAGAAGGCTATGCACAGTGGTCACACTCTCCCATCATCAGTACAAGATCTTAGTGAAAAATGAACTCGACACTGGATCTTCTGACAGTGAAGACGCTCACTGAAACAACGCCTCAGCGCCTGAGCTGTAATCAAAGCTAAAGGCGTCCAACTGTTTTTAGGGACTTTCTCGATATCGATGATGAAACGATATTTTTGCAATCGATCAGAAACAGAAAAGTGAAATGTGCTGGAAAGCATCTGGATTTACTTTGTCGCTCAAAAAGATAATGGTCCTGAACAGAACAATTTAGTTCCCAATTTTTCTAAATCTTTTTCCAGTTTTACCCCAAATTGTTTCCCAATTTTTCTCAATATTTCTCAGATTTTTTCCTAATTTTTGGAACTTTTTTTGTGCAACTTTTCTATTTTTTTATTTCATTTTTCCCTTTTTCCCCCCACGTTTTTCTCATTTTTTTCTCATTTTCCCCCAATTTATTTTCCCTATTTGCCCCCCCCCCCCCCATTTTATCTCAATTAATTTGTCAAATGTGTCCCTTATTTTTTCCTAATTTTTTCAACTTTTTTTGTGCAACTTTTCAATTTATTTATTTAATTTTTCCCTTTTTTCCCCCAATTTATTTTCCCCAAATTTTTCTCAATATTTCCCAGATTTTTTCCTAATTTCCGCAACTTTTTTTGTGCAATTTTTCCCCATTTTCTTTGCTGTATAATGTCATATTCCCCGGGTCGGTGATCACTCCTGGCTCTAACACAAGCAGGTCTTCCATCTTTAGTTCCATGATGAAGTTTCTCCTTAATGGACGAGCATCTCCAGCTTCACCTTCCTCTCATTCATCCAGCGATTCCCCATCAACAGCCTTCAAGCCAAATCCCCGCGGACCAGATCTAATTATCTGACTCCGTTTTGACCCCATTTTGTTCAAATCTCCAGACGGCCACGGTGGAAAAATAACCGCGGACCTACTTCCCCAAATCTGACCGAAAACAGGCTCCCCATCTGGGGCGCGGCCTGAAACGAAAGAGTTGGAATCTAAAAAAAGGAAATGGTTGATCAGAGTCATTATTTTTGAAGATATTTATACTTTTCTCTTTACCTGGAAGATGGGCGCGTGGATCCCCTCCCCGATCTTGTTACGGATGTAAATGTGCCGCGACATTTCGGCCAAAACGTCCGTCCAGAGTCCCGGCTGCTCCGGACCGGTCCAGCGGACTGAGGGGGCGGGACGGGGGCTTCTGGGATCCAGGGTCTGGGACTAGGACCGGACCGGGGGGCGACTAAACACGAGGCAGGCGAGGTGGAAGAGACGGGGTGATTGAAGCGGGAGGAAAAGAAGCCGAGGAGGCTGAAGCGAGGCCCGGGCTCCGAGGGAACCGAGCTTTAAGTTTGAGGGAAGTCCAGAGGAGGAGAGGAGCCCGGGCGGAGAGCAGAGCGAGGACTGTGAGGAGGTAGATGAATGAATGACAGATATGAGAGAGAGGAGAGAGAGAGGGGGGAGGAGAGGAGAGAAGGGAGAGAGAGAGGAGAGAGAGAAGGGAGAGAGAGAGGAGAGAGAAGGGAGAGAGAGGAAAGAGAGGAGAGAGAGAGAGAGAGAGGAGAGAAGGGAGAGAGAGAGAGAGAAGGGAGAGAGAGGAAAGAGAGGAGAGAGAGAAGGGAGAGAGAGAGGAGAGAGAGAGAGAGAGAGAGGAGAAAGGAGAGAGAGAGAGAGAGAGAAGGGAGAGAGAGGAAAGAGAGGAGAGAGAGAAGGGAGAGAGAGAGGAGAGAGAAGGGAGAGAGAGGAAAGAGAGGAGAGAGAGAGAGAGAGAGAGGAGAGAGGGGGGAGGAGAGGAGAGAGAGGAGAGAGAAGGGAGAGAGAGAGGAGAGAAGGGAGAAAGAGAAGGGAGAGAGAGAGAGGAGAGAGAGAGGAGAGAGAGGAGAGAGAAGGGAGAAAGAGAAGGGAGAGAGAGAGAGGAGAGAGAGAGGAGAGAGAGGAGAGAGAAGGGAGAAAGAGAAGGGAGAGAGAGAGAGGAGAGAGAGAAGGGAGACTTTGACTTTTGCACATACATTTATTGTCAATGTGTTACTCAATACAACTCATAAAAACAATGTTATTAAAACAATTATTATTAAAAACATCCATTTGCTCTAGAGTCCCACCTCCAGCACCTCCAGAACCTACACACACAGAACTAACTGTCCTCCTCTCACTGTGCATAGCACCCCCTCAACTGCCCACAGTTCCTCAAAGTCCGCCAGCTCCCCCACCAGAGAGCTGTACAGGAACTCCACCCTCAGTCTCGCCACCACCAGCCTCTGAAGCAGCAGTCTGGGATCTGTGCATCCAGAACCCCCCATTTCGTTCTTTCTACTCAACCAGATTCCCATTTTGGCCTGCCCCAGGATGTAGTTCAGTAGACCCACTTTCCTCCGCTGCGCTACAGAGAACTTAGGGCCATAGATAAAAAGTTCACTGGTCAGAGTCTGTCCCAAGCGCTCCACCCAGTCCTTCAGGAGTGCGAACATGGCAGTGAGGCGAGGGCAGGACAGCCACAGGTGCTCCAGTGTCTCTTCTTCTCCTGTGCAGAAAGCACAGTGGCTGGTGGACCTTGGGTCAAAGCGGGCCACGTGTCTGTTTGTGGCCACAGCCCCATGCACCACTCTCCACTGGAGATCCGCACAGCGTTTCTCAATCGGAGGACGGTACAGGGACTTCCAGCTGCCTCTGGGAGACGACCCCGGGGCCAACACACCTGACCACCTAGACTCCGGGGCGGCAGCCAGCTCAGCTCTGTGGTGGACTTTAGTAGCTGTGATGTACAGATCTTTCTTCGCCACTGTGGCCATTGTTGGCAGGATCGGGAAAGACAGAAAGCTTCCGGCCGTTCCCTGTTGTGCTCCTACAGCCTGCACCGACAGTGGAGGGAAGGGCCAAGGGTGGACAGGTGGACCGACTCTGTAGATCCCTAGGGCTTCTCTGAAGCGCGATGGGAGCCCGCTCCGGACCTCCTGCAGCAGCCTCTCCATCACACGCTGAGACCTTATCCCAGTCTCCTGGCTCAGCTGGGCAGCACTCTTCCAGCCTCCCTTTGTCCGCATGTCGGTCAGCCTGGTCACCCCTGCAGACACAAACGCCCGTCTCACCTGAGCAGAGTCCAGGACGTCACTCCTGACCTCAAGGTTGTAGAAGAGCGGCTCTTCTCCTGCACGACCATAAGGCTCCTCTCGGGAGAAAGACAGCACTGAGCTCCATGCTCTCAGCACAGAGCGATAGAAAACTGTAGTGCCCGACAAATCCACTCCATTGAGGTCCAATAGGAACAGGTGTTTATCATAGTCCAGGCCCCCCACTCCACGGAGCAATACGCCCGCCATCTCTGCCCACAGCGGATGTTGGCCATAGAGCAGGCGCTGCACAGTCTGTAAACGGAGTGCGACCACACGGCTGGAGAGATCTATCAATCCCTGTCCTCCTTCATCCACAGGAAGGTAAAGAACAGCTGCCCTCCTCCAGTGGAAGCCCCCCCAGAAGAAATCCACCAGCTTCCTTTGTATGTTCACCACCACAGAGTCCGGAGGCTGCAGGACGGTGAAGCAGTGCCACAGGCAGGAGGCAGCCAGAGTGTTGACCACCAGAGCCCTCCCCCTGTAAGACAACTGGGGCTGGACCCAAGTCCATCGAGACAATCGGGCACTCACCTTTTCCACAAGGCCTTCCCAGTTCTTCGCTTGGAACTGTTCATTTCCCAGGAACACACCCAGGCACTTGATCCCCTCGGTGCTCCACTGCAGTCCTCCAGGAAGAATGGGCCTCGTCTGATGGACCCATTGACCCAACAGGAACCCCTCGCATTTTGTCCAGTTCACTCTTGCAGAGGAGGCACGCCCATAAAGAGACAGTTTTTCCTTTAAAGTCTCCATGTCCTCTTGCCCCGATATACAGACAGTGATGTCATCTGCATACGCTGAAAGGTTGTGAGACCTGTTCCACCGTGAGGCCCCTCAGGCCCCTCCTGAGCTGGTGAAGCAGGGGTTCAATAGCTAACACATAGAGCATTCCAGAAAGAGGGCAGCCCTGCCTAATGCCCCTCCGCACCTCCACAGGTCGACTCAGCCCTCCCCCCACTCTGAGCAGCACCGTAGCCCCTGCGTACAGAGCTCCGACCCACGAAGTGAAAGCTGGGGGAAGGCCAAACGCCCTCATGATGTTAAAGAGGTAGCGGTGGTCCACTCTGTCAAAGGCCTTCTCCTGGTCTATTGACAGGAGACCAAGATCCCGTTTCTTCAGTTTGGTTACTCCGATGATGTCCCTAATGAGGAAAAGGCTGTCCATAATGGTACGTCCAGGTATAGAAAATGTCTGCGTATGGTGGATTATAAAGTCTAGAGTGTCCCTCAACCTGTTAGAAAGCACCTTCGCCATTATCTTGTAGTCCGCGCACAACAGAGAGACTGGTCTCCAGTTCTTCAAAAGTGTTAAGTCCCCTTTCTTTGGCAGGAGCGCCAACACTGCTCTGGTGCAGCTGCCAGGCAGTAGCCCCCTCTGCAGCGCTGCAGTAAAGACACTGTAAAAGTCAGGCCCTAACAAAGTCCAAAACTTTTTGTAAAAATCAGGGGGGAGCCCATCGATCCCTGGAGACCGGCCCCCACTAAGTTGTTGCACTGCAGTAGTCATCTCCTCCAGAGTAATGGGAGAGTCCAGAGCTGCTGCCTTAGACTCCTCTAGCCCAGGCAAACCATCTACGATTTGTCCCTGACTGTCTATATCACATTCACTGGCCCTAAACAGTTCAGTATAGAATGTTATAGCCTCTTGTCTCATCATTGAAGGGTCAGCTGTGACCTCCCCATTGGCCAGTCTCAGGTGCATAAGGTCAGTGTTAGTCCTAGTCCCCCTCTCCAGGTTGAAAAAATATTGTGTCGGTGCGTCTATGTCTGAAATAGCCGTCACCTTAGTCCTCACCAATGCCCTTTTGGCCTTTTCATTCATAAACCTTCTTAGCGCCCCCTTCCTGTCTGACAAGGCACCATTGCTCCCAGTTCCCATGACGACCCCCTCCTCTAAGATGGCCACTTCTCTCTCTAACTGCTCTAAACACTCCCTCTCTCCATTATGGGTATTCGCGATGTACTGCTGCACAAAAAGTTTAATTTGACTCTTCCCCACCTCCCACCACTTCAAGATGTTTTCAAACTCCGTTTTCCTGAGTCGCCACTGCTCCCAGAAGTCTCGGAAAGCCCTGACAAAATCCCTGTCCTGTAGTAGTTTTACATTCAGGCGCCAGTAGGGGCAGCAACGAGCGCGACCTGGCACACAATATTCTGTTACCACCAAATGGTGATCTGAAAAACCAATGGGGATAATTTGAGCTCTCTTTACTTTGTTACAGTGCGTTTGATTAGTGTAGAGTCTATCCAGGCGGGCCGCACTTACACTGCCCCCCCCAGCGCGCACCCATGAGTACTGGCGGGCCCCAGGGTGGCACTGCCTCCATGTGTCAATGAGATCGTTCTCCCTCAGTACACAATCCAATAGAGAAGCTACTCTTGGATGAGGCTCAACACTATTCCTGTCTAAAGGATGGATTGTACAGTTCCAATCCCCGCCCACAATCACCACAGAGTTACTGGTGTAGTTTTTAAGCTGCCCGTTCAGTGTCCGCAGTAGCTGTGCTCTATGAACTGGTGAATTATGTGCATATATGTTTATAAATACAAAATGTGTCTCTCTGATTGTGGCCTGCACCACCTGCAGTCTACCTCCCTCCACCTCCAGGTGGGTGACACCCCCTAAACCCACCCGATCTGAAAACATGACTGCCACTCCCGCACTCACATTAGAGCTGTGACTCATGAACAAGGGCCCTGACCACACCCCTGTCCAGTCTGTCTCATTATCTGCAGTACTGTGTGTCTCCTGTAGGAGTAACACATCAATGTGTTTAAGTTTCATGAGTTGAGCCACAGCAGCTTGCCTCTCTCGATCTCTACCCCCATTAATGTTAAGCGTCCCTACTTTAAGGCTCTCCATGGAATAACAAAGAGGAGGACAGAATACAGTAAAAAGACACAGGCCAAGAAAGAAACACCACTGTGCACCAGCCATTATACAAGTTCAGAGCTCCCCTTCCCCACTCTGTCCTTTTTAATCCGACCCACTAATTTGGACAGTCTGTACCTTTTCTTTTGGCTCAACTGGTCAAAGCCAACTTGCTTCTCTATTTTCTTTACAGACTTGATAAAGGCCTCCAGATCTGGGAAAAAATCCTGCACATTCTCCACCTTTTTCCCATACGTGTCATCCAGAAAACCATTGATGTCGTTAAGTGAGTAGGTGGGGGGTTCGTCTAACCCCGCCTCCTGAGAGAGGTCTGACGATTGGGACAGTGTGTCATCCATGTCCCCCTCATCCTCCTCATCCTCCTCACACTGCCTCCTGCTCTCCTCCCCAGCGCCCTGCACACGCCCCTCTACACCGCTGCTTCCTGGCTCCACCCTGGCCTCTGCTTCAGCACCGCGCTCAGTGCTCAGTAACGGGGGCGGGGCACCGTTTACAGTTTCTCCCCGTGTTTGAACTTCCACTTCTAGCTCCCTCTCCACATTATCCTCCAGCATTCCAACCTCAACCTGAGCTGCTACAACCTCGGAAGGCCCTGGTAGCTGCTCCTGCTCTGTCAATCGTGTTTCCTCGATCCCAGCACCCGCTGTCTCCTTGCTCCCCACCGCGCGCTCAGAGTCCCCGACTCGGCCTTCTCGGTGTGGGCAGGACGCACGCTTGTGCCCGAGATCCCCGCACTCAAAACACCTCATATTTCCGGAGCTCACGTACACAGTGTAGTGCCTATTTTCGTGCTTCACAGCAAACGACAGCTCGAGCACACCGCTAGGATCATTTAGATACATAAAGCACTGTCTCCTCAGCGACTGCACGTGCTGGAGTCTGGCGTCTTTGCAGCCCAGACGCACAGGTTTTAGTCCGCTGGCCAGCTTTCCAAAACGAGCCAGCTCTTTCTCAATGCTGTCGTTGTGAATGAACGGGGGCACGCCCGAAACCGTGATTCTGACGGAAGGTACGAACAATGGAGACACTGTCACGAACTCGTTGTCTAAAACTAAACCGCTCTCAACGAGGTCGTGCACCAAACGCACCTCCCGCAAGAAGGCGACCACAGCCTTATTCATTCTGGACCCATATGTAATGTTTGCGTGGCCCACCTGCTCCCCGAGGGCCAACAACACCTGTTCCACGGTAAACCGTGGGTCAGCCACTATCCTGGCTCCGTGTTTAAGTGACGAGGGCTGCGCGCCCTCGTCCGAGGGACTCGCCATGCCCGGCCTCCTCCCACCGCACAGTAACTCCACAAAACACGCACCTCAAACACAGAAAAAGCCCTTACCTCTTCCCGAAGAGTGACAGCATGAAGGTGGAAACTTTGTGCCAACTCACTCACTCAGCTCCACTCACCACAAACACACGACCTGCCACACGCTCACACGCACGCAGTGCAACAGGAAGCGGAAAGAGAGAGAGAAGGGAGAGAGAGAGGAAAGAGAGGAGAGAGAGAAGGGAGAGAGAGAGGAGAGAGAGAGAGAGAGAGGAGAAAGGAGAGAGAGAGAGAGAGAAGGGAGAGAGAGAAGGGAGAGAGAGAGAGAGGAGAGAGAGAGGAGACAGAAGGGAGAGAGAGAGGAAAGAGAGGAGAGAGAGAGAGGAGAGAGAAGGGAGAAAGAGAAGGGAGAGAGAGAGAGAGGAGAGAGAGAAGGGAGAGAGAGAGGAAAGAGAGGAGAGAGAGAGAGAGAGGAGAGAGAAGGGAGAGAGAGAGGAAAGAGAGGAGAGAGAGAGAGAGGAGAGAGAAGGGAGAGAGAGAGGAAAGAGAGGAGAGAGAGAGAGAGAGAGAGAGGAGAAAGGAGAGAGAGAAGGGAGAGAGAGAAGGGAGAGAGAGAGAGAGAGTGGAGAGAGAAAGAGGAGAGAGAGAGAAGGAGGAGGTTATTATAAGAAGTGGGTTGGCATAATTAATTTAAATAAGGCTAAAACAGGCCCTCGAGCGGCTCTACTCTGTAATATCTACAGAAACAAAGATGGTGTTAAGGACAAAGCTTTATCGGGTTTTTTTTTACTAAAAATGTATCATTCGTCTTTTTCTGTGGGTTCTGCTCTCACTGTATAAGCTCAATATGACAAGAGACTTGAGAATGTGTAGATCCCGACTTTGACCAGCAGGTGGCGACATTCGAAAAACTACTCGACTTGAAAGAAATAGACGTAAAAAAAAAATATTGAATGGATGCAAACCCTCAAAGAAACAATGGCGTTAAAGTCGAAGCTATTTTGTGACTTGACTGTTAAAGATTTTCAGTGATTTTTTATTTATTTATTTGCTCAGTTTGAACGACTGAGAATGTACGGAAAAGAGTTCTTAGTTTTGTCCAGCAGATGGCGACATTGCAAAACAAAACGATAACACACGCGGGACACGCTTTTAGTTGTTCCTACACTACAACTGAACTGAGGATATTCTTGACCTTTAAATATAAACTAACACCAGAAAGAAATTAGATTAAATGTGTTTTTTACCAGAATTTACCACAAAATACAATAAATGTCCTGCAGAAAACCCTGAAAATAAAAGCGGGGGATAAAACAGCTGCATAATTAATCGATTTTTTTTAGTATGTTTTTTTTACGAAGTGGCTCTATTTTAGTTTGGGATTTTTACCTCAGTGAACACACTTTACTGAAAATAGAAACCGCTTCCTTTGCTGCTGGTCTCTCTCCACCTGGAAACGGCAAAGTTCAGCGACTAAGTTTAGATCCAGACGCAACTGTTCGAAAATGGGCCAAAACTTTGTACTTTCAGTCGCTCGAGTTTTGTTGTAAAAAAAAAAAAGGAGTAGGAAAAGTTGGACTGAGTTGGGAAGACCAGAAGAAAAGTAAGGCGGGGATAAAGTAGGACACGAGAGGAAAAGGTTGTTATCATTTTGTCAAATATTTCAGTAACATAAAATATCTAATTAAAAAAAGAAGACAATTTAAAAGCATCGACATTTTGAATGAAAATGATGTTGTAATATTAAACCAAGCTCATTTCCTCCAGTTTGGCTTTACTCGAATCTAAAAGCTTCTGGAAAAAGGCTTCAAAATAACTAAGGAGAAAGCGAGGACGAAAACATAACATAAAAGTGTCAAAAAAGCGATGGAGCAGTGGCTAAAATGTGACGAAAAAGAGACAAAAATTTGCAGAAAAAGAGACAAAAATGTGACAAAAAAGAGAAAAAAAAAGAGAAAAAAATGGCTGAAAAAGAGACAAAAATGTGACAAAAAAAAAAAAAAAATGGCTGAAAAAGAGACAAAAATTTGACAAAAAAGCGACAAAAAATTTACAAAAAAGAGAAAAAAAATTTACAAAAAAGAGACAAAAATGTGCAGAAAAAAAGAAAAAAAATGGATGAAAAAGAGACAAAAATTTGACAAAAAGCGACAAACATTTTAAGAAAATGCGACACAAAAGCCAGGTGACGACAACACGGCAACAACGCACGGAAAAAGATCCATTTACATCAGTTTGTAATTCTTAGCTTTCAAATGAGGGTAAAGCCAAACTGGAGAAAATGCACTCAGTTAAAGTGAGGGGTAAGAGGTTAAAAAAACACATATCTAAATCATTTTTCCATTTTCAAAAGTCCCAAACTGTCCGCAGTCCGGGCCCCTCACCGCCTTTTGAGAACCTCTCGGTAAATCTTTTATCTAAGCCCTTTTTACGGCATCTATTATTCACCGCCTTTTAAAACGGTCAGGGCAGGTAAAAATAAAAGTCCGTGGAGAAATAAAAGTTTTTCCGCTACCTGGGACCCCGTCAATTATTCATTGCGATGATAACGTCGGGAAGGCCAGTGTCCGACAGAAAAAAAACGTGTTTCGTTTTGGCACAAACATCGATTTATTTGTTCTCACAGTGTCCATTATACAAAAATAGTGTTCGCAAAAGATCTGACGAATGAAAAATGACAGAATAAACCGAGCTACCAAAGCGTTATTTCAGAAGCGTTACAGTACACGGTGGTAATAAGTAGCACCCAATACAGTCGTGTCAGGAGGTTATTTTTCCCTTTATTGAAACAGCTGCTCAGCAAAGGGGGAGCACGAGGGAGGGGAAGTGGGAGGAGCTCGAGTGAAAACCAGGAAGTGAAACTACTGGATATTGTATTTTCTAACCAGCAAAGTGTGAGATAGTGATAAAGACGTGTTTGCTGTTGTTTTTACTAAATACCAGGGGGGGGGGGGGGGGGGGGGGGTAGTACTCAGTTACATTTACTCAAGTACAGGTACTTAAAACTGCCCCAGACTGCGCCGCTAGATGTCCTTAAATGTCAGTTTGTTTTTAATAATCCATTATCTACCGAAAGCTGCCAGGTCTTTTTCCTCCCCGTGATTACAGCAGGCACCGGGAGGCTGTGAGGCGTTCAAGGGTCGGGGGGGAAAAAAGCTCTGCACTGTAAATTTGTTCTAAATGGAAGTATTGTCGTCTAAATGTCAAAAAGAAAAAACACAGACTTGCATAAAAGTTGCTGTTTGGCATTGAACCCATGAGTGAAAATAGAGAGAATTATCATTTTATTTCTGTGAAGCAGCAACTAAATGTGAATTCCCCCCGATATGGTCCACGACGCTCATGCATGCGTGTAGGCTTGGTATAGAGAGAGAGCGCGTTTGACTCATTTCCCATTGACATAACGGGGGTTGGCACGGCAACAGCGTGTCACTTCCTGTCAGTGTCCAATGAGGAAGTGAAACTATAAACTTCACAAAAATGGTCAAACCAAATAAAAACTGGGGATTTTTGTTGCAATTTCTTAAATACGATTGTGTGTTTGGCTTTTGAATAAATTGTGTCAATTGTGTCATATGCACTTTAAGTAACTTTTGGAAGTAAGTGTACTTTCAACTGTAGTATTTCCATACAGTACTTTTTACTTCTACTTGAGTAATATTACAATTAAGTATCTGTACTCTTTCTTAAGCAAAAATATGAGTAACTCGTGACTATTTTGTGTTTTGTTACTTAATTCTTCATAATTTATTTTTATATATTTTTTATAGTATTTTCTTGTGAAAATATAGTTAAAGAAAGATTTTCTTTCACGTTTTCCAAACAGTTGTAATATTTTCAAAGACTTTTTCAATCCAATATCTGAAATATCTGTTGATTCAGTGTTTAAATAAAATAACAATTTTAATCCATTTTTTAAAGATTGAACTGAAGCCAAAATGTTCAAATTTCAAACATTTTTCTACTTACTTTCTTACTTACTTTTTAGCAATAAATACTTGTACTCATTCGAAGGGAAGTCCGTGTGAAAAGCATCGTTAATACAAACATGTCGGTGATAAAGTTACATTCAGACAAACCTTAACGTGTGCATTGTGTATTTTTACCTCGGCTTTTCTCCTACTCTACCTCAGCGATGTGTTCAATGTCTGTCGTAAAACTCAAGTCTGGAAAACAGCAACAACGAGCTTAATAATTGTAGCGTTCGTTTAAACACAGAAACACTTCATATTTTTCATATTGTACAATTCAATTCAGTCCCAGGACAATGGGACAATTCAGAAACCGCAAAACAAAGAGTTTTCTTTCATCCCGTCCGAGAATAAACGGACGTCTCATCTTTTAAAGTCTTTCGCCGACGAACCAGAAGGTCGCGGGTTTCGAACCCCCGGCCAAGAGCACTGTCCTCGAGTCCCTGGGCAAGACACTTCAGCCCCATCGTCCACAGGGGGTGTCGGTCCTCGATGCAACCGGGGCAAAGTCGAGAAGAACAATGAAAACTTTCCCAAAAAAATTGTGTAATTTGTCCACGTTTTAAGTCTGGAGATAAATATCGGCAACAAAAAAACGAGAGAATAGAAGGAACGTCTTCAGGGAATCAGACGTACAGTACTTTTAGCTAACAATGTCTTTGCGATTTTTTTTTTTTTTTTTTTTTTAGGTCTTCCTCGTCCCTTAGCTGTGCATGTTGTAGGTCCGGCAGGGCGCCTCCTGGTGGTGGTAGTCGTACTTGCTGAGGCCCGGGGGGTAGTACGTGGTGGTGAACATGTTGGAGGGGCCCAGCGCCGCGGAGAAGTGGTTACAGCTCTCGTCGTTCACGTGGAGGTTGTTCTTGTTTAACGTCTGCAATCGGAGACGAGAAATGTAAACCATGTATATGTAACAAAACATATATATGTAACAAAACATGTATATGTAACAAAACATGTATATGTAACAAAACATGTATATGTAACAAAACATATACATGTTTTGTTACATATACATGTTTTGTATACGTAACATATACAAAACATGTATATGTTACGTATACATGTACATATACATGTATATGTATATGTTACATGTATATTTTTGGAAACTTTATTTCCAAAAATAAAGTTTTGGAAATTGGAATGAAGGTTGACAGTACCATACTAAGCATTTGACGACAGTGGCGTTTCTAGGGGGTGGCCAGGGGTGGCATATCTGCTGGGCCACCCCAAGTGCCACCCCACTCAGGGAGGCTGAGGAAGCATGAGGAAGAATATTTGCGGCAGTGTTTTCTCATTAGCACGACCATCAGAAGTCTTTTGTTATGCAGTGCTAATCACTGATAGTTAAGACTATAGCTTCCATATAGAATACAATATAAAATGATTATTAATGCTATAATGCACATTACTATTATTAAGCAAAAAATAATGCTGACTGGCATTTTTTTGTAGGTAACAAAATCCAACCCATTTTATTGTGGCGGGAGCATTAGTTAGTGGTGGCACAGCTTGGATTGTTGTTAGTTGGTCCAGCAAGGAAACTTTACCTCACTAATATTCATTTAATTAATTAAAAAACCAAGTGACCCTGGAGCTCTAGGCGCAGACTGTAGAGCGGGGAGAGAGAGCGGCGCTGGGTGTTTGAACGTTCTCGCTTACGTCGGCTACAGGTAAAGTCGTCGATAAAGCACTGACCTTGAACTCCATGGGGATGTACTTCTCGTTCTTGGGCGCCGCGTTGCCAGGTTTGTTGTAATTCAGGTGGTTGGGCGTGCTCGGGTGGATCACGGCCGACTCTGAGGTAGTGCGGTTCAGGTGGTAACAGTAGGAGTAGCCCATGGCGGAGAGCAACGCCGCCACGAAGAAGCTGGCGAGCCCCACCGCGATCAACTGGAACAAGGTGTAGGCTAACGACAACAGAGAACATCCAGAGTTAGACGCTTTGGAGAAGACGCTGAGCAAACAAACACAGGAGAGGTTCTCACTTCCGCAGCTCTGGTCTTCTTGTCCTGGTAGAATGACTGCAAAAGAGAACAAATCTGCTTTATAATAATCAGGATAAAATAATTACCAAATTAGAGTAAGACATTAAAACAAAATGGTGGATCCTGAGCTCTCACACTAGAACAAAGCGACGTGAAACTGTGACCGACCTGGGACCTCGTGGGGCGGACAGCGCCTGGACTGAGACACGTTGTTCAGACAGAGGCCCGAGTCTCCACAGCTCTTCGTCCTGAACTGGAGGCCGTTCTCGTCACAGTCGCCCCAGTCTGTCCACTCCGGCCAACCTTGAGGGAGGGGACGGACACGCGAGAGGGTCAGGGCTCAAACTCCAGCTGGACCCTCTTTCTGTAGAATCCCACATCCCGAATCTCTTATAACTCCTTTATCTCCTTTAGGGACCCTCTAGTCTGGAGGTTCCTCACCAGTGATCAGTTACAGTGGGACCGTTCCGCTTTACAAAACTGCTGCAGTTCAGCGAGATTCCCGGGTTCACTTACTTATTCCACACTGTCCGGTGAACGTTTACATGTTGTGGCCATAAAAACATGATAACACGTAAATGTTTGTATTAGTATTTTAGTTCTGTTCACTCATTCTTATGATTTTGATGAAGCTCAGACCACATTTTATGACCAATTTAGGCAGAAACGTGAGACACACACTTTCCTCCCACTGTATGGGCCATCCGTCTCCCGGGTGATTCCGAAAATTGCCGATGTCACGTGAAACCCCTCTAGATCAGAGGGTCCCAGCCTTTTTTGTCCCGCGTACCCCTTGAGTCGTTAATTTATAGCCCCTACCTCGAGGTAAGTGACCAACTAAACTAAGATTATTCCATATTTAATAGTGTGTAAGGGTTCAAAATGAAGTGAACTCCTAACTGGTTAACCTCAGGAGCTCTCATTATCATTTATTTTATTTTATTTTTTATTTACAGAATAAAATAAGACAAACTTTAAACCCAGGAGCTCTCATTATCCTTGTAGGAATTCGGATTGAGCCTAATTGTCCTCCTACCCTCACAGCCGTGGGTGTTGCAGAGGGCCTCCTCCGTGTGCAGCCCGATGCAGATGTCTCCTCCCTGGGCAGGAGCCGGGTCGCTGCAGGTCCTGGTCCGCTGGAAGTGCCCCCCTCCACAGGATGAGGAGCAGGGGGACCAGGCCGCCCAGCAGGACCAGCCTCCGTTCACTGGAATGTATAATGTGACTTTAGCTCATCGTCTGTAGTAGTAGTAGTAGTAGTAGTAGTAGTAGTAGTAGTAGTAGTAGTAGTAGTAGTAGTAGTAGTAGTAGTAGTAGTAGTAGTAGTAGTAGTAGTAGTAGTAGTAGTAGTAGTAGTAGTAGTAGTAGTAGTTGTTAGTAGTAAGTAGTAGTAGTAGTAGTAAGTAGTAGTAGTTAGTAGTAAGTAGTAGTAGTAGTAGTTAGTAGTAGTAGTTAGTAGTTAGTAGTTAGTAGTAAGTAGTAGTAGTTGTAGTAAGTAGTAAGTAGTAGTAGTAGTAAGTAGTAGTAGTAGTAGTAGTTAGTAGTAAGTAGTAGTAGTAGTAGTTAGTAGTAGTAAGTAGTAGTAGTTAGTAGTAGTAGTAGTAGTAGTAAGTAGTAAGTAGTAGTAGTAGTAGTAGTAGTAGTAGTTGTTTTTGTACCTGGGCATGGCTGCAGTCCACAGTCCTGGTACTCCACGGGGGAGCCCACGCAGTTGTAGGGGTTGGTCCGGCCCTGGGGGGTGGAGCAGAGGCGCTTGCGGGTCCTGAAGCCGCGGGAGCAGGTCTGGGAGCACACGGACCACATTTCCCACAATCCCCAGCGCGCGCCCTGCGGGACGACGGGGGATCGGCCGCTCGACTTCACCAGGTCCTCCACCAGAGCTGAAAGTCACAGCGGGACAATGCGTCAGGACCGGCCCAGGCGCAGACACCTGTATCTCTATACGGGCCCGCACCGTCGGTCTGGCAGGCCCCCGTCCCGTCGTTGGGGCAGTAGCGCGTCTCCGTCTTCTTCTTGCCGAGCTGCAGCAGCGGGGCTTTGGGCAGCAGGGCGCGGCAGGTGTAGCGGGTCCTCTGCTCCAGCCGCGACCCGTCCTGGCTCACGTTCACCGGGATCCACGGAGTCCAGGGCGTGTTCCTGCGCACCTCCGGGCACGACTCCAGGTTACACGCCCGGTACTCCTGCCGCAGAAGGACCCGTACCAGTCAGGACATGTACATAAAGGGTTTGGAGACTAAAACCAGACAAAAATAGGGCTGGGTACCGGAGATTAGGTACTGCCGGTGTCGAAAAATGAAAGTATCGAAAGCAGAATTAAAGGAAGTGACTTGGTTGAATCCTCCCGTGGACCCACCACCTGCAGGAGGAGCCATAGGGGCATGGTGCTATGTGACTTGGGCAGCTCCAACAGCTGCCCCCACGACCCGGCAACGGACAAGTGGGAGAAAATGGATGGATGGATGGATGGACTTGGTTGAATCAGCTCAAATAAACTATTATCCCCCATTTTTTTTTTGCCAATTTTTGCCCCATTGTTTTACTCTTTTTTTTTTTTTTTCAAAGTTTTTTGTACACATTTTTTTTCTTATTTTGCCCCAATTTTTTTCTATTTTTCCCAATTTATTTAACACATTTTTGCTCATTTTTTATTACTAATAATTTCCCTATTTCCCCCCATTTTACCAATTTTTTGCCAAACCCCGCCCCTATTTTTTCAATGTTATAAAAAAGAATTGCTCAATGTTTGCCCCATTTTTCTTCCATATTATTTTTCTTAAATTCCAAATTTTTTTCTAATTTTCAAAATGTATTTCCCTCATTTATTATGACTAATATTTCCCCTATTTTCCCAATTTTTTCCCTATTTTTAGCCCAATAATTTTTTTTATTTTTTATTTTGTCCTTATTTCTGCCACAATTTCTCTCAATTTTTCCCCAAATTATTCCCAATTTTTCACACATTTCCTGACATTGGAGATGAACCCGATATTTTACATTTGCAGATCTTCCAAACATTATTGTTCTGTTTCCTGGTTCTAGACGCCGAATGTTTTCGTATCGGTATCGAAAACCAAGTATCGTTAAAGCACCGGTATCGATTTTTTCTTTTTTCCAGAACCCAGCCCTAGACCAAAACGACATTTAAACGGGTCTAAATGAACCCTGATCATACCGAGGCACAGCCGGGACAGGAGCTGCCGTTCTCACAGGTCCTGCTCCGGGAGTGGACCCCGCCTCCGCACTCGGAGCTGCACTTGGCCCAGGCAGCCCAGGGCGTCCAGGACACAGGCAGGGGACAGGGCCGCCGCTCGTTACAAAGCCTGGAGGAGGAGAAGAAAAGGAAGTTAAACGGAGTGGAAGAAGTGGGACGTATTCACAGTTAATAAGAAGAAAAGGAGCTAAAAAAACAAAAGTAGTGCCTTTTTGGTGATCGTTTTTTGTTGGTCATTTTGTGCTGTTGTTAAATTGCAATATATTCTAAATTAGTAGTCGCCGTTTTAAAAATCTAATATATTTGTATTAGGGCCGGGACTCAATTAAAAAAATGTATCTAATTAATTCATTTTTATTGCACTTGGGGGTGGGCACTCAGAAGCTTTTGATTCAGTCCACTCCTTTTGAGCACTATGTGTACTGCTCAAATAAACAAATAAACTAAACTAAACTAATTAGACGCTTTGTAATTAATTAATCGAAATTAATCACATATAAATATTTGACCTGAGAACAGTGAGAAGTAAGTTTTTTCATAAGGATTTTTAGTATACCATTGAATAATGAAAAGGAAACTGAAGTGTGGAAAGCAAAGTGTGATTAATTTCGATTAATATTTTTAATCGCACTAAACCTCATGTAATTAATTAATCGCAATTAATCGAAAAAAGCCCCGGCCCTAGTTGGTATCACATATTACTGTTTCAAAAATGTACCTTACACTAGTTTGAGTGACTTTTGGCAAAATATAAACTAAAAATAGTAAAAATGCCGATTTTATATCTCGATATTCATGCCAGATATCTCGATTCGATACGATACAACTATGGGTTAGGTGAAAACTAAGCATTTTTCAGAAATTAAAAACATAATACAAAAGAGTGCAGTTTTATTCATGAAAATCTATATTGTTTATATCTTTTTTTCGATTTGAATGTTTTGAATGTTCATATCGCGATATCAATACGATAACGATATATCTTTCAGCCCTATTATTCACCCCGTGTTTAACTTGATTTGGTGACTTAAAATCAAACAAAATCGGGGCAAAGATAAATGAATTGAATCTAAATAAAAATGGTGTCCCGGGCCCCTCCCCGCCCTCACCTCTCCTCTCGTCCCTGTCCCACACAGACCCGTCCGCCGTGCCGAGGCGAGGGGTTGTTGCAGGACCTCTGTCGGACCTCGAAGCCGATGCCGCAGCTGCTGCTGCACTGGCCCCAGGACGACCACGGGGTCCAGCCGCCGTTTCTATGACAACAGGAGCAGGAAATGAAGCCACGGTAAAAGCACGTGTGAGGAACGTCATCTTCATGTCCCGTCACCTGGAGCAGTTGGCGACCTGAATGGTGGGCCCTTTGCACTCCTCTCCCCCGCAGCGCGCAGACGGACCGTCGCATGACCGGGACCGGCACAGGCACAGGCTGGACCCCTCGCCGTCGCTATGGGAACAGGACTGCCAAGGAGCCCACGGGCCAAACACGCCGTCCTGGGTCAGATTCCTCACCTGCTCACACAAGGGGTAAGATTAAGGTGTGCTTTTTCATCTTCTCTTTAAAGTCTAATTATTAGTAAAGGATTCTGCAACGGCCTTAATGAGCTCCTTTTTCTTAACTATTATTTCTCAAAAGCAGGAACTTGGAAAGGGTTCAAACCGGACTACGCCAGGACTAAACCTGAACTCCTAAAGTCTCAGAGGGGTTTCTCACGGGGCAGTCGGTGATGTTCTGAATCCACTGGTTCATGTTGGAGCTCTCTTCAAACGAGGTGCAGCGTTTCTTCAGCCGGTCCCACCCGCAGTACGGGTCCCGCGCCTCCACACACTGCCTGCATATTCAAACACGCGGGTTAATGCCTGTACCGCCGCGCGGGGCCCGTGTGCAGGGCGGCCTGTACCTCTCCGACGCGTGGCCCGAGCACCGCTCCAGTGGGATCTTCACCAGGCGGTCGCTCAAACCCACAAACAGAGACCTGTCACTCTGCAGCAGACGCAGGCTCCGGATTGGGCCGATCAGTCCCGGTGGGAGGGGCCGGAGCTCCTCCAGGTAACAGCCCTGGAGCCGCTTATCGGAGGTGGACAGGGCTTTGAGGATCGTCCCGAACTCTGAAGCGAGAGGAGGAAACGAGGTGAAACATCTGCCCATGAGAAGACATTTAAACCTTTGTCCCACCGAGCATTTAGATTATGTTTCACTTTTGTGTTTCACTTTTTTTCCCCGCCAAGATCTTGTATTGAGGATGGGAGAGTGACCACTAGGAGTGTGACGATATATCGATTTCCCGATATATCGCGATATTTTGCGGGACGATACCGATACTTTTGATGACGTCATGCATATTAATGAGCAACGTCATGCATACTAATGAGGCAGAATAATGATCAAGAATTCAGTCAGGACAGCAGGGGGCAGCACTACAGTTTTAAGCACCTGGACCAAACACTGTCACACAAATAACTTACTTTTAATTATAGTTTTTATAATTATAAAGAAGATTAATTTGGGGTTGATTTATTACTTTTTAAATAGGACTGTGGTTTCCTGTTTATTTAAATGTCAATGAAGTCACTGACAGATCTATAGACCCGTTTTCAGTGAGTAAGTCAGGGATCATTTATAAAAGTGGTACAAAGCACATGAAAAGAAATGTAAATGATGAATAATATGTAGTAAAGTAAAGGTTAAAAGTAGCATTTTGTTAATTTTTATCGTGATGTATCGTAGCTTATTATTGTGCAATATATCGATTATCGCAGTATCGGCGTATCGTATCGAATCGTGAGCTACCCAGAGTGACCACTACGCAAAGCCTTTTCCAGCACATCCCAAAGATTCTCAATGGGGTTAAGATCTCAGAATCGGAAAACTTTATTAATACCATGAACGGCCCGGCCATACATACACCCCAGAACAAACATATACAGTAGGTGCCACAACAGTTCACAGGCTTACGATGAACCAGCAAGACCAGATAAAAACACAAACCTTTAGTTGAATTAGAAATACTTATCGCAGAAGGGATACATGAGTTCGACAGAGGAGGACCGCCCTCACTAAAACAGGCGGGTCATATGAGATCTGATATTCCACAAAGGCGATCTTGCCGACGATAGCACAACTTTAGCTGGTATTAGCATAACATTAGCACGTCGCTAACCTTCATAGTTCATCTTGTAGCTGCTTCTTTCCTCTAGTATTTCCCACCTCTGAATAATTTAATAACCCCCTCCAAAAGGCAGCACACTCTGCCACAGCCGTTCTGTTATTCCTTCAGTAATGTGTATTCGAGCGGGAGCATCTGGCGATTTTGTTATGGAGATGCTACATGTGCGCTCTTTGGCTAAAATAACAAATAATATCTTTCGGTGCCGGTTTTTAACTTAATCTGTTCCTCCATGTCCCGCCACATCACACGACTTAATGACTAATCGACGTGGTCCCCCAAAGACCGGCAGTTTAATATGTTTCTCTAAACTCGAGAGCGCCGTATGATCCCCCTCACCGGTGCCGATGTACATGACGTGGTAGAGCCTGTCCCTGCCCTGCACGATGTCCACGGTGAGGCTGGAGAAGCGCACGTTGTCCTGGGTCAGCAGAGGGTTCACCGTCAGCGGCTGCACCACGTCGTTCATGAGGAACAGCCTCTGGGCGTCCTGAAGGCTGCGCTCCGTGAGGTTCCCGCCCGGGCCGCCCTCGTCCAGCGTCCCGCACTGAGACAGAGAGAGAGAGACAGTGGCTGTGTCCGAATGTCCACACTATTCCCTAACCCCTCATTCACTACATAGGCCCGCACTATATCGTCCACTGATTCTGTTGGCGATTCGAACAGAAGCCACTACTTTCTCCGAGCTGCGGCGTGCAGATTTTTTTTCCTCTTTTTTTTTTTCTGAATTTTTTATTGTTACAAACGTTTATTTTATGAAACAGAACGACAGTTTTGGCACTTTTACAGGCGTTTTATTTGACATTTAAATTAAAACTATCATATAAAAAAACAAAACACTCCATTAGCTCAAAGACGTGCAGAAAGTAGGGCCAGCAGAATGAGCGACTACATCTGCTAAAAGTCGCTAAACTCCGAAAAAAAATTATTTCTGCGATAAAGATCAACCAAACTCATGAAACAGGGGACTATTTATGGATAAATACGAGTCAGATATATTTTACATGGATTTTACATGAATGGCTTGGATTATTTGAGAGGAAGCTATCGGTCATTTAACAGCTCAAGCTAAAGGTTAGCAGCTAACGCTAGCATTTTTCACCGTAACCGTTTATATCTAAGTCATTTATTCATGATAAATACACAACACACGATTGAAACGGCTGATTTCATTCCGTCGTGTTGTTTAGTTCAAAGACCTGTTGCTGTCAGGCGTTCTTCTCCGACTCTCGCAATGCATTGTGGGCTATATTGACCCGTTTAGTGACCACCGCTGCTCACTACTTTTCAGAATGCATTGTGGGAAATTTTGAGTGCACTACTTTTTTCTCTCTGGACATTCGGACACCCCTACAAAATGGCGTGACCACTATATAGTCACTATATAGGGAATAGTCTGCCGCACACGGACGGGCACCTGAAAGTCGGGGATGGGGTTGGGCGTGTTCTGCCAGGCCGTGCGCGGGTTCTCCTGGAAGCGGAACGGCCCGTTGAAGGCCGTGGTGATGGCGCTCAGGTTGAAGGCGCAGATCGCGGACGCCGACAAACTGTTTCTGTGGAGTCGGAACAGGCAGGAAGTCGAGTTTAATGCTTTTCCACGCCCAACGACTATAAGCGTCCCCCCCCCCGGAGACTCACACGTTGGTGGTGAATATCCCGTAGATGAGGTCCTGCTCCGGGAGGTGGAAGGTGCTCTGGAGTTCGTTGAAGTAAAACGGTATCTCCCCGGACCTGGAGCAGTTCAGCCGGGCTTTCATGAACGTGGTCCACGTGTCCTCCAGCAGGAAGCGGCCGCCCATGTCGTTCTTGCAGACCCGGGCCACGCGCGAGAACACCATTTTACCGCAGTCGTTCTCCACGGCCGTCTCCCGGAAGAAGAAGTAGGCGAAGCGGCCGATCTCGTACACGGACACGAAGTTCGGCTCTGAGGAAGGAAAAAGAGGACGGGAGAGAAACATATAAATAATTGGCAGAGATGTTTTTAATGGTCCTGAACCCGCTTGTTGTTCCCATACCAGTACCAATAACTGCATTGTGGCTAATGCTAATGCACAGACCAGCTAAAATACTGACTGTGGGGGTTCTGCAGCCACAAAAAAGTCTAATAATCACAGAAAAGGATTCATGTTTTCTCTTTAATGCCTTCATTAAGTCTTTAGAGTAGAAAGAAGAACTTAACAAACATCAAGCAGCATAGTGACTTCACACGCTTCGTTTATCATGCAAAATTAGCCATGTGGTCTTGGGTTAGCATCTTTTTACAGGCATTGTAGCGCAGACTACAATGAGTGTAGGTCAAAGACTTATATCGATTGATCCTCCGCATTTACATGAATCATTCCATTCGAGAGAGACTCCATGACGGCTGCTCAGTCTCCCACAGAGCATGTTCCAAAAAAGGACAGACTGAGCCTCCACACGGCTCCAGGGTCTGTCGATCAAAACGTTTTAATTCCAAAACACACTAAAACCAGCGTGGTTAAAAACATGAACCCGGCCCAACATTGTCACATGGGTCAAAGCTATTTTTAGAAAAAAAAGAAATTCTTTGGAGCCAGGCTTTTAGGCAGTGGGAGCTTGGAAGGTGTAAAACAGAGGTCAATGGCGGAACCTCGGTCCAGATCCGGACCCATGCGCAGCTCATCTGGACCCGACCCTGAATCCCCTCAGACGAGAGGCTGCGTGTGCTCTCTCTCTCTGACTGCAGAGCGGTAAACTAGTCCTACCTCTGAGCTCCATCACACTTTTTAGATTTTTAGAAACGGCTTCCGAATGATTGAAATACGGCTGAACCAGGACTAAACCAGGACTGAACCAGGACTAAACCAGGACTGAACCAGGACTAAACCAGGACTGAACCAGAAATAAACCAGGACTGAACCAGGACTGAGCCAGGACTGAACCAGGACTGAACCTGGACTGAACCGGGACTGAACCAGGACTGACCCAGGACTGAACCGGGACTGAACCAGGAGTAAACCGGGACTGAACCAGGACTAAACCAGGACTGAACCTGGACTGACCCAGGACTGAACCGGGACTGAACCAGGAGTAAACCGGGACTGAACCAGGACTGAACCAGGACTAAACCGGGACTGAGCCAGGACTGAACCAGGACTGAACCAGGACTGAACCAGGACTGAACCAGGACTGAACCTGGACTGAACCGGGACTGAACCAGGACTGACCCAGGACTGACCCAGGACTGAACCGGGACTGAACCGGGACTGAACCAGGAGTAAACCGGGACTGAACCAGGACTGAACCTGGACTGAACCAGGACTGAACCAGGACTAAACCAGGACTGAACCAGGACTGAACCAGGACTGAACCTGGACTGAACCGGGACTGAACCGGGACTGAACCGGGACTGACCCAGGACTGACCCAGGACTGACCCGGGACTGAACCGGGACTGAACCGGGACTGAACCAGGAGTAAACCGGGACTGAACCGGGACTGAACCAGGACTGAACCAGGACTGAACCTGGACTGAACCGGGACTGAACCGGGACTGAACCAGGGCTGAGCCAGGACTGAACCGGGGCTGAGCCGGGACTGAGCCGGGACTGAGCCGGGACTGAGCCGGGACTGAGCCGGGACTGAACCAGGACTGACCCCTGTTTTTTTTTTAAAATATACATATTTTGGAGCGGCCCCGGCGAAACCCACCGTTCAACCATTTGGAGTTGTACTGCGCGCTGCGGAGCGGGGGCATGTTCCCCAGGCTCCGGTACAGGACGGGGTCTCGTCCAGAGAAGTCGATGACGGTGGCGGCGTACAGCTCGCCCCTCGCCGTGATCATCGCCGTGGAGTTATGGCGCGGGTCGTACGGACACCGCGCCACGCCGTTTATCGAGTCCAACACCTCGCTGATGTTCGAAACCTGAGGACAAACATCAAGGAGAGAAACCTGCCGTCAAAGCTAAAGGCGTCCCACCCCGTACTGGATTATCCGTGTCCCCTGTCCCTCACCTGGCGGGTCATGCAGACCGGCGTGAAGGCGTTGGTGCCGCAGGTGAAGAGCGTGCCCCCACTGGTCAGCAACACGCGGATGTAGTTTTGGCATTCGTCCTGCCACGAACAACGAGCATTTAACGAAAGCAACTCATAAAAACGGCCGCACATTTCACAGGAGAACATTTCGAAACGTAACTCACCCCGGATTTGCCTTTACTTTGACAGGACTGTTTGGTGTCTTCGTCCGGTGCCCATTCTGCCGCCTGAAACCGGAGAAAGACCAAAATAAGAATCGTTAATAAAGCTACCGGAAGTTCCTTTTATGCAGAGCCGTGGGAAGACATTTTAGTTAGGGGGTGCTGAGGGACAAAAACGCTTTTTCTGTGCATATTTCCTATTTATTAATATTGCCTGCAGTTCACAGATCATCCACCAGGGGGTTCTGCAGCGCCCTCAGCACCCTGGGTTCCCACGGCCTCGCTTTTATGTTTAGGCAATTGTACAAAAGCGACACGAGCGACGCACCTGTAGCAGTGAAATGTTGCTCAAGTGCAGCCTGAAGAGAAAGTTCCTGGAAATAAAGTAAGACAAACCGTTACAGCCTGTTAATACAGAAGTGTGGATCGAAACGGTGAAGCTCTAACCTTGCTCCGACTATGAGCTGGCCCCGGTTCAGATCCACAGCTAACTGAGAGAAATCCTTGGCTCCTGGATGAGAGAACTCGGACATCCACAACCGCAAAACTGGAAATAAAAGCACAAGTTTCTTCATATTAATTCATAGCTATAGTTATGATGCTTAGTCATATATAGTCATATAGTTTAAAGCAGGGGTGTCGAACGTACGGCCCGCGGGCCAGAACCGGCCCACCAGTGGGTTCAGTCCGGCCCACGGGATAAATATGCATTATTAAAGAAGAATAAACTTCATTTTCTTTAAAATGTGCAGTTCTTATATTGTCCGCTAGGGGCGCTGTGTTTGAGTCAGTTCTATCGCTTTACCTGCTTTTTCTGTTGACTCTGGCCCCCTCTTCAGGGAAATGTCTTTGTCAAAAAAGAGAAAAGTGGACAAAGAGTGCCGGATTTTTCAAGAAAAATTGACCTCTTCCTGTATACAGTGATCCTCGTTGAATGTTTTTACATTATTTTATCGATTGATATAGTTGATAAATGTTGACATCTCTTTTGCAAGAAAAAAATAAGACTTGAAAAGAGGACCATTCACTCTAATGAATACTATGTAGCACTTGGAGAAACTTGTAAAGTGTAAGCTGTTGTTATTATTATTAATTTATTGGAAAAAAAATTTATTTTCCCGTTTACATTATATGTGGCCCACGACCCGACGTGGCAGCTGAATTTCGGCCCACGACCCAAAATGAGTTTGACACCCCTGCTTTAAAGTGACACAACATAGATTTTTCAGACTGTGGTCAATTTTGTGATACCTCTCCCTTTATAATGTTTATTTATTTTATTTTTTTATGCTTGATGCGTTTCCTCAGTCTGCTCTAAGGCGGCAAGGTTTGTCGATATCGAATCGCAATCAAGGTTTGCGACTACTGTAATAACCGAACCTCAAGAGGCTTTTGTCTTTTCTTCCCGCTCTGGCATTTGAGAGATAAAATCAGAATTGTGGCGCCTCTGCTCTCGGGTTCAGCCGCAGCAGATACAAAGTTTGTCTGAGTTCCCCTTATATTGGTCACGTGGCTGTCCCCCAGAGGTACTGTGAATGTCGGGGAAAAGAGGGCGCTGTCCCTCTTTTTGACAGTAGATCATAGTGTATTCTGTGAGCGAGAGCATGTTGTTTCGAAGTCTAAAAGTAACTTCCTTCACTCATCATTTTAGCAGATTAAATGCATTAAAGTGTATCAAATATAAAAAAAAGCGCAAATGGAATCACAATTGTAATATTTGTCAAGAAAAATCACAATTAGGTTTTTTGGCAAAATCGTGCAGCCCTATTTCTGTTTAAAAATGTTTGCATGCACACAAGTTATGACAATATATAGCCAAGACTAGTAATAGTAATAATAATAAAGTAGTACTTGATTATTGACTATTGTTTTGTATTAATCTGTGTTTTTTTATGTTAAAGCAGCCATTCCCAAGGTCCAGAACATCGCAGCTCCCTTGTCGATCCAAAATGCTCCCGGGGGCCCCAATAGAAAATAATCTATCCTATTCATTGGAATTTTCTTATTGTTTTACAGCTAAAATTACATAAAAAGCCAAATCTAGCAATGAGTGGGGTGTAAAACTGGTTTCAAATAATACTTTTTAGCGAATAAATGTATTTTTCCTTTTAAAATATATATATTTCAATGTACTTGTTTTCTAGACAAGCTTTTTGGGGCCCCCCTATAGTGTCTCCAAGGCCCCCCCAGGGGGCCCCGGACCCCACTTTGGGAACCACTGTGTTAAAGGAATAGGCCATCGTTTTTCCCATACTGAGATAGTAATATCGCCGAAGTACTGCAGGTGTTGTTACGCCTCACAATATAGTGCCCCTTTTAATCTGCTTAGAAAATCGACATGTTTAATCTTGCGTAACTAGACTTGGGTCGTGTAAAGGCTCACGTAACGGTATTTAAATATGGAAAACGTGGAACAGCTCGGCGGCTTCTGACTTCACCCCAGTTTGGCCCGTTAGCTGGGAGAAGCTAAATGCTAACAACATTTATGTGACTGAGCGCACGGGCAGAGACCAGAGGGGTACGCATCAACTCGTCTAAGCTCAGGTAAGAACAGATCTCAGTGTGGAAAAACGGTGGCCTGTTCCTTTAAGAAAAACTAAAAGCTTTTTATTTTTAGAGTTCAAGGATTAAAAAAGAAAACAACAAAAAAATATTGAATAATCCTAAAAAAAATATATTTTCTTCACACTCCTGCGACGACATCTTCACTCTAGTTGCTCCTCCAGACGTTCCGTTACTTTTCGCCAGTACCTCTGTGTGGGACGACGGGGTGCTCTTTCCTGGTGCAGTCCTCGGCTTTGATCTCCGGTCGGGGCACGGACTGGGACCAGCACAGCGCCGCAAACAGGCCCAAGGTGGTCACTGCACCCAGGCCCGAGCTCCACATGACTACAACCACATGGATCAGGTCCTCAGAAAACGCCTGCACGCACAAACAACAACGTCACATTAGAGGTTTTAATTGCAGTTCAAATCAAGGCTTACTTATTTGTACGCATAAAACCAATATATTTAATACTAGAAAACCAAACAATCTATACATTAACATCTCTACATGTGTGTACATTCCAGTAGATGGAGGTATGATGATTTTTTTTTTTTTTTTAATAAATGTACATAATTTATCAGTGAAACCGACATATGAGAGTGTTTTGGACCACATTTCTGTATAATTGAACTTTCCCCACTGATGTCCCGCTCCTTGGACTCGAATTCCCGAGCCTGGCTGGTTGTCCCGGGTCTAAATCGGTCTCACTACGCCTCATTGTCCGCTCTGTGTCAGTGGAGCTCGACCCGAATTAGACTGACCCACAAACAGCGGGACGCCGCGGATAAAGCGCTTTCACGTCCCGCCAGAGACGAGCGGCCTGAACTCTGATCCACGAAGGTCCGAAATATGAAAGTAAGCATGACGTCATCGGTTTGTTATAACAGCAGATCTCCATGGTAACGGGGGGAAACAGACAGCTTTCCATGGACTAAACCAAATAGTTTCAAACATTTTCACTCCGTCTCAAGCTCATAGGAATCACAGAAACGCCTTTACCTCTGAGCCCGTTCCTGTTTAATCCCCCCATACAAATGAATAGGGAAGGCAGGTGCAATACTAAAGTATGGCGGGGTATGTTTTGTCCTTTTCGTGGCATTTAATTTCTTTGGTTTCTTTTAAAGGGGGGGTATAATGTAAAATCGACTTTTTCAAGCTTTATATCCTGTTATTATGTCATTCCCTCATTAAACACATGCCTGGAGTGTTGCCTCGGCTCATTCGCATATTTTTGAGTAATCAGTAAAAACTTAGACGGCGGCCATTTTAGGTGTAGCTATGCCTCAGTCCTCCTAGGAACGCCCCCACCTCCTGGAGACGCCTCTGGACCTTTCGTCACCAGCCGAGCCACCAACCACTGCTCCTCAGCTCAGCAGAGCCCCCTCCCCGCACAGTGTTGTTGTTTCAATGCCACAGTAGTGTGCTGAAGGGGGCGTGTCGGAAAGCTTCTTAAAGAGACAGAGGCCTATTTCAAGACGTTCAGTGCAGCCATTTTGAGAGAGCCATTTTATTCAAGGCAGTTATTTTAATTTACTGCATATACAGACCAACAGAAGGTTACGTCATCATTGTAGTGCTATAGACTGGTGCTATGTGATGGAAAAAAGCATAATACCCCCTCTTTAAGATGTTTTCTAGTGGTCAATAAATGAGATGCAGTGGAATCCGAAAGAGTCCGGCAAAGCTACGCGGGACTTTGAAAAAGAAGAAAATTAGATCTAACAAAATACGGCGTCTGAAAGTGTCAAAGTCCAAACGAAACATCCACTAACTGTTGCAAAAACATTGGAAAACACGTGAGCGCTGAAGCACAGTCTCCCGAGTGTGTGAAGCGGAGGCCGAAACGTGCATTTGAGCTCGAGGCAGGTTTGTTTATGGACCTCTGCCCGAGTGCGGGGACTGGAGAGTCTCACTTTTGGAGATAAACTCGAGAGAAAGTTAGAGTGTTAGACAGAGGGGCTATAACAGGAGAGGGGCCAGAGTATGAATCGAGATAGAAATCGCCATTTGAACAGCCACAATTAGCAATTCTTGTCTGGGTTCAGCAGTTCATATTTCTGTCTTCTCTCCCAACTATTGAAGCTCCTGGTTGTGTTTAAAAGGTGCACGTTGAGCAGAAACTAAGCCTTCGATATACTGAGGTAGGAAACTCTTATAATGCAACAGAAACTCACTCTAAAGCTTAAAATACAATGAAATACAATGAGACACGACTTACATTGAGAGAAAATAAAGTATTACATGGGCGTAAAAACTGCAAATAAATGCATTAGCGGTAAATATTGAGCCCAAAAATGTATTGTTTATCATTTATTGAACGGTGGGTCGAACAAATGTCAAAATACAAAAAAGCGACGGAAAAGTTACAAAAATGTGAAAAATATGTGATGAAAACCAAGAAAAAGTGATCCGTTTAGATGAGTTTTGTAGGTCTTATAGGCTTTCCAATGACATCACGCATAGTTCCGGCCGCCATTTTGAATACCGAAGTAGAATTATGCAGTACTACAACATGTCACAATATCTCTACTCAGGATATAAATGAAAGACAACTGATTGACAGTGGCATTTTTATGTGCTCGTAATCATTGCTCAAGAAGATAACAGTAAAAACTCGGCCCCAGAGACGCACGTTTATGTGATAGAACGAGCTAATGTGGCACAGACGTAGCAGCGCTGTCTGTCGAGCTACAGCAGGATTTACTAAAGATCTGCTTCACTCCTCAGACTAAATTAACTCATCAAAGAGGAAAAGAAGAAACCTTTCTTTATGATTCTCAGTCTGAGTCCGTGTTTAACTCTCATCTTATCCAAATGTAGGATGTGCAGCATTTTGTCTTTGAAATTTCTCAAGATTTTCTCAAGAACATTGGTTGAGATTTAGTACACGGGTATTTGGAAACGAGGAGGAATAATAATGCAATGAGTTCCTTTATAAAGAAAACATAGAAGAGCATAGTGTTTGTGTTTTATTCATGATTGTTAAAAGCCTCATTCAACCAGCAGCCATAACATTTCATATTCTCCAAGATCAAGACCAGATCACTTTTACTGTTTTCTATGAATTTATATTATTTTAAGTCAACCTGTGGGAAGAACTACATCTAAAAGAAACCGCCTGTTAACTGGAGAATATTGCATCTTAGCCTGTCAATCAATCAAACCGTGCGTATAATCCACAGGACGTCCCAGAAGAGGTTCCTCCTTCCCCGCCTCGCGTTATGCCTATAGTGTCCCATCCTGTTCATAGAGTCCTCTCGGTGGGAGGGCTGCGAGGAGCTGAAAGGACCCAAATGTCCAGCGAGTCCGGGACAAAAACACATTCTTCAAAAATAGAAGGGACGTATTCAAACTCGCGGCACGCTGCGGACGCTCGAGAGATCACTGATGCTTTTATGGAGAGGCCGCGGAAATGAAAAGGCGTAGATCCAGTTGTAGAGAAGGCGAATGTGTTGTGGACGGTTTGACTAGTTGATGAATAATATCCAAATGTCCAAAAAGAGATTTCACGCAGAAAAAGAAAATGTGTTGAGTAAAAATATAATTTAACCTCTTACCCCCCGCCTGAACCGAGTGCTTTTCTCCAGTTCAGCTTTACCCAAAAGGTCCATAAGCCTGTACATGCCTTTCAGTCATTATCGTTGTGGCGGCCATTTTGAATACCGAAATAGAAATAGAAAACACGTACAATAGGCCAGGATGAATGAGAGTGTGTTTGAGAGGGCGCATGGGGGACGACGGATGGAAATTAGCCCAAGGATACAATCCGGTGTGGCTTGTTCATTAACATGCACTGTCCCGACCAAACAAACCAATAAACAAACAATGCAGGACTAAAACATTTAACAATATCTCTACTCAGGATGAAAATGAAACACAACTGACTGACAGTGGCATTTTTATTTACTCGTAATCATTGCTCAAGAAGATAACAGTAAAAACTCGGCCCCAGAGACGCACGTTTATGTGAAGAAATCAGTGAGTCAGTGTTTACGATGCTCAAGACGTTAGCATGCTACCGGCTAGCATTTAGCCTCAACAGCTCAGCTCTGACCACACTCCAAACATCTAGCCTTGGATAAAACATGTGACAGAGGTCAGAGCTGAGCTGTTACTGTAGGATTATCTCAGTGTTCATAGATGTGAGTCACACATGTGTTGAAGCCATTGACAGTAGATCGAATCAACTGTCAATGGTTGACAGTTGCTAACTGGTAGCATGCTAACGTCTTGAGCAGCTTAATCCTTTATTGATCTCACAATGGAGAAATTCACTTGTTAAATCAGCTCTCAGAAAAAAAACAATAAAGGCAATGAAAGACAGGAAATGTGCATCAATACAATTGTAAGTATTGGCATCTTATATAGAATAAAAGCGAATGATAAAAAAGAATATAGAATAAGTTTAGAGCAGACTATATGAAAACAAATGTCAGCAGTGCAAATTCTTTCAGTCTTAGTGCAGGTGAAGTGACACTGATGCAGATGTAGAAATGACGCCTGTCCAGGGGTTATTGCACGTAGTTATTGCACATGAGTTATGTAACAGTCTGACAGCAGTGGGGATGAAGGACTTGCAGTAGCGCTCAGTCTTCCACTGAAAGAGCTGCTCAGCTCCTCTACAGTCAGGTGCAGTGGGTGGGAGGTGTTGTCCATGATGGAGGTGAGCTCGGCTAACACCCTCCTGTCCCCCAGGGGGCAGCCCAGGACGAAACTGGCCCTCCTGACCAGCTTGTTCAGTCTGTTCTTGTCCCGCTCTGTGCGGCCCGGGGCCCAGCACACGGCAGCGTAGTGGAGAGCAGAGGCCACAGAGTCAGAGGCCGGCTCACTCCCAAAGACCTCAGTCTCCTCAGAAGGTGGAGGCGACTCTGGCCCTTCTTGTTGGTGTTGTTGGAGAGAGATTATATACATCTATATTGAGGTAACACAAACTTCTCACTGGATCATATTCTGAATATACTGAATATTTTCTGTACCTGTGTACTTAACACCAACAAGTGTGACTCCTTAAATCCTAAAAAGATTTGAGGTGAACATGTGGTGACTCTACAGAGCGATGACAGAGCCTTTCACTCCCACAGTGATCTATGGCAGCAGGCAAATTAACTACATCTAATTATTTGTCCTTTCAAACTGTTTTTAATGAGCTCCTTTGTGTCCTGACCTCTGTGTATCAGCCTCTCCATGTGAACACTTGGATCGCCGCCAAATACCGCAGAAAAACACACTGTGAAAGTACAATTACTACAACTGCAGCAAATTACTGAGGAATTTTGGTGAAATAGAAAAAAGAAGCGATGGTTTCGATAGACGGCGGCTCAGAGCATTCTCCCAAAGATCCAGAAGGTCTGAGACGGCTCGGACTGGGGCAGACTGCCATTGTGCCCTTGAGCAAGACCCCAGTGTAGGGGGATTTTCGTCAGTCTACCCAGAGGCAGCTGTGGCTACAAACACAAGTGCAATTGTTATATTCAATAATAGGTGTCCAGTGGAAAAAGCATTGATGTCTTACTTACGAATATAAAATATATTTTTAAAGCCCAAGGTGGTCAGGAATATAGTAAATTTACTTGAGTACCCCTATACTTGAGTAGTATTTTTGTTGAGAGCTCGTCTTCTAATAAGCTCTACTTGTTTACTTTGAATAATTAAGTATTTGAAAATAATTCAGTACTTCAATCTAGGTCGGAAGTCAGAATTACTCAATATGGTCAAATATTCTTAAATCCAGTAATTTTAATATAAGGTATATTTTTTTGCAGTGCATGTTGCTGTTGCTAAGGTGTTGCTAGGGGACATAGACCTGGTCATTTCCTTCATTATTTCAACATTTTATGGGACTTTTATTCACAAACTGTTATTTTAATGGAATAAAACTATGATTATTTGTTACTAGGGCTGGATACGGTAAAAAAAATAAATAATCCGATACCGGTACTTTAAAGGTGCATTATGCGACTTTTTATGTGGAAAAAAAAAGTTCACATTTGTGTGTATGTTGTAGTGACCCAGCGGCTGAATGAGGGGTCCGCGTGGCGCCTTTACTTCCCATCAACAGTGCCCTCTATGGACGCTTCAGGATCAATTGTTTGGAAAGTCTTCGCTGCTGACGGAGCCTCTCACCGGAAAACCTACAAAACAAGTGATCCTGGAGCGTTGTAGAGACCGCCGTGATGGGAAGTAAAGTCGCCTCACACAGCCCATAGGTCACCACAAGGTCAAATATGCACAATTATACATTTTTTATTCTTGCATAAAAAGTTGATAATGCACCTTTAACGATACCTATACTAAAATATGTGTGAATATCTAGAACCAACAGAATAATTCTTATTTCTTTTAAATTTGCATCATTTATTTGAGCTGAAACCACAAAATAACTTTCTTTAATGCTAAAAAAAAATACATAAATAAATAAATATGCAAAACTTGGTCTCTAAAGATATATATATATAAAAAGATCCTTTTTTTTCCTGCTTTTTCTTACACCACTAGTACCTATGAATTTTGGCTTCACCCATATCTAAAAGTTGGGTCTATATGCCAGTCTCACGCCACATTTGAAAGCTAAGACCTACAAAACGGACCGTGACGTTTTTGTCACATTTTTGAAGCGATTATGTCTCTTTTTTTTGCATTTTTTGTTGCTTTCTTCGTCTCTTTTTTCCCCCCAGGCTTTCTTGTCACGTTTTCGTCACGCGTTTCATTCGCCTTTTTATTTTCTTTTTGTGTGTGTTGCTTTTTCATCACTTTTTCATCGTGTTTTTGTCGCTCTTTTTATGTTGCATTTTCATCCTCGTTTGCGCCGCAGTTTTAACACATCGTTCAAGGAGCTTTTAGATTCGGGTAAAGCCAAACCGGGACCAAATGTGCTCGGTACAGGCGGCGGTTCGGAGGAAAATGGGACCGAGCAACTTGAACTTGTATTGGAATAATATCGGATCATATGTATCTATATTTTTCAAATCACAATAGCTCTGTTTTAGTTTTGTTTGTTCACTCATAGTTTAACTCCTGATTTGGTCCCGGTTCAGCCGCCACGCAATGAAACAAAGCGCCGCGATAATCAAACTCTTCCTGTAAAGTCAGTGCGCAGACTTGCCGGGCATTAAAGCGCGGGACAGAAGGATCCTCCGCATCGGAATATTCAACAGAAATCGCTTCCTTCCTCCCGCAGCAGAGAAAGCCCCCTGTGTGCTGCGGGCCAAGTATCTGCCACGGCCGGCCTCTAAACGCGCTGAAAGAGTGGGGTTTAGCCACTGTTACAAAGAGCGGCTAACGTGCCATGGCCGCGCCACAATGGGCCCCTCTGCCAAAGCTGGGCCGCCGCTTCGGGCCAGGGCGCAGCGGAGACGGCCAGGAATCCTAAAGAGGAGCAGCTGCAAGGAGCGAACGGCCTCCTCTGGGGTGGTACGCGCCCCAGTGCTGGATGAGGGACAAATAACAGGTCAAAATATTGGTTCAGCCCAGGTCGATATGGTTTGGCCAGGGTTATCTTTGTAAGTAGCAAATGAGACTAAATAATGGATAAAAAAAAAATATATAAACATCAAAACTTTCCAGTATCTAGTATCGTTAGAGTCAATAATATCGTTCATCGCGATACTTTCCTGCCTCAATATATCGAACTTGAAATTTGATATCGTGACAGGCCTAGCGTAACCAAAAGAAAAGCTGTTCTGAATTACAACAACAACAAAAAACGGAGCGCATTTTCTCCATTTCGGCTTTACCCATATCTAAATGTTGAGTCTATATGCCAGTCTAACGCCACATTTGAAAGCCAAGACCTACAAAACGGAGAGATTGGTGGTGGTCGGAGGAGCCGATGGCACAGACTGGTTGCCTCAGTTTACCCCAGGGCAGCTGTTACCACCACCGAGTCTGGAGCGGATGAATAATGACGACAGTGCAGCGCGTTGACAAACTTGGTAATACAGGCTTGTAAAGCGCAATACAAGTGTACGGCATTATTATTATTATTATGAGCCCAAAGAATGAGATCAGCTGAACCTCCTGAACGTCCAGAATGGCCTGGTTATTCCATCAATGGGGTTCTTCTTGTGAAAGTCCAGATCTTAACCCCATTGAGAATCTTTGGGATGTGCTGGAGAAGGCTTTGCGCAGTGGTCGCACTCTCCCATCATCAATACAAGATCTTGGTGAAAGATGCAACACTGGCTCTTTTGACATAATTTCTGCAGATATATATTTTTTAATTCATGTAGTCCTTATATTTGAAGAGTTTAGTGGTGCTAGGCTAGTGCATGTCTATGGTAACTAGTAGCCTGCATTAAAAACCTCTTCAAAATCATGGGCTCGTCCTCCAAACGTTGCCATATCTGATTTGTAGAAAGCTCCTTTGTGAATTCCACGGCCGCAGGTAAACAAACTACTGTAGATCCGGTATTCTAGTAGATCACTCCGCCGCTGCGTTAGCTTACAACCAGGAAGCTGAAGCTGCTCAAATATAAGTTATTTTAAATGCAAAATGGTTATATTTAGAAAAAATATTCAGTCAACACAGACTTCAGGGTAGTCTGGTGTTATAAGTGATTTGCCTCAGGTGCACTGTGCTTGGGTCAGACTGTTTTTAATGCAGGCTACTAGTTACCATAGACATGCACTAGCCTAGCACTAGCCTAGCACCACTTAACTCTTCAAATATAAGGACTGCATGAATAAAAATAAAAAAATCTCTCCAGAAATCAACAACACTGGATAACTAGGAAATGAGGCCCTATGTCAAAAATCCTGAAATATCCCTTTAAGGCGTACTTTAATGTCCTCTGCATTCTCTCGCTATCCTTCGACGCCGCTGGGACGACCCGTAAGGAGCAGTGGGGCGACCGCAGTGCAGCACCCAGGGGCCCATCTCCAGATGTGAAGCCAGGCTGATGAGCAGAACCACCTATTGTGCTTGTCTTTGATCGATGGAGGACACCAGAGGTAACACATCCAGACATAGGGAAAGAAACATTCACTCTAGTCTGGGAATGGAGCCCGGGACCTTCTCTCTGTGAGCATGTAAAGTTGACTAAATGAGTTTTGGAACTAGCCAACTAAATATACAAGAAATCTTAGACAAATAAAACATTTCACTAAAACCAAAATGACATTCTTGTACCAATACCGTTTTGCCTGTGGCTCGAGCCCAACACAAACAGTACTTCAATGCGAATAATTAAAAACGTGCACAAAGGACAAATGAGGGTTAAAGAAACCGGCTCCTCCTACACTTTGAATTGGTCTTAAATACTTGACCCAAATCCACTAATCTGAATGGGAAAGGACTAATACCATACCACTCACTCGGCATTAGACATCAAACTGGCTACAGGCGCGGGGAGGTCAGCACCTACATGGAAGTCGCAGAAGCACTAGTGTTATTTGTAGGGGTGGGAACCTCTGGGTGCCTCACGATTCGATACGCGATCCATGGCTCACGATAACGATTATCTCACGATACGCCGATACTGCGATAATCGATATAAAAATAAGCTACGATACATCACGATTAAAAAAAAAACATGCTACTTTTAACCTTTTATTTTAACATACTACATATTATTCATCGTTTACATTTATTTTCATGTGTTTTGTACCACTTTTATAAATGATCCCACACTATAGATCTGTCAGCGACTTCATTTACATTTAAATAAACAAGAAACCACAGACCTATTTAAAAAGTAATAAATCAACCCCAAATTCTTCTTCTTTATAATTATAAAAATTATCATTAAAAGTAATTTATTTGTGCGACAGTGTTTGGTCCAAGTGCTTAAAACTGTAGTGCTGCCCCCTGCTGGTCTGACTGAACTATTGATCATTATTGGCCTCTATTGACTGAGAAAACAGTGGAGCACTTCTGCCCCATTAATATGGATGACGTCATCAAAAGTATCGATATCGGAATAAAGGGTATCGTATCGTCCCGCAAAATATCGCGATATATAGGAATATCGATATATCGTCACACTCCTCGTTATTGGTACTATGAGCGAGGTCTTGTGACGCCGTTTTAGACTCAAGGGCGTCTTTGGTATTCTGCGTCAAATCTCGGACCCGACAAGGCGATTTGTCAAGAGAACCCCCCCCCCCCCCCCCCCCCAAAAAAAAAAAAGTAAAGACTGTCCCTCGCTCCTCCCGCCTCCGTTTTCCAGCTACATCTCAAACTCCTCTAAATGCCACGCTAAAGATGGCTCAAAGATTTATAGTGTCCCCGTCGTGAGAGGCAGGAGACACGGTAGGGCCTAATTTAGTTGCATTATCTGGAATGTCCCGGGGCCCGGCTTGATAATGTGTCCCCGTTTGGCGAAAAAAGTTTGAAAAAGCAAAGTTATGAATCAATGTAGAAGTGACACAAACTGCTTCCACCTACGACTAAAGTCCGGGTAATGATACATAGTCTGGGGCCGATCGATTCCCCCCCCCCCCCCGCTTTGTTCCCAGGGCGATTTGACAGTAAATATGTGGCCGCTATTTTAATACGACGGAATAAGTCTGACCTTGCCGCGGCTAAACGGAAACGCAAAGGAAAGAGGGGGGGGGGGGGGGGGGGGGGGGTATGGATTGATTCAGGGTCTCCTCGTTTAGTTCTATCCGATCAGAGCTCCTCTCCTGACCTCGGATGAACCGCCACACGCCGCGCAAACACTCGCCGATTGATGACACCTTGGCATCGCGCCGCCGTCTGTGCCTTTTCCAGACACAGCTGTGGAGCCGCTAACGTGCTAATGATGAGGAGTCTGCACCCCCCCCCCCCCCCCCCCCCGCGCCTTTGACGGGTTTAAATGAAGAGACGAATAACGACCCGGGCTGTGGTGGAAAAGATGCCGAATTACGAGAAATGTGAAATTCTTGACTAATATAGGAATCGACATTGTATAGGCTCAAAAATGTTCATTAGCGACATGATGCTAACGACTGTTTCCTGTCTGTGTTTTATTCCTAAGAAGAAGAAGAAGAAGAAGAAGAAATCAAGCAGCTGTTGGATAATTACTAACAACATGTTTGGTGGCGAAGGATCGGCGGTTCGAATCCCTTAGGTGCACACTGTTGTTGTGTCCTTGGGCAAGACACTTCACCCACCTTGCCTCCAGTGTATGCATGAGAGTGTGAATGGGCGACTGGTTCCTTGATGTAATGCGCTTTGAGTAAAGAGCCTAAAGGCGCTGTATAAATGACAGACCATGTAAAAACTTTACTCTTGACTTCTGTGTTAGCCTAGAAGCTAACGGCTAATGTTAATTTAACGTTAACAAATGTTTAAAATATGAAATCATTTGTTTAAGTTTTCTTCTGTTTTTTTAATCTTGTTTTATTTCTAAATTAGGTTAAAACGTGGACAGGAAGTCGTCTTCACGCAACAGGAAGTTAGCCAGAAACATTCAGTGATCATAGAAATGCCTTTATCTGTCTGAGCCTGTTAGCTACAGATGCCCACATTTTGTTTGTTCTATCCCCCATACAAATGAATAGGGAAGCCAGGCGCAATACTAACGTATAGAGAGGCATGTTTTTGTCCTTTTCATGGCATTTATATAATTTTGGTTGTTTCTTTATCAATAACATCTTGTAAGATGATGTTTAGTGGCCAGTGCGTGTGTATCCAGCCCCACAAAAAGCAGAAAGTTGAGTTAACATTTAGCTCAGAGGTCACTTTAGACGCTAATTTATATCTATAGTAAAAACTCAAAAGGTTTGTACATTCATTAACGAGGCTTTGACCTAAATGTGGTCGATGGTTGACCACAGCTGAAAACATCTGGATCGTTCATAATTTGCGATGTTTGATGGCTAATGCTCACGGCTATAGGAAAAAAACAATGGAAGTGCCTTGCCCAAAAACACACCAAGCTCCTCTGTTCTCCCTCAAACTATGCTTTTACTAAAACATCAGTCTACTGCAAATCCCAAATCGTACAAAAATCATTTTGTCCAACTAAACCAATAACTTCCTACTTTTCCCGAAATTGCATCTTCATTTGTTACTTCCTGAAACAGTTCTGCCAATACACACTTAGCACAACGATATCAGAAAAGGAAAGAAACAGGCTGGACAGGAGATGAAGAAGGTGAGTTTTCTTCAATGACCATTTAAGGGAAGCAGAGCCCACAGCTGATGTATGGAATAAGATTTATTAGCCCACAACCTTTCTGGTTAAGCGACGGCATTCATGTCAAGAAAAATCAGTCCAGTAGGTTCGATTAATTGGACTTTAAGCAATAAGTTAAAAAATAAACAAAACCAGGATGAACTCGAGACCCAGGAGTCAACAGGAAAAGACTCGGCCCTAAACCAAACACAAACAAATCATTATAAACCAGATTAATGCATCTGAATCTTAGTTTAGACGTGTTCTGCCCCTGAAGTTTGCTCAGGGCATTCGTCCAAAATTACCCCAGACACTTAAAAAACCACAAAGCCTTTTTAGCTTTCCCCTTTTCCACACGAGTAAATAAACAAGATGCAAACGAGGTCAACAGTGTCACATCGGTGCTAATTCAACCCTTTCTTCGTGTACTTGAGTAACTTTTTGAGCTGTGACGTCGGGGTTTCTACTGGTGGCAGCACGTTTATGCTTTTTCATGCCATTTTAACACCTAAATACTATAATTTTAATGCCACAAATGCAAAAAGGTCTCATTTGTAAACATTCAATCAGAGGAATGAGGGTAAATCTCGACATTCAAAACCAAATTGGACACAACGGGAAACCTAAAAGATTGTGTACAATTTCAGTCAAAACTGCGATTTGTTTTGGACCTCCGGCGTCTATGGCTCGTCCGCTTCCCCAGCTGTGTTGCGACCCACCTCCGCCCCTTCTATCCACGACTTCACCCTGTTACATCCTCCACCGGGCTCCCATACCACCACCAGTGTCCAAGCTCCGGGGGGAGACATCTCTAACACTAACCTGCCCGTCCATACTAACTTTAATTTGTATATCGATGTCTACTGCCGGGGTCTGATCGCCAAAATATTGATGTCAATAAATATTTCTAATCACTGCTTTTGTCTCTGAGTCCATCCAGGTTGAAATGCTTTTTAATGACTTTAAAGGCCTTAATTTTGGAATTCAAACAAACAAAAGTAGCGATTAGAAAAGATTTATTAACGTAAGTATATTCTTGGCGATCAGACCCCAGCAGTAGGGTGAAGAGGTGGAGGTGGGTCACAGCACGAGCCATTTTTACTCTTTCAACTGAGAGTTAATTTGAAAGTGATAATAATCTTTCGATAATACGATATTTCAGTAAGCTTCTGCAGTGTCCAAAGATCCAGAGTTGCATAAATTTTTTTCACCAAGATCTTACATGGACGATGAGCGAGTGTGACCACTGTGCAAAAGCCTAAACCAGCCCCAGGTCAGGACAGCTGTGAGTGTTGATTTCCCTTCACACTTGGCTCTCCCAGGTCCCACGTTGTTTACGCCCCTAAATGGTTTCCTCGTGTCCCCCGCCGGGCCGCCGTACACGCCCTAAGTGCTGTTTTACGGCGCTGTAAATCCGCGCGAGCTCCTGGAAGTCAACAAGGCGCGCGCTTGTTTTGAAAAGCCCCGAGTTCGAAGCGTCAAAGGTCAATATTTCTTTTTGCGACACAGAGAGGGCTGTGTCCCGAGTCAAGACCGGGTTTGTGCAGGGGGGGTTTTGGGGCGGACTGGTTTGGGATAGACACCAGGGATCACCAGCCTGTAGCGCTCCAGAACTGCTTTACCCAAATCCATAAGGTCACCGCCTATAGTCCACTGGATCCTTTTCCTCGTCTTTCCGTCACTTTTTTGTGGGGGTTTCATCACATTTCTGTTGCTATTTTTTTTAAGAAGATTTCAGATTTGGGTAAAGGTAAACTGGAGAAAATGTGCTCGGTTCACGTGGGGGTTAAGAGGTTAATAACTTCTTGAATAGGCGTCTAAATGGCGTCAAAAACGGAGACAAAAACAAAAAAGCAGCAAAAAACCAATGAAAATGTGACAATACTGCCACAAAAGGGGGACAAAAAGATCTGTTTTGTTGGGCTTAGCTTTCAAATAAGGCGTTACAATGGCCTATAGACTCCACTCCTGGAGAAAATGCACTTGGTTAAAGCAGGGGTTAAGAGGTTAAATGTTCTATGTCACGCTTTATTCAGGCACCAGCCACAAAAAAAATAATGAAGAGGAAAAAAACATACATAAGTCGCTCTGGAGTATAAGCCGCACCAGCCAAAAAATAAATAATGAAGAGGAAAAAAACATATATAAGTCGCTCTGGAGTATAAGCCGCACCAGCCAAAAAACACATAATGAAGAGGAAAAAAACATATATAAGTCGCTATGGAGTATAAGCCGCACCAGCCAAAAAATACATAATGAAGAGGAAAAAAACATATATAAGTCGCTCTGGAGTATAAGCCGCACCAGCCAAAAAATAAATAATGAAGAGGAAAAAAACATATATAAGTCGCTCTGGAGTATAAGCCGCACCAGCCAAAAAAAAAATAATGAAGAGGAAAAAAACATATATAAGTCGCTCTGGAGTATAAGCCGCACCAGCCAAAAAACACATAATGAAGAGGAAAAAAACATATATAAGTCACTCTGGAGTATAAGCCGCACCAGCCAAAAAATACATAATGAAGAGGGAAAAAACATATATAAGTCGCTCTGGAGTATAAGCCGCATCAGCCGAAAAATAAATAATGAAGAGGAAAAAAACATATATAAGTCGCTCTAGAGTATAAGCCGCACCAGCCAAAAAATACATAATGAAGAGGAAAAAAACAAGCACCCATTTGTGAACTCGTTCCTCTGGCTGTGGCCATTTTGCTTTTGTTTTCTTCATTGCGGTAGGAGTAACCAACGCTTTTTGCCAGTCCCTCACAAGTTTCTCGCTCACTCCACACTTTCTTTCTGCTGCTTGAAAATAACAAACTTGTGAAATTATATAGTTTGATATATAAGTCGCACCTGAGTATAAGTCGCACCCCCAGCCAAACTATGAAAAAAAGTGCGACTTATAGTCCGGAAAATACTGTAAGTCGTCTATAATCTTTGGTTTAGTCCTGGTTTAGTCCTGGTTTAGCTCCATATCTGCCATGGTTTACTTTTCGTCTCACTCACCCCAGGGGCCTCGCTCGTTCCAAACCCACATGTGAATAAACACTATTAAAAATATCGGCTTTTTGACCAGGTGGGCCTTTTTCCAAGAAGGAAAACACGCATTTCTCCCAACTTCCCCTTCGGTAAATAGACTCTAAGGAGGCGAACATTGGCGGCGCTGTTCACGACGCCCCTGCCTGTCCATCACGGCCCGACCCACGCGGCAATAAATGGGGTTTTCTGAGCGCCCCAAACATAGACCTTTCTTCACCTTTCCACTCAGCGAGGACCTCTGGGGAGACTACGGAGGCCCGTGGCAAACAGGATACAAGATAATCACCCATTTGCAAACTCGTTCCTCTGGCTGTGGCCATTTAGCTTTTAGCCTTTTAGTCTTCCAACTAAAGGTCCAGAAAAATACTGTGTTCCAAAAGCTTAAATTGGCATCCACGAAATACACAGCTTCTCCATAGACATTAGAACACGCTCGAAAGACTGCAGACCTCCACACTGCAACAGTCGCACCTGGGCATAGGTCGCACCCCCAGCCACACTGTGAACAAAAGTGCGACTTATACTCGGTATATACCCGCCCTCTCAGGACGATAGCCTTTTATTGTGCAGCGCGAATCATAGATCGTTAAATCGAGCGTCTTTACCAAATCCATTCTGCTAATCCATTCCGGTTTTTGATTTATGAGTTACTACGCCCGTTCAATCCAATCCGGGTCCGTGTTTTCTACGGATCCAGTCCGCGTTTTGCACTCAGTGACCCAGGCCAGAAAAGATCGGAGAAACAGGGGCAGAGACGGGAGCTGCCGCTACAGCGCGAATAAGTTTAACTAGAGCGATTAGATGATAATAACATTAACATTAAATCCTACTGGTACTTTGTAAATAAGAAAATCCAACCCAAGCTAAATGCAACAGTTGAGTTTAGCCTAAACTGTTAGCATCTGTTTCACATGAAGTCAATGACGTTAGCTCTGTTGGATTTTGTAGAAAGTCCTGATCTTAGCCTAAATGCTGATTTTTGCTCCGCTTGCTTTAAGCAGAACACAGACTCATAAACTGTGGAACTCACTGATAAATATTAAACATGAATATGAGGAAAATCCAAACACCCATGGGAAAATTACATTAGGCTAATCTCATGAAAGTATATTACATTCTCAAACTTTCTAAAACTCAGTATTGTTTCCTACCTCATCAAAATGCTTTACAGTTACTTAAACTGAATTAATTATGTATCATATAGAAATGCAGACAATAAATTGTTACAAATAATAACATCAACTGTATATAATACGGCAATTTCAATTTACAACATTGTGCCGTTTGCCCATGTTTCAGTACCGTCAATACCAAATTGAAGTATTTCTTTGCAGTCATTTGATATCGGCATTGATCATATTCCATCCTTCAAAATTTAACTAAAACTTTACAAAGAAAACAGAAATACAGACATTATTTGGAGTTTTCCTCGCCTAAAGCAGGGGATACTGTGGCCCGTTCTCAAAATGCGAAAAAGAAGTATCAGAAATCGGATTACTTTTTCAATGAAATAATCATAAGAAGTACTGGTAACTACTTTCATGGAGTAATCCGCTGCTCGGGACTCAAGAAAACGTATTTGGTTGGACCTGCTTCATTCAAAGGGCTACGATGCGAAATGACATTGAACTTTGAGGAAAGAGCAGGAAGAAAACCTCTCAGGAGCAGGAGGAGTACCCCGCTGGAGGATCGTTCCTGTTTGGCTCTAGATGCCTAACGCCTCCCCCTTGTCTCCCGCTGGGTGCTACTCTCGGCTCCTGTCGGGACATCATTATTGAGGAATGCACTGGGCCCTGCGTGAGGGAGAGCCCGGTGACAGCAGATCGTACTGGGACACTCGGGGTCGGACAAAAGCCGGGTACAGGAATAGTTTAACGCTGAAACCCTGTGAGAAATTATTTCATTGTCATCAGATTAGCGCCATTTTTTTTTTTTTTTTATATATTACTTGAGGGGTTAAAACATGTTGTGAAGTGTTTGTTCTTGATTTATAAATAGATTTTCACGTGTTTTCTCTTTCACAACTTGCAAAAAAAATGAATAAAAATGAACACACTGGAGTTAAAAAGTAATCCACGATCAGATTACTTTTTTTCAAGGTAACCGCGGCAACACTGCTCCCAATGCCCAGACAGACACAGTTATCAAAATAGTTCCTTTGGAAGACGACCTAACGTATATCGGCCGCACATCCCCACCTCCAAAGACGTATTTAAATAGTATACTATATTGTGCATATTTTGTGTATTCATTCTGTTGCTAATTTTACTATATCTCCTGTTTATTTGTTTTTTTTTCCACGCCTGCGTAGACTTGATGTTGCCCAAATGCACCGAAAAAAATCCTACTACGTGAATGTGATTCTGATTGTGTAGAGCCTGTTCTTTATGCATGCTCAGGAATCAGGAATAAATACCAAAACGGGTCTAAAACATGACTAAAATAGGTTAAAATGAGATTAAAATGATCAAAAAGACCACTACAATAGACAAGGGCAGCCAATTGCAAATACAAATGCCAATACATTCATTATTAACCACAAGCCTCTTTCAAACCGTAAGCAAAAGTGCAAAAAGTATTATTGTAGTAACGGAATGGAGGGGTATCTTTGATGCGTATGTGAATTTGCATAAAGCCACATGCTCCACCGTGCACCTTACTTCTCCGTGCACCAACTAACTTGCATGTTCGGGCTATTCTGCGTGCAATTTCGCATCTATATCGCCACATAAAGAGGAAAAAACGACTTAACAGTGATTGTTCTGCGTCGAAACGTGTTGTAATGTTGTGTATGTGAATAACATGTGCCAACCAGACTAAAAAGCGATAAAGAAAAAAGAAAAAAAACTTCATATGCGCATAATATGACGCACAAAACTAAATCAATTTCTCCTTCGAAAACGTACCTTCTACTTTGGTGACATCGTCGGGCTCCCGTAGATCCAGTTTGGAGAAGTTTTTGGGTCGTTTTCCCCCGAGGATGAAGTCGAGGCGAGGCGGACTGACTACTGCGGGTCGAAACCAAGTCTGGACCGAGGCTGGAACTCTTTGGGGGACAGTGCAGTGAGACATAGCGGCCGATAGAGGGTGCTAAAGCGCAGCGTGATAAATACACAATTTAGTCATTATTATTACTGGTTGTTGGTTTTGTTGTTTTAAACGACTTAAATGACTTAATTGGGAATAGGTACAAGATTAAATATGGCATTTCATAAATACATGTAAAATCAAACAAATTGACCCATGAATAAATCTTTAAAATGACCTTTGTGTGTTAAAATGGGAAACGCCGAACATTGAAAACTTTGGATCTGGCGCCCTCTGTTGTGTAAGAAGAGCAAGATTAAAAAAGTCTTCTTAGTTATTTTGATGTATTTATTATTAGCCTATTATCATTATCATTAAATAAAGAGTGATCATTCAGATTAGAAGCATAAACAGCAGACTAACAGCTTACAGCTCTGTAATGTCTTATTTTCATACTGAATATAACCAACAAATAAAAGTTAAAGTGTGTCTGTGCTAAACGGCAGCTGTAAAGTTTGTAGATAAGTTGGATGGGGTAGGCATACATACTCCTTTTTGGGCATTATTGTGTTTCATTTTAGTTTAATAACATGGAATTTGGAATTGCTCAAATAAAGTAAACTAAAACTAAAGCCTATTTTTCTTATTCTTTTGTTTTACAAATGATGGGGTTACTAGACACATGTATAGCCTGACATCACCTGTGTTCGCCTATGTGGTTACGACATAACCTTTGTTCTACTGATACAATATGTGATACTTCAAACTCCTGTGAGCAGATATTTCTGTTGCTAATGACTCGTATGTGCCTTAGTCTTGCAAATAATGTATGATTTTACAAAAGTCCACTAAAGGGGATATAAGCCCAAACCCCTGCCTTAACAGAATGTATTTCGAGTTCGGCTTTACCCAAATCTTAAAGCTTCTTGACTAGAAAGCAACAGCGTAATGCCCCATTTGAAAGCTAAGACCGACAAACTCATGTAAACTGATCTTTTTCCTTGCATTGTTGCCGTGTTGTCATAGTTTTTTTTTTTTTTTTTTTACTTTTTGTTGCATTTTTGTCACTTTTTCATCACTTTCTTGTCCGTTTTTTGTTGCGTTTTCTCATTTTCCAGAGGTATCGCTATTGTGACGCTTATTTCAAGAAGCTTTTAGATGTGGGTGAGGTCGAACTGCTCGGTTAGCCCTCCTGTAGGCCCGGGCCTGCATCCTGGGGGGCCCTGGCACTGTCTTTATTATGTTTTTTTTGCAGGACAGTTATGCCTGACACACATTTGGTGGATGAAGACCACTGTACTTCACCATTGTTTACGTTCATGTTTGCTCGGAGGAATAGCAATAGCAATTCCCTCATCTGGCTCATAATTATTAGAATCAGAATTTAGCTCAAGACAGGCTTGGTCTTCATCCTGGACTGTCATCCTTTTGCTTCGGCTGCTCATTTTGTAAAAGTCTTTTATATGTTTCGCCCCTCCCCTGTTGAGTGTCCAGTCAGGGCCGTTTCAAGATATTTGGGGGCGTTAGGCAAAACAGCGAAGTGGGGCCCCAAGTCCTCCCTTGGGAAATAGTTTTAAATTCAGATGGGATTCCTTGTTTTCTGGTGCATTTTAAGAGTCATGGATTACTCTGTACTGCTACACAAAATGACCACTACAGTAAAGGACTCTGTATCTTCAATGAGGCGTCGTTATTTTTGTCAACAAGGCAAAAAAGTATAATTATTCATATTATTAACATTCTCTTATTTGCAGAGCAGTATTTTTTTCTTGAACTATACAATTTATGCTGAATTAAAAGTAAGGTATTAAAATGGTTCACAACACAAACTATTTTAAGAACATTGTACAACAAGGATTTTTTTTTGTCAAGGAATAACCATCCAAAATTTAGAGGTTTAGCAACGCTTGCGGACTTTAACTCGCACAGAAGCAGTGACCAACTCTTCTATAACCTCCTAATGTTTTGCTCTATTGATATAAGGGCCAGTCCTGTCAGTCTTTCTCGGCTCATGGATGATCTGAGGTGAGACTTGATCAGTTTCAAAGCTGAAAAGCCTCTCTCTGCAGAAGCTACAGTGACAGGAAGTGTCAGAAGGAAAGACCTTCACGTCCCATAATTCCAAAGACATCGGGGGCCCCCTTCAGCTGGGGGCCCTAGGCAGATGCCTACCTTGCCTACCCCATTGCGACGGCTCTGTGTCCAGTGAATGCAGGAGGGGGTGGCTACAAATATGTGAGATGAACCATTTTCATATTATATGAAATTATATGTATGTTGAAGCCCCCTATGAGAGACCAACAGGCCCGTTTGGAACCATGAGGCCGTCCCTCTGTGGACCCACCACCGGCAGGAGGAGCCATAGGGGCTGACCTGGCAACGGACAAGTTGTTTTTTAAGAGCAGGCTCAAGACCCACCTTTTTAGCTCAGCTTTTAACTAATATTTACTTATATTAACCTTATTTACCGGTTTTAGTTCTATTATTTCTTTAGTTTCCCTCTTTTTATCCTGTGCTATTTCACGCACAGTTTTAGCTGTTTTTAATGTATCTCTTATTAAATATTAATTTATTTTTTATGTGTATATATATATATATATATTTTTTTTATTGTATTTATTTATCTATTTTTTAGTTATTTATTTATTTTTTATGTTCTCCTAGTGGTTCCTCTGAGGGAGCCCTCTGCCCCGGGAGTGCTGGTTGGCTGTGGCCGTGCGGGCGCTCTCCTGGGGGTGCCTGGATGGAAGTAGGACGTCTCTCCTACACCTCCTCCGGGCCTCCTGAGTGGGCGCTCTGTGGCTGTGGCCGATGGGCTGCTCCTGGTGCAGACGCTCCTTGGATGATGTTTCCTCTTTCGGTCCATCTGTACTCAGCCTTACGTACTGAACTCTATGTCCCTTTTTATTGAAGACTTTTAACTGCTGGCTGTCTGTACGTATATGTGTCTGTGTGTGCGGGTGGTGGGTGGTGGGGTTGTAGTTATTTATGTATATTTACTGGTGGGGACGATTTTAATGATTTTTAAGCACTGTAAAGCACTTTGTGTTACATTTTGTATGAAAAGCGCTTTATAAATAAAGTTTGATTTGATTTGAACGGACAAGTGGAAGAAAATGGATGGATGGATATTATATGCTGATTACAGTAAATAAGGCAAACAGAAGAAGTTTCATACTGGAAAAAAAAAAACTTTAAACTATTTTCCTAGACCCCTACCATAACGGGAGGGTCACTAAGAGGTTAAACACACGCTAAACGAAAGGCCGGGTTCCGTTGGCACCGCGATGCATTTCGTCATCGTATTGTTGTGGTGACCCAGCGGCGCAGATCCGCGCATAGTAAGTTCCCGCGTTTTCCCTTTGCGCCCCACACCAATCCCTGTCGCGCGCTCACTTTCTGCGCCCTCCTCGTCCAATGCGGGCCGCGGCGCTGCCCTAACCCCCCGCGGGCCCCCGTCCACTCCGCTGCGCGCGGCCAATCAGCCCCGGGTGACGCCGATAAACGCGCGACCAACCCCGGCGCAGGGAAGCTTTGTGGCGAGCCGCAGCCGACAGGGGTGCGCTCATTTCGCCTGTGATTCCCCCCCCACCCCCCCACGCGCCCGGGCTGTTCCCTCTTTGGCTCGTGAGTCGCAATGGCGGAGCAGCAGCAGTTCTACCTCCTCCTGGGCAACCTGATGAGCCCGGACAACACCGTCAGGAAGCAGTCGGAGGTGGGTTGATTCGGTTGTGGCGTCGGCGCGGACGGTGTCGGCGCTCGTGCTGCCAGATGCCCCCACGTGTATTGGTGGAACGGGTGCACGCGCCAACCGCAAGGCATCTCGCTCCGGGAGGGTCTTCGCGTCGCACGTCACTCGCCTAGTTGTTGAATTATAAACTTAAAACCGCGATACCCGGGGTTTACGTCGCTCTCGAGACGGGCCGTCGGCGTGTCTTTATTTTATAATCTCTGGTACGGGAGAAAACGGTGACCGATCCGGCGTCGCTGCTACAACTCGTGCACAATCAATCACGGCATAACGTAGCCTAAACGTGTTGTAAAGCGATATATTATACACCTTTTTGAAGCATAACCTTGATCCAAACGATACCCTTTTAAGATTTCTGCCGTTAAACTACTAATTATTGTGATAAAAGGCGTAACGTTGCGTCCTCTCTCAACCATGACCACGCGGACGGAATGCCTGTGATTTTAAAGTCCCTTCACCGAGAGACGCCGCTAACTACAGCTTCCATGTTGCGTAGTTGTGCAGTTTAAGCGCAATTTTTCACACATACACTTCCAAATGACGACAGGGACACGCCGCGGTCACGTACAACCGCCGTGTCGCGTGTTTTGGCCTCGCATAAGCCGATAATCGACTCCATTCGGAGCCGTTTGATTCACCAGCTGACCGGGCTAGGCAGGAAGTAGCACGTTGCTAAACGGCCCGTCGCTGCCTGATGTGTATCGCCTCGCGCACTGCTCGTTTTTGGCACAATTTGCGTCGCTTCACCTCCACAATAACCAATAAAAGGATGTTATGTTGTAATGATGAAGATGAACCAACAAGTAATTCGGGGTGTAGCGTAAAACCAGCCTTAAACTAAAAACACGAGGGGTGTCTTATTAAAATTGAGGCAAACAGTGATTGTCTTTCCCCTCCAATCCTTATTAATATATTACTAGTTTAAACAGACTTCTAATGACTATGCGGCTTTGCTGTGGTACTGGCTATTTATAGTCCCCTTTAAAGTGACTAGATTGGCACTTTATTGACGTTTGTCCTAGCGGTGTTGCCGTTACCGATATGACTGAAGCTAAACTGTTGCGGATCAGGCAGCGATGCTAATGAGTTGTGTGGCTAGTTTAGCGCCCAGCCTTGTTGACACTTTTGATTCATGGGTTCTCTGCTTTGTGGCCAGTTGTATGAGGGAAACATCTTTATTTTTTGTGTGGGGGTAGCAGTGTGTTGGGGAGGCAGGTTTATCCAGGTGACCGTTGTGTTGGGGGTAGTTATGTAATGGCGTTTAATTTCAATTAGACCAAATTGGTTTGGGTGGCATTAATGCGTTAGCTTTGCTCTACTGTTAGCATGCTACCATAATGGTGGTACGTTGGCTATTGGAGGTAATGCTTATAATTTCTCTTTAGATTATTAACCGAGTGCATTTTCTCAAGTTCAGCTTTACCCAAATCTAAAAGTTACCGAATAGGCCAATGCACCACCTCATTTGAAAGCTAAGACCTACAAAACTCATCTAGAAGTAAATGCTTTGTCATTGTACAACAATTGGAGGTCGGGGAAACTGTAGCACTCGGAAGAAACCTGGCTGGCTGCCCTCTCTCGCGGTCTCCTCTGAAACGGTGCCTCCTGGGTTTGTCCCCGTTTCAGAGCGTGGTGTCCTGCACTGGTCAGCTCCTCCTCCTCCAGTCTTTCACCATCTCCTCGTTTGTCCCTTGTTTCCTGTAGCTCCTCTTGTGACGCCTCCTCTGTGCTGCAGCTGTGGGGGCTCTCGGTGCCTCTTCAGTGTCTCAGAAGAAGAAATGTGTAGGTCTCAAATGAGTTTAGCTGATAAGCTAGCCTTTTGTTTACTTTTTTAAAAAGCTGCTTTCTTCAGGACCATTTTAGACTCTCAAAGTAAACAAATCCACCAAACCTCCACAAAAACTCGGCAAAGATGTACAAAAGTATCCAGAAAAACAATGTGGAACAGAAACCACAAATGCAGTTCACAGAAAAGGTGAAAAATTAAGTTGTACCAGGAGAGAGGGAGGTTTCTTCCTGGAAGGATCTTTTACTCCTTTTTTTGTGGCGTTTTTGTCACTTTTTCTCAACATATTTGTCACTTCTCCGTTGCTCTTTTGTTGCGTTTTCACTCTTGTTACTATTTTGACCAATTTTTACCAAGAAGCTCTTAGATTTGGATAAAGCCAACCGGGAGAAAATGTGCCCGGTTCAGGCGGAGGTTAAGAGGTTAATCATTAGCAAACGTGTTGCTGAATTCGCCGGGCACTGATTTATTACATTAATCTTAAAAGTAAAAAGACAATATTGCGATTAAGATTAGTTTGAAAAGTACTTTCTCTTACAATACACAACTACCTTTGGGTTAAAATAAAGTAGAACATTGGAAAAAATGGGTATGAACAAACGATAAATATTGAGCTGAAAAAGGTTTTTATTAAACAAGAAGTCAATATAGTAATAATCATGACTTCTCTGTTTGGATTGTCACTAATTATTATTGGGGCGTCCAAGTTTCTCACAACAGTTTTCCCATGCAGATGAATAAAAATGGCTGAACTCTTTTCTTACTGCTTTTAATCACTTTAATTTTGCAAAGACTATCTATCTATGCAGTGTCTGGTCTGTCCCGCTAAATGACCTCATGATCCGGGCTCCCCCCCCCTCCCGCTCCAGTCAGCGCTTCTCTTGACAAAACGTCTGCCGCTCACTGACTCTAAGCTCGATGGAATCCACTTCATTCAGCTGAGCCTCGAGGGTTTATTCGCGGGGTGGGGTGTGGGTTATAAAGGGATGACCAAGGCCGTGATTCACCTCCCGACTGATTCTATTTCTAATTAATTTGCCGTCTCTCTGGATATAAACTAAATAGACTTTGAGTAAACCTTCTTGGCAACACTTTTCATAATGCGTTCGGCTGCTTTGCTTCTTGATAACATCACGCTAGACTTGCCGTTGCATTGTTGTTTTGTTACTTCTCCAACCATGACGACCTTTTCCGAAGCAAAGTGAGGTCAACGCCATGACAATTGAAGCATCCATCTTTCTATATTTTCCATTTCAGACGTGATGCAAAGAGTTTGAACTGTTTCTATGCAAAGTGGGAATGTTTTTTTTTGGGGGGGGGGGATCAAACATTGCTGTGCTTTTGTAATTTTAATTGGCTCTTGTGTTGAGGAGAACCTGGAGTAAAAAGTCCAGGAAGCTTTGCATTTCTTCAAAAAGTCTGCTTTCCCAACACGATTCCAAACCGGATGTGCGGCTACTTCGTGAGAAAACGTCCAGGCTTTTTACCGCCATATTGTTTTATGCAGATTTAGTCAAAAGCGGTGGTTACGCCTCTTCTCAGTGTGGTCTCCCTTTTGTTGTGCTGATAAACTCCTGCTGGGGCTTTTTTAAAAACGCGTTTCAAAAGTGTTGGAAGCCACTGGAACCGAAAGTATCCCAAAGGAGGAGACTTTAAATATGTAATTGACGTAGAAAGAAAGTCCATGTGTTTTTTTTTTTTTCTCATAATTTCCAAAAGGAAAAAAAACGCCTTTATTTCAGGGCCAGAAACTATTAATCCAAGTATTAATTTTAAAATGTTTCTGATCCTATAGTGTCTGGACTTTATCTTGTGTGTATTGAATTGTCTGTTTGCTGGACACCATTAGCTCCCTGTTGCAATGGATTTTCAAATATATATTAAGCGTTTTAAGGAAACATTATCAGGAGGTACAAGGCGGGCCACAAACAGACACGTGGCCCGCTTTGACCCAAGGTCCACCAGCCACTGTGCTTTCTGCACAGGAGAAGAAGAGACACTGGAGCACCTGTGGCTGTCCTGCCCTCGCCTCACTGCCATGTTCGCACTCCTGAAGGACTGGGTGGAGCGCTTGGGACAGACTCTGACCAGTGAACTTTTTATCTATGGCCCTAAGTTCTCTGTAGCGCAGCGGAGGAAAGTGGGTCTACTGAACTACATCCTGGGGCAGGCCAAAATGGGAATCTGGTTGAGTAGAAAGAACGAAATGGGGGGTTCTGGATGCACAGATCCCAGACTGCTGCTTCAGAGGCTGGTGGTGGCGAGACTGAGGGTGGAGTTCCTGTACAGCTCTCTGGTGGGGGAGCTGGCGGACTTTGAGGAACTGTGGGCAGTTGAGGGGGTGCTATGCACAGTGAGAGGAGGACAGTTAGTTCTGTGTGTGTAGGTTCTGGAGGTGCTGGATGTGGGACTCTAGAGCAAATGGATGTTTTTAATAATTGTTTTAATAACATTGTTATGAGTTGTTTTGAGTAACACATTGACAATAAATGTATGTGCAAAGTCATTATCAGGAGGTAATGTGTGAATGATTTTTATTGCCATGAGCTGGACAGTTACTCGCGATAAGATACGACTTTATTGATCTCAAAATGGAGATGTTCACAGCTCGCAGAACATTCAGGGGGGAAATCGAGAAGAACAAGGTTAATGTATGTACAATGAAGAAAAAAAAAACTTTTGAAGGCCGCATTTGAAAGCTCAGACCTAGAATACTCTACTAATGTTTTTTTTCCTTTCTGTTTTTTGTCATTAAAAAAAATGTCCATCGCTTTTTTATTTTTTTTTTTGGTTGGGCTTTTGTCACTTTTCTGTTGTGTTTTCATCGCTGTTTGGACGCTTGGACGATTTTTAGATTTGGGTAAAGCTAAACTGGAGAAAAGTGTTAAGAGGTTAACCAGCATCGACGTTTAGGTTCTAGTAGTTTTGATGCTGTTCGTCCCGGGACATAATTTCACGTGAATAAGTGACTTGGTGGTTTCAGCTCAAATTTGATGTTTTTTTTTCATATTTTTCACCCATAGTCTTTTATATTTATGCCAAATTTTTTAAATGTTTATTTTTTTCTTATTTTTTACTCATTTTTTTCTCATTTTGTTTTTACCCAAATATTTCAATTTTTTTAAATGCAATTTTTCCTTATTTCCCCCCAGATTATTCCCCAATTTTTCACACATTTATCGACATTGGAGATTAACCCAATATTGACACTGTGCAGATCTTCCACATCATATTGAGTTTTCTGGTTCTAGACCACATGTATCCGTATCGAAAACAAAGTACTGGTATACATTTTTTTTTTTACGGTGCTCTACCTATGAGTGAGTACTGGCATCATTTTATCTTTCATTTTGTGTCCGAGTGGAAGCATCACTGTGGTCTCGGTCAGCGCGGCACAGCTGTGGCGTCGCCGGCGTGTTTGAAACGTCTGCCGTGGATTCCTCGCTGCGTCTGAAGCTCCTGGAATTCGAGCCACCGAGGAAGGCGGGGCGTTTCCAAACGTGACTTTAATCTGTCCTTTCATTCCACAGGAGACGTACGACACCATCCCCGGGGCCAACAAGATCACGTTCCTACTGCAGGCCATTCGAGATGCGTCCGCTGCAGAGGAGGTGCGTATTCTCCACCGAAATATCCCCGACGCGTTAGTGATGCAAGGTTTCATCATGAGAAGGAAAGGTCATATTGGGGAACTGACTTCAGAACCAGGTAGACGGGGTTTCCACAGGGGTTTCCACAGGGCATTCAATCTAAATTTATTGGAAGATTTATCTTTAATCTCGCCCCGGGGTCTCTGGCCAGAAAACCACAATTGCAACTTTCCCTGCCCTGGGTCGGAGTCGCCAATACACACTAATGGAATCACAAAGAAGCTAACAGGCTAACTGCGGGCTAGCGCCACTTAAACAGTATTTACAGCCAAGTTTGAGTGAAAAAAATGATCTCCATTGTGTAATAGGATGAACACTGCGTAGTATTTACTCTCACGGACGATTAATGAGTAAAAAAACGCAACGTGCTACGACACCTGCAGTGGCGCTTATGGCCTCTAGGGGCACGAGTTACTTAGTACTGCTTTAAATGGCCTTACATTTGAGTTGCTTCTGCCTCTGTGTAAACCCTGGCAGAGAAGCAAAAAATTTACTTCAGTAAGAATAATGCTACTTTGAATTAATATTACTCAAGTACAAGTAAAATCCTCCTTTTGCTTTTACGTGAGTACTGGGAGCACTGAGTAACAGTTTGATTTATGTTTCAGTTGCGACATAAATTATGAGAAACAAAATTTGTAGTAATGTGATGACCTTAATATAATAAGGAATACTATAAAAAAAAGTAAAAGGGGCACAAACCACATATTTTAGTATTACAGTTCCTCCAAAAAGCACTGGTACTCTGGATAAATTTATGCACAATTTGACGAGTAAATGTTTTATTAACTTGTCAAGCAGTAAATGTGAAAACCTAAATATTGTGGGCTCTGTAAGCAAAATGCTGAATGGAAGATCTTAATGTTTAATGCTGTAAAAGGTTAAATGTGTCCCAACATTCATATAGTGTGTGTTTTTTTTGGCTTCTATTTAAATGTGTCTCAACCTGAAACTGAAATCATACACACTTGGGGGCGACCGCCTCAAATAGGGATGGAAAGTGGGACAAGTCATGTGGAAATTCCTACCGCACATTCGTATTGTCCGGCGATGCGTTTCTTTTGTTGGAATTCGAAGTCTCTCACACTCTTAGCCAGAGCTCATTAGCAAGTCATAGTTTCCCAGACTTTCCCGCAGCTGTTTACGATTCTGGAGTTCTTTCGATTATTTTTAGCTTTCCCTGAACCGGAGCAGGGCCCCGGCGCTTGCATCACGGGCTTTTTATAGACGGCCAGGTGAAGTTTAGGGCTCAAAGGGTTTGTTGTGCCATGTTAAGCACATTATTGCACCCATAGCATCTAGATGAACATGTTGGGTAAATTGTCGTCTCCTTTTAAAGCCGCTGTGTCGCTAACATGGGGCTCTGTGTCCCGCAGGTCCGACAGATGGCCGCCGTGCTCCTGCGGCGGCTCCTGTCCTCGTCCTTCGAGGAGGTGTTCCCGGGCCTGACGGTGGAGATGCAGATGGCCATAAAGACGGAGCTGCTGACGGCCATCACCCACGAAACCTCCCCCAACATCCGCAAGAAGGCCTGCGATATCGCCGCCGAGCTCTCCAGGAACCTCATCGGTGAGGAGTTTATTTACACTGACGTCATTCAGTGAGTTCTCGGTATTAAAGTGATTTGTGTCTTTCATGAGGACGAAAACAATCTGTTACAGAAGTGAAAACGGCAAAAGAAATGTTAAACACTTCACGGTCACAAGACTGTTTTGTTTGAGTTGAGTTTTGAATATAGACAGTGTGGGATATTCCCCGGGGGAGACTGTGTGAAGAACAGAGTGTTTTGAAGAACTTTGATTTTTATCTGTGAAAGGTGCTGTATGAAAGTTCCTTTCCTCTTTCCATTCTTCTTCACCTCCATCCTTTTCCTTCTCCTACTTTCTTCATCTTCACCGCTTTCTTTCTTCGCCTTTTTTCTCCTTTCGTACTTCTCCCACTCCCCTCCATCTTTTTATCTTCTCCCTTTCCTCCTTCTTCCCATCTTTTTTCCTTTTCATTTCCCCCCGTCCCCTTCTTCTACCTCTCCCTGCTTCTACTTTCAAGCAATCAAAACTTTTTTTTTATATAAAGTGCTTTACTTTTCCTCAGTCTTCTACTCCTCTCCTTTCTCCTCCTCCTTGTCCTTCATCTCAGGCTGCTCCTCTGAAGGGATCCATAATCGTCTGTTTTCCTTCTCTAGTATTCCATTAAAACCTCCCTAAGCGAGTCTTCTTCTTATCTCCAGATGACGACGGGAACAACCAGTGGCCGGAGGTGCTCAAGTTTCTGTTCGATTCCGTCAACTCGGATAATGTGGGTTTGAAAGAATCCGCTCTGCACATCTTCTGGTAACGTCCTCAAAACCGTCTGTGAATGAAGCCGGACCGGACGACTGACGTTTATCCATCGCTCTCTTTTTTTTTTTTTATAGGAACTTTCCGGGAATCTTTGGCAACCAACAGCAACATTACTTGGACGTGATCAAACGGATGCTGGTTCAGTGCATGCAGGACCAGGCAAACCCACAGGTGAACATCTCAGAATAAATAATGAAATAAATAAAGTTTATACCAGTGAGTAAATCATGGATGTGTTTTCGTTCCAGATCCGAATGTTGGCGTCTCGAGCTGCCGCCGCGTTTGTTTTGGCCAATGAAGGAAACACGGTGCTTTTCAAACACTTTGCAGATCTACTACCAGGAATCCTACAGGTGAGGAGGCTCAAAACGGAAACGACTATACGACTTCCATCCCGTTGCTAAAGGGAATGTTTTTGTTTTTTCGTCCTCCAGTCCGTGAACGACTCGTGTTACCAAGGAGACGACTCCGTTCTCAAGTCGTTGGTGGAAATCGGGGACACGGCGCCCAAATACCTCCGACCGAACCTGGAGGCCACGCTCGCGCTCAGCCTGAAGGTGAGGGCCTATTGACTGCGTTTGAAAAGAAAATGTATGAATTACAAAAATGATCTTTAATATCAGTCACTGGGTCCATGGTCTCTCTGTACAAGACCAAACATTTCCTCAAAAACACAATGTTACCTCTATATAATATAATAATGGCCTTTAGAACGCTGTGATGTGACCTGAAACCCAGCAATACACCAGTGTTTGCTTTTTAGTTCAAACATCCCGAGTGCATTCATCTAGTCTTAACGCTGGAATGTTTTAGTTCAGTTTAGAAGCTGCACATGTGACGTGACATCATGTAATCTGGAATATTCCAGAGTGTGAAGGCTCATTCACAAGACGCCCTGATCCTGTTCTTCCACCCTGAGCTGCAGAACAAAATGAAGTCGCCTTGTAACGGCCGTCAGTTACAAAGCTCTTCCATGGCTTTGCTAACCCCGATCCCGGCAGACCCTGGAAGCTAAGCAGGAAGGGCCTGGTCAGTATTCAGATGGGAGACAGTTTGGCAACACCAGGAAGCCTATGACGAATGGAAGGGGCTGATGGCGCAGATTGGCAGCCTCGCTTCCGTCAGTCTACCCCAGGGCAGCTGTGGCTACAATAGTAACTTACCACCATCGAGTATGGAGTGAATGAATAATGCAACTGTAAAGCGTCTTTGAGTGTCCAGAAAAGGGCTATATACAAACTACTACTACTACTACAAAAAAAACTACTTGTACTACTTAAAAAAAAAAGACTTGTACTACTACTACGCCAACGTGACTTTGTTCTGCAGCTCAGGGTGGAAGAACGAGAAGTTCTTGCCGCCTCTCGCTGTAACTAGGCTCTCTGTCAGTGTCCCGTCAACTCTGCCCCAGAGCCACAAGCCACACGGGCCAGGCATGAGCGGCTCCACATTCTACAGGACCTTCCCTGCACCTTTCCACGGAAATAAACCCCTCTAGCATGTAACATAAAAATCACAGTGTAACCAGCCATTACTTTGTTGGTTAGAAAATCCAATATCCAGAGGTTTGTCATTTCAATAGAGACTTGAATAAAGACGATGCCCGTTATGGCTGCAGTGAAGCTGTGGCCGGTGTTTTTACTTAATGATGAAAGGATTAAGTTTAGCAGGAGATGTTGAAGGCATCTCCTGGACACGCAGGCCCTCAGGAGGAGGTTCTTGGGAGCTGGTGATGTGGTTTTGTTTTGTGGCAGCTCTGCGCGGACACGAACCTGACGAACATGCAGAGGCAGCTGGCTCTGGAGGTGATTGTGACGCTGTCGGAGACGGCGGCGGCCATGTTGCGGCGGCACCAGGCGCTGGTGGCTCAGAGCGGTGAGAGGGTTTATATCGACTCGTGTACCGGGCGAGCGCCTCCTAACGCCGGGGCTTTGCGTGTTTCAGTGCCCCAGATGTTGGCCATGATGGTGGATCTGGAGGACGACGACGAGTGGGCGCAGGCGGACGAGCTGGAGGACGACGACTTCGACAGGTAGAAAACGTTCAATACTGCGCCTCCACGATGACCCACCAGTATAACTTTAATATTGCTTTTAGGACGGGGCTTGAACATTTTCATAGACTAACGTTGCCTTCAAAAAAGTGGGTTGTTGTGGTCGTCTTTTTGTTTTAAATATTTTCCATCTGAAACGCCACAAGTCAAAATTAATGTTCTCATAATTTAAGTCTCAAAGGCAAATCTACAGCTTGTTCAATAGAAACCTGTGGAAAATAAAAACATGATATATGACGAATAAAAAAAAAAATTGGGCTTGTGATCCTTCTCCAAGGGTAACGGAGACCCCGACACAAACCTGAACTCTATTGACTCGAAATGAACTGAGGAAAAATATTCAGTTCATTTGCCATTTTCAGTATAAAACCACAGCTTTAAAGCATTAAAAGTCAAATGAATTGAGCCAAAATGAAGGCTTTAAAATCAGATTAAACTAGCATTAAACCCATTTCATGTATTTTTCCTTGGAGCAGGAGTGTCCACGACTTTTAATTTTTAATTCTTTAATCTTTTTTTATCAAGAGCCACATAATAAAGTTTATACCACGTTGACGGCCGCAAACCGGTCGTCAATGCAGTGACGCGTTCGAGTGGATTAAGAGGTTTCAACTGCAACTTTATTTATAACGCACTTTAAAAACAACCAGGTTGACGAAAGGGCTACAAAATGCAAATACCTTAAAATATATAAAAAATTACACTAAAAGCTCATTTTAAAATGTCAACTTCTTAGGGTGAACCGAACGCCACGTTTTAAGAAGAGCTTTAAAAACGGCTACAGAAGGTCTGTCTTGTACATAAAGGCAACTCGTTCCATAACGGTGCTGCCACAGCAAAAGCCCGGCCCCCTCTGAGCTTCCGATTTTGCCCTTGGGACGCTGAGGAGGAGCTGGTCAGCCGAGACCGGTTTAACTTCACACCTTTTTTATTTAGACTTGGAAGCTGAATGCAGTTTTGTTTCACTGGAACATTTTGGAGGCTATAATCGTGAAGAATGATGACATTTTCAGTAAAAAAAATACAGTCTTCGTCAATTCAACAAAAACCTTGAATGGAGCCACACCTTGGGCACCACTGCCTTGGAGCCAGAACTCACATCTGTGACTATTTTTACTGCAAACATTCATCAAAAACACGACAATCTTTAGCTCAAACGTAGCTTGTCGTTTCTTTTGAATGTTACAAATCCTACTTGAATTGAATTGAAATATCTGGTTTTAGTTTTGCATCTGTGGCATTAAAAGTTATTTAAGCTTTAAAATGGCGTTGACTTTCTGCCACCTGCTGATGGTCCTTTTTCTCGTTTCTGTTTCCCTCAGTAACGCGGTCGCCGGGGAGAGCGCCCTGGACAGAATCGCCTGTGGCCTCGGAGGGAAGATCATTTTGCCGATCATCAAACAGCACATCATGCAGATGCTCTCGAACCGTACGTCCCGCACGTTTGTCCCGGCGCCCGCCTCCTCTCACTGTGGGTCTGTGTTTGCCTTTAGCGGACTGGAAGTACCGGCACGCGGGGCTCATGGCGCTGTCCGCCATCGGAGAGGGATGCCACCAGCAGATGGAGACGATCCTGAACGAGATCGTGCTGGCCGTGCTGAGGTTCTGCGCCGACCCGGTATGAGCCCAAAGAGGAACAGGAAGTCTCTGTTCAGATGTTTACATTTCCTGCCTTCACTTTGTGCTCTCCCGTAGCATCCTCGCGTCCGGTACGCCGCCTGCAACGCCATTGGACAGATGGCCACGGACTTCGCCCCCACGTTCCAGAAGAAGTTCCACGACAAGGTACGGCCCGGGTCGTTTCACTCCGGCCTCCGGGACGTTAAACGTGTCCTGACCCTCTGGCGCCGCCCTGTCTGCAGGTGATCGTGGCGCTGCTGGAGACCATGAAGGACCAGGGGAACCCCAGGGTCCAGGCCCACGCCGCGGCCGCGCTCATCAACTTCACCGAGGACTGTCCCAAGTCGCTGCTCGTCCCGTACCTGGACAGTCTGGTGCAGCACCTGTGTGCCATCATGCAGGCCAAGCTACAGGAGGTGAGGACAACATTAAACACTCAATCAGTAGTTGGGATTAGAGTGGGGCTGCACAATATGAGAAGAATTTTGTGATATTTTACTGAATTTCGCGGGGCTTTAAAAAGCAATTGTGAAAAATACAAAAAACTATGATCAAAAACTCATTCAGCTGAATTTTTTTTGACTGAAATTTAAAATTAAGTTGCATCGAATTTGCTTTTGAATACCAAAACTTCCCCTCATTTTATATTGTTTGTAAATGCAAAATGCCAAGATTTTGCATTTGTGGCATTAAAGATGGAGTATTTAAGCCATTGAAAACCATTGCGTTTGAGTTTTAAGCAATTTTTTTTATTTCATTTTTTATTTAAAATTGTGTCAAAAAAAAACAGGTTAATGAGAGACTAAAATAAGGAGATCATGAAATTTTAAGTTGTCAAGCATTTTTGATTCAGTGTAAAGTGTTATTTCTGTCTGACACATTATTACAGTTCCCACAGGGTCTCAAAGTCTTGAATGTGTTTTTGTAAATATAATGGGCTGAAAATTGTGGGTTTAGGTTTACCTGTTGGATTGTATGTTGAGACCTGTTCCTCTGACAAGACATTTATAATAATCTTATCAAATGTACAATTCCCTTATTGCAAATTGAGGTAAATCCCTCACGATGCTTTTTCTTGCATGCAAGTTCCTCTTTATTTCTTTTTTATTAAACTTTCCAGGATCCCGGTTTTTCGTCAATTCCCGCCAGAGCTGTGGGAACTTATTTTGGTTAGAGGGTGCTGAGGGACATGACTGCTTTTTCTGTGCTCGTTTCATATTTAATAATGTTGCCTGCAGTACAGACTATCCACTAGGGCAGTGTTTTTTAACCACTGTGCCGTGAGATAATGTCTGGTGTGCCTTGGGAAATGATCCAATTTCACCTAGTTGGTCTAAAAAAAAAAGAAATAAACAAATGAATTATTATCCGCAAATAATGTACAGTTGTCGAGTCCCTGTCCTGTCCAGTGGTCGGCAGAGTAACCATGTAATACTCTTCTATATCAGTAAGGGGCCGCAGGAAGCTTATTTCTTTGAGACAAGAGAATTAGTGATGCATAAATGCGACAGGTGGCGGTGACGATGGCATTGTGGCTAGCGAGACTATACGGTGTTCCTGTTAAAGACACTTTGATTAAACTACTTTATATTGTGAATATAGGCTAACAGTTGCATGTTTTAACGTTTTCTGCTGGTGTGCCTCGTGATTTTTCAATGAAAAAAATAAATGTGCCTTGGCTCAAAGGTTGAAAAACACTGCACTAGGGGGTGCTGCAGCACTCTGCTCCCTGGGTTCCCGCTCGCTGCCATTTAGCAATTTTCAGCCAAGTGGGAGCAGGATAGCAGCTCTTCCCCGTCCCGTAACGCTCCGTTCTGTCCCGTCCCGTAACGCTCCGGTCTGTCCCGTCAGCTGATCCAGAAGGGCACGAAGCTGGTCCTGGAGCAGGTGGTCACGTCCATCGCGTCGGTGGCGGACACGGCGGAGGAGAAGTTCGTGCCGTACTACGACCTGTTCATGCCGTCGCTCAAAAACATCGTGGAGAACGCCGTGCAGAAGGAGCTGCGTCTGCTGAGGGGGAAGACCATCGAGTGCATCAGCCTCATCGGGCTCGCCGTGGGCAAAGAGAAGGTGAGGAGGCGAACTGAAACCGTACCGACCGCCGCTCTGGGTTTATCTGTGGATTGATTTTGAGAAACTCTTCACTCTTTAGTTCATGTCGGACGCCGCGGCCGTGATGACGCTGCTTCTCAAAACCCAGACAGACTTCAACGACCTGGAGGATGATGACCCACAGGTGAGGAAAAAAATATGCTTATTTCAAATTTAATTAAAGAGGATTAAAGAGATATTTCAGGATTTTTGACATAGGGCCTCATTTCCTAGTCATCCAGAGTGTTGTTGACGTCTGGAGATATTTTTTTTCTTAAATTCATGCAGTTCTTGTATTTGAAGAGTCTAGTGGCGCTAGGCTAATGCTAGGCTAACGCATTTCTATGGTATCAGTTAGCCTGCATTAAAAACAGTCTGACCCGCTCCACAGTGCGCCTGAGGCAAATCACTTATAACACCAGACTAACGATATAAATGTCTGTTAATTGAATAATTTTAACCATTTTGTATTTAAAATACATTTTATTTGAGTTGCATCAGCTTCGTGGCTGTAAGCTAACGCAGCGGCGGAGTGATCTGCGGGAAAATAGTCCCTCAAAATGTGGTAATTCATGTAATAGGTCAGTTATATTTAAAAAAATATTCTATTAACAGACATTTATATAGTTAGTCTGGCGTTATAAGTGATTTGCCTCGGGTGCACTGTGGAGTGGGCCAGACTAGCTGATACCATAGAAATGCGTTAGCCTAGCATTAGCCTAGCGCCACTAGACTCTTCAAATACAAGAACTGCATGAATTTAAGAAAAAAAATATCTCCAGACATCAACAACACTCTGGATGACTAGGAAATGAGGCCCAATGTCAAAAATCCTGAAATATCCCTTTAAGCTTGATTTCAGCAAATTTTTGCAAAGTTTGCATTTGTTTTGAAAATAATGCCATTGATTGACTTGTTACAAAAAATGTACGAAATTATGGTCAAACACTCTAATGGAGGCGTAACTAAAGTTTTCCAGAAATGTTCTTACAATTTTTTTGTGTTCCAGACCTCGTACATGATCTCGGCCTGGGCGCGCATGTGCAAGATCCTGGGGAAGGAGTTTCAGCAGTATCTCCCCGTGGTGATGGGGCCGCTCATGAGAACCGCCTCCATCAAACCAGAGGTGGCGCTCCTCGACAGTAAGTCTCCGACACGGGGGTTTCCGCTTTGAGCATTTGATGTTTTAACAAAGCGACTTCTGTCTCGCAGCCCAGGACATGGAGAGCATCTCTGAGGACGACGGCTGGGAGTTCGTGAACCTGGGAGATCAGCAGAGCTTCGGCATCAAGACGGCCGGTCTGGAGGAGAAGGCCACGGCCTGTCAGATGCTGGTGCGTGGAGTCGCTGGAGAGTCATCGCACTCAACACAGGAGCAGAGATCAGATTAAAAGTGTTTTGTTTGTAGGTGTGTTACGCCAAAGAGCTGAAGGAGGGCTTCGTGGAGTACGCGGAGGAAGTGGCCAAACTCATGGTGCCGCTGCTCAAGTTCTACTTCCACGATGATATCCTTTTACAAACGTTTACAGCAAGTTTAGTCTTTGTTTAGACGCTGGGGTTTTCCCTGTTAGACGGATGTGGGTGAAGTTGTTGATGCGAGGGCCACGTTGGGTTTTTGAATTTTCCATTTCTAATTCTCAAACTGTAATCGCCCAAACAGATTAGTTCAACAAAATGGCAGCAGTTAAGCATCATCTTTATATCAGTGAACACATTGGTGTTTTCATCCCTTCATTAGGCAATGCAGATCGAGCTGGGTCATGGTTTGAGGGCCGGATTGGAGGGCTAGGCGGCCGCATATGGCCCGCGGGCCTAAGTTTGCCCTTGCCTGCTTTAAGACGATGGCTTTGGAGACCTTTTAATAGGGCTGGGCGATGTGGCCTAAAATCTATATCATGATATGAAAAAATAAATATCACGATGACGATATAATTGACAATGGACAAATTACTTCAAAATCCCAGCCTTGCGCCCATTGGGAAGATTCATTCAGTGATATTTATTTTATTTATTTTTTACGGCATAATGTTCTTCCAAATATGATCTACTCAAGCAGTTTACATCCTTCATTTCATTTTACTTTTTCAGCGACAACGATGTAAAAAATTACGATATCAAAACATATCACGATAACGATATGCGATACGATATGGCCCAACCCTACCTTTTTAACTTTTTTTTTATTTTTTGGGTCGGATTAAGTTTTAATCATGTTTTTCTCCTATTTAACACGAGACACGGCAGGTCGAAGTATTGATTTTCTCTCTGGTCGGTGTGGAGATGTTTTCTCCCTAAACGTATTAGTCTAAAGATGCGACGCTTATTTTATGATTTGTTGCAAAGAGCTGGAGATGTTCCTGCGCTTATTCATTCACAAATATTGACCATATTTTCTATGCACAAGGTGCTCGAGATGAAGCTCTAATCCAAATATGGTCATTTCCTCTCTGCCAGACCACTGCTGCGAAAGACCAGAGAGAAAACCTTACGGACGTTTTCTCTTAAAATGAGGTTTTCGTTCCACTCTTGAACAACTTCTCCGCTTGAGTCGCTCCTACAGACTTTCCAGTATACTTTGAATTTTTTTTTCAGAGGGATTTTTAAATATCCAATTCCCAGCCTGATTTATTCAGCTTTGAGATTGTTTTTTTTTTTACTTCATAAACTAAACCAGATCCAAAATCCCCTCTAAAAAAAAATGTTTTGCTACTGATGTGTCAACAACATAAAACTAGGTTTATCCATTGACCAGTTTTGTCAAGTTTGGCCATTTTTCTGCATTTAAATACATTGCAATACATTTTCTTGTCAAAGTTTAAAAATCTCCCTATTCACCTGCAGCGTCTCACCTTAATCAAAACATGATGAAACGTATTTGAAATCGACCCATGGCCGATATTAAACACGCCTGTTGTCCTTGACTCCGCCCCTCACGTGTGCGGGTGGCGGCGGCCGAGTCCATGCCGCTGCTGCTGGAGTGCGCTCAGGTGCGCGGGCCCCAGTACCTGTCGGACATGTGGAAGTTCATGTGCGACCCGCTCATCAAGGCCATCGGGACGGAGCCGGACTCGGACGTCCTGTCGGAGATCATGCACTCCTTCGCCAAGTGCATCGAGCTGATGGGCGACGGCTGCGTGGAGAAGGCCCAGTTCGAGGAGCTGGGGGGGATCCTCAAGGGGAAACTGGAGGAGCATTTCAAAAACCAGAGGCTCAGACAAGGTCAGGGGACGGGGATTTGTTTTCCTTTTAGAATTTTGGAGTTCTAGCGAAGAGACAAATGATGATTCTTTCCCGTGACCTTTGTGTTTCCAGACAAACGGGAGGATGAGGACTATGACGAGCAGGTGGAGGAGTCGTTACAAGACGAGGTAAAAGTCTCCCTTTATAAACTCTTCTCCTGCTTTAGATCTAAATCCTCGACTCTGATGTTTCTCCTCAGGACGAGAACGACGTTTACATTTTGACCAAAGTGTCGGACATCCTGCACTCGGTCTTCAGCTCCCACAAAGAGAACGTGCTGCCGTGGTTCGACCAGCTGCTGCCGCTCATCATCGAGCTGCTGGTGAGTGTGTGTGTGTGTGTGGCCACTAGGGGGCGGCGTGTGTGTGTGTGCATCCTAATCTCCGACGGTCCTCCCTGCAGAGAGCGGAGCGGCCGTGGGCGGACCGACAGTGGGGCCTGTGCATCTTCGACGACGTGGTGGAGCACTGCAGCCCGTCCTCCTTCAAGTACGCGGACTGCTTCCTGGGGCCGATGCTGCAGTCGCTCACGGACCCGGTGCCCGAGGTCCGGCAGGCGGCGGCGTACGGCGTCGGGGTCATGGCGCAGTTCGGCGGCGCCAACTACTGCAAGTTCTGCACCGGTGAGACGAAACATCACGGCGGCTTCTCGGGCCGGAGGCGGAGAATGTTGACTTTAAAAATCAAGCCGTAATTAAAGTCCAGCTCTGGACTCGCTCTAAAGCAGTGGTTCCCAACTTTTTTTTTTTTTCTTGAGGCCCCCCCTCGACAGCGGCAGTCGGAACAAAACTGTGACCCCCAGATATGTATCAAAACAAGAAAATGGTTGCTGGGGTGTTTTTAATGCACCTGTAGTCCTTTCCCAGTCATATTTGATTATTTTTAACCATTATAATTCAATGTATGAGCGGACCCTCCTGACCAGGCAAAGCTCTGGGCCCCTCCTGCAATCCCAGGGGAGGCCCGCCCCCCACATGTTGGGAACCGCTGCTCTAAACAACACGCCAAATCAGCCTTTTTACGTCAGAGCTAAGGACAAAGAGGAGGCGGGGTTGAGGGGACTCGGGCGGGTGTAGGGGAGGCGGGGTTGAGGGGACTCGGGCGGGTGTAGGGGAGGCGGGGTTGAGGGGACTCGGGCGGGTGTAGGGGAGGCGGGGTTGAGGGGACTCGGGCGGGTGTAGGGGAGGCGGGGTTGAGGGGACTCGGGCAGGTGTAGGGGAGGCGGGGTTGAGGGGACTCGGGCAGGTGTAGGGGAGGCGGGGTTGAGGGGACTCGGGCGGGTGTAGGGGAGGCGGGGTTGAGGGGACTCGGGCGGGGTTAGAGGAGGCGGGGTTGAGGGGACTCGGGCGGGTGTAGGGGAGGCGGGGTTGAGGGGACTCGGGCGGGGTTAGAGGAGGCGGGGTTGAGGGGACTCGGGCGGGTGTAGGGGAGGCGGGGTTGAGGGGACTCAGGCGGGGTTAGAGGAGGCGGGGTTGAGGGGACTCGGGCGGGTGTAGGGGAGGCGGGGTTGAGGGGACTCGGGCAGGTGTAGGGGAGGTGGGGTTGAGGGGACTCGGGCGGGTGTAGGGGAGGTGGGGTTGAGGGGACTCGGGCGGGTGTAGGGGAGGCGGGGTTGAGGGGACTCGGGCGGGTGTAGGGGAGGCGGGGTTGAGGGGACTCGGGCGGGTGTAGGGGAGGGGGGGTTGAGGGGACTCGGGCGGGTGTAGGGGAGGGGGGGTTGAGGGGACTCGGGCGGGTGTAGGGGAGGCGGGGTTGAGGGGAGGCGGGGTTGAGGGGGCTCAGGTGGGTGTAGGGGAGGCGGTGAATAAGTCGTCGTCTGAGACTTTTGAAATTGATTCATAAAACGGCGTTGGGTCGGTGTCCCATGTTGAGGTTTGACTTGTTGTCCCGTCAGAGGCCATCCCGCGGCTGGTGGGCGTGATCCAGGCCCCGGACTCTCGCTCCAAAGAGAACGTCAACGCCACGGAGAACTGCATCTCGGCCGTGGGCAAAGTCATGCGCTTCCAGCCGGAGTGGGTCAGCGTGAACGAGGTGCTGCCCCACTGGCTGGGCTGGCTGCCCCTCAACGAGGACAAGGAGGAGGCGGTGCACACGTTCGACTTCCTGTGCGACCTCATCGAAAGGTACAGTTCATTCCACACGTGAAGAAGACGAGCGGCGGCGTCCGTGTGGTTTAACCTCCTCTTCGTCTTTGCAGTAACAACCCCATCGTCCTGGGCCCGGACAACGCCAACCTCCCCAAAATCTTCCTAATAATCGCGGACGGCGTGGCCAGTGAGTCCATCAAATGTGAAGACGCCTGCAGCAAAAGACTGGCCAACGTTATCCGACAAGTTCAGGTGAGGAACGATTTAACCAAAGGAGCTGAAAGACCTTCAGCATTTACTTAAAGGGCAGGAGAACTTCCCATTAGCTTTAAGCCGTTCTGGACCAGGGGGGAATTTAAATGAGTAAAGTGTTTTCCTCGTCACCAAATCTTTGTTTTATAAAAGATATTAAATAGTGGTTTTGTTCCATCATAACCACAAAGGCAGTCGGTAAAAGTCATCATTTAGATAAAGCTGTGGTGAAGTGAGGGTTGGCCAACGTTTTATACGGATGAACAGAAAACGGGGGCATTAAATGAATTCAAATTATACTAAAATTAAGGCCTTAGAACTAATTTTTAAAAACATTACATTTGGCTTTAAATCTAAATTTCTAAAAATATTACAGCAAAATAATTCCACTGCCGTTCTGGGAATTTGACACAATCTTTTGCTGAAAAGTCAGATTTTTGGTTTTGAATCTCCCTCGTTCCCCGATTAGATTTGAATCTTTACAAATCGTATGAAATTAAATGTGTGCCCAGAGTTTTTGCATTTGTGGCATTAAAGCGGTACTAAGTAACTTGTTTATTTTTTTAATAAATGGTTGTTGCTAGATCGTCTGCTCGGGAGGGACGGTCTGCTCTGATTTTGTATAGATCTACGAGTTGGTTTGTCTAAAAATACAAATAACCCTAATAAATCCTTCCCGTAGTCCCTCCGGGGGTAATACAAGTATTAATGGGAAGATTGGGGGGTCTTTCATCTCCCCCTGGTGTCTCTGGCCAGAAAACCACAATTGCAAATTTCCCTGCTCAGAGGCGCAATGGAATCACGAAGAAGAAGCTAACAGGCTAACGGGCAAAGCTAACTGCGGGCTAGCGCCACTTAAAAAGTATTTACAGCCAAGTTTGAGTAAAAAAAAAAATCTCCTTTGTCTTTTCTGTCAGCGTAGTATTTACACTCACGGATAATCGGTAAAAAAAATTCTACATGCAGTGGCACAAGGTACTTCTGCTCTAACACTTTAAAGTGAGAGACTACAGCCATATTCTGATAATGTATAAAATGTTTTGTTTTTTTGCCCTGACATTTAACTTGTTTTATTTATTATATATTTTCTTCATAGGTTTCTGCCGGTTTATGGACACAGTGCGTTTCCACGTTGAACGAGACGCAGCAGAAAGCCATTCAGGACCTGCTGAACACCGCCTGATCCCGGTCCGCCGGCCCCTCGCCTCCTAACTCTTAACTCCAGACGTATTAAACCAACCCCCCCCCCCCCCCCCCTTTTTTTTTTTTTTTCCACTGCTCCGGGACTAAAACCACATCCTGCGATTCATTTCAGACGGACTTCGCATCTTTTTATTTTTCATTTATTTCAAATCTGGGGGGGGGGGCGGGGAAGCCATCGTCATGGGATCGCCGGATCGCCTTCATGAGCTTTACTGTCCAGCAAGTCTTCACGTTCCCCGCCATTCCTTATGAATTATCGGACGCAACATCAACAATGGGAGGAATTGGGATTAGGACATTTTTAAGAGGACTGGGCGATCTCTCCTGTGAATTATTTTCTTTCCTTTTTTTTTTTGTATTGTATTTTATTTTCTCCGCGTTTCCGGCGTCAAGAAGTTACGGCATGTTTATAATAAGTGGCTAACTCTAGACATTATTATATCTTACTTAGGATTTAAATTGGGGAGAGCCGGTTCTACGCCGCTTCCCCCCCCTTTTCCGATAGAACATTTAAAGAGTTTGAAGGTGATCTTTTGAACGGATTCGACAGCCTAAAAAAAATAGCATATTGCTGGTTTAAAAAGGGCTGCGTGTGTGTGTAGACGTTGCGACGAAACGGAGGGGAGTAACGTTGGACTGTATGTTTAAAAGCAAATGCGACTCTTGGGAAGGTTTTCGAGCCTTCGTGGTCCTGCAAAACATGTGATGGAATAGCAACACGATAATAAATTCCATTTGAAGAGAAGTGACATGTTTCTGGTTCTTTTTACTGGGTTAAAGGTTTAAAGTTCATGTGACAAAGTGTGAAGATGTTGGTGTTTGGCACAGACTATACTGCTGGGTATTGTTAAAAAAAAAAAGTTTAGGTTCTGCTGCTATTGAAAATTAGGTACTGAAAATATGAAATCTATATATAAAGTTTTTATGCTTTTGGTTTGGTTAAAGCAGACCTCAGTAACTCATGCCCCTAGAGGCCATGAGCTCCAGTGCATATTGCATTTTTTATTTATTTTTTACTCGTCATTGAGAGTAGATACTAGGCCTGGGACAAAAGATCGGATTGAACTTGGTATTGCAGCACAAAGTATTGCGATCCAAATATCAAAACAAGTATCGAGACATTTTTTTTTTTTTTCTATTATACACTCCTTTTTGTTTTCCAGTAACGGTTACACAGCACGGTTACATTCTGTGTTCATGCACTTTTCAGTCTGAACACGGTAAATGGCATTTGGTTTATAAACTTTGGACACATGACTTTTTACACGTTTTAAGGTAATATCACTTGTTTATCACAATATGTATCGGATCGGCCCGAATATCATTTATCTGATTGTGACACAAGTGGATCGCCCCGGCCCTAGAAAATACTACGCTGACAGGAAAGGCAAAGGGACCGAGGGATATTGTACATCCAATTACACAATGGAGATCTTTTCTTTTTTTTCTTTTTTTACTCTTAACTTGGCTGTAAATACTGTTTAAGTGGCGCTAGCTGTTTAGCAGGCTAACGGGCAAAGCTAACGGCGGTTAGCTTTGCCCGTTAGCCTGTTAGCTTCATGATTCCATTAGGGTGATCAGATTTTGCCACTTTTTCATTGCGTTTGTCGCATTTAATTTTTTTATGAATCTTTTTTGCCATTCATCCTTGTTTTCCTTTCGTTTTTGTCACAATTCTGACGCTTTATTGAAGCTTTCAGATTTGCTTGGTTCAGGTGGGGTTTGACAGGTTATGGGAACATTCTGGGCGGTTTCACCTCAAACAAATGGATGGGAAAGGAATACATTACTAATCTGTTCTGTGGTTCTAAATGACAAAACATTTAGTATCGGTATCGAAGAAAAATTAACGGTACCCAGCCCTAGTGTTTTCTCTAAATGCAGAGGAACATAAATTAACTGCAGCCTTTACAAATTGCAGCAAAAGAACATGGGGGGGAAAAGTGCCAAGCCACGAATACCTAAACTCTCCAAGGCTTTATGATGTAATAAAATCGAGCTGTTTGTAAAAAGGAAACCAGAGTTATTCAGTGTAGCTCAGTCATGCTTTTAAGTTTATTAGGGCAATGTGAACAACAGTAAATTAAAGCTTTAAGCACAGTCACAGTCAATTTAGAAAAGCAAACCATGGTAATGGACATAATTCTCTTCCTTTTTACAAAACTATACACATTTGGGATGGGCAGGTGGATACTGTACAGTGTGTACACTTGATGCTATGACGGTGGAAGAGCATTTGGCTTCCTGAATTACATCACTTGTGTTTATTGTGTTCATAACTAGACGCGTAACATTTGCAAAAGAGGCTGCAGGAGTTTGTTTTTAAGTTGAAATTCCCACCTGATTGCCCGTAATCATTATTCCCCTCTTCAAAATCCCATACCAGCTGGGAAACCATAGCGTGTGATTGTAAGACTTGGCAAAGGTGATCGGTTACCCGGATTTATAATAAGCGGGAAAGAAAAAGTGGACAAGAATTCCTAAACGCATGACCACATCGTAGCAGACGGATCGAGGTTCCTATTACATCTCTGTAAATACTGGGGCCTATCCACACGAAAAACAAAAGCTGGCACAAAGTTCGGCGTCTTCTCTTGTCAGCAAATATGAAGTAATATGTCAGTAGTGTCCGAAGGCGGTGGCCATAAAGTCGACACCCGCGCCCAAACAAAAGAAATGATTCGCATTTTTTGTTTTTTTTAAGAAATCTCCGCATTTTTTGGCTCCGTCCGAGAAAGTGAAACCAACATGTGTCAGACTATCAGTGGTGGAAGCGGTACTCGATTTTCTTGAGTGAATGCGCTGCTCTTGTGCTTTTACTCAAGTACAGGCAAAAAGTGTAAGATTAAAATTCAACTTGAGCAAAAGCATCGACTTGCAAAGATACTTTAGAAGTAAAAAGTAAAAGTATATGACATTTTTTTGGAGTGTCGTTTTCAAACCAGGACTAAATCGAGACTAAACTATGTCCTAAATGATAAAACTAAAATGGGGCTAAACTAGGTCTTTAAATGGCTCTAAACCAAGACTAAATCGGGACTAAACTACCGTATTTTGCGGACTATTAATTCGCACTTTTTAAAAATAGTTTGTTATTTTCACACTGACAGCCGCTAGAGGGCGCTCTAGGCTTGCGTGCCGGTATCTGCTACTCCTTTACCACTGAAGATTTAAAAAGAGGTCATGGAGCAGCAGGAAGAAACTTGTGAGGGACTGGTGAAAAGCGGAGGTTACTCTCACTGCAATGAAGAAAACAAAAAAGGCTAATCGCGGGCTAAAAGCTCGACGGGCGCAACCGGAGGAACGAGTTTGCAAACGGGTGCCTGAACGACGTGCTGCCGGGAGAGGCTTGTAAACGGTGCAGTTGCGCCTCCATGTTGCCCAGGTAGTTCCCAAGGTTGGTGCAACTTGTATTTATAGACCCTTTAGTTTGTCAACATTCCGGCCTTAGCTGGAGGCGGGAAGCTAAATTCCTATCTATTTCCATTGTAGCTGTTAGTATAGTAACGATAAACTAATGTCTTACTAAATATCAGATAAATCTTATTTTATCGTCTCAAATGTCATTCCTGTTGTTCTCGCGCCTTAAGCCACAACAGGACCACATTTTTTTAGTTGTAGTTTTACACTTAAAATCGCTAGTTTTAGTTGAATCTTATTTCTCTTGATCACTTCCTGCCTCCAGCTGATGTCACTGATGATGTCGCAGTTAAAGGGTCTATGTTCTTTTTTTCTTTTTGCATTTTTGGCTGGTGAAACTTATAGTCCGGAAAATACGTGATGGTTAAAACGGGGTTAAACTAGGTCTAGAGTTTAGAGTAGTTTATTGACTCCAGTCGGACTAAAAATGGGCCTAAACCAGGTCTGGACCAAAAAGAGGTCCCTCTGAAAACAAGCGTTTAAATCCCTGTTCAAACTCCAAATCAAATTTGTACTTTTCACTTTGTTCCTTTCCACCACTGCACAGACAATTGTTAAATATATCGAGTGATTTCTGCCCAAAACAAACGTTTACTCTTGAATGATTGTTGGGGTTTCCACATCAATGTCCGTCAGTGTTTTTTATTATCGCGCTGGCGTCTCGTTACTGCAGCATGTCGACAAAGGCGTCGAACTCATCGATGTTCTTCTCGTAGACGGCGAGTTTCTCAGGTAAAGAGTCCTGTTGGGAGGAGAGTAACGGTTACTTTTCCTCAATCAAACGCCTGTCGAAGCAAGCGGCGAGTCACTGACCAGGTCCTCCGCCATCGACTGCGAGCTGATGTGGAGCGAGAGGCTGGCGAGCTGCGGCGGGTTCTGGAACTCTCTGTAGAAGGTGCCCAGGTCCATCGGCAGCAGGTCGTCTTTGGAGAACGCCGGCCGCTGAAAAGGGTAGATAAACGCGCGTTCTGAGACTGCCGTGCGAGTCGGCGGGGACCCGAATGGGAACAGGATTTTACGTACAAAGTCGACCATGACAAAGTCGTCCTGCGGCGCCGATCCCTCGGAGCCCTGCGAGTGCAGACTGCCCTGGAGGGGAGACGGGCAGGTGGGGGAGTCCGGCGGCTGCACCTGGAAAGCAAGGCGTCACCCGTTACCCTGGCCTATAGCTCTCCAGTCAAGAAGCTGTTAGATTGGGGTAAGGCCGGCCGAACTGGAGAGAATGCACTGGGTTATTTTTGAGGTTCACCGACAGTTCACCCTTTAGTGAAAAGTTACTCTACACCCTAGAGCCCAGAAAGTGGTCTCTACTTTTAACGGCCATAAAATCCCTATACTTTTCTACTTTAAAAACATGGGGCGAGAGGGGGCGCAGCCTGCAGCATGCGAGTCCACGTGAGCTTACGGTATGTTCTGCTCTGCAAGAATAATAACCATTTTGCATTTAAAATAACTTATATTTGAGCAGCATCAGCTTTGTGGCTGTAAGCTAACGCAGCGGCGGAGGGATCTGCGAGAAAATAGTCCCTCAAAATGCGGTAAATCATGTGATACAAGGTCAGTTAAGACACAAATTTTGCTATCCTGAAATATCCCTTTAACACAGTAATATTTCGGGATTTTTGACATAGGGCCTCATTTCCTAGTTATCCAGAGTGTTGTCTGGAAATATTTTTTTCTTAAATTCATGCAGTTCTTATATTTGAAGAGTCTAGTGGCGCAAGGCTAAAGCATTTCTATGGTAACAGTTAGCCTGCATTAAAAACAGTCTGACCCGCTCCACAGGGCACCTGAGGTAAATCACGTATAACGCCAGACTAACGATATCTGTGTTAATAGATTTTTTTTTTTAATATAACTGACCTTGTATCACAAGAATTACTGCATTTTGAGGGACTATTTTCTCGCAGATCACTCCGCCGCTGCGTTAGCTTATTATATTTTTTAGGTCGTTAAAAGGAGAGGCCACTGAAAAGGGGTGGAATTTAAAGCAAATCTGGCACCACAAAAAAACAAAACTGTGAACAATAATTTTACCACCAATTCTTGACCCTATTCTTGGCGCTCATAGAAACCTCATTCAATTTGGAAAACATTTATAAAGCTTGAGCCAGTGACTGCATAACTGGACTTTAAAGGTAGAGACCACTTTTGAGGGTTTTAGGGTGTTGGAACGTCCAGTCAACGCACTTAAAAAGGCCAATGAAATCAAAATATCCAAGTAATCAGTGAATCAAAGCCACAGAAAGTACCATTCGGTCGTTCTCCTCCGGGTCGAGGCCTCTGGGAGCAAAGGCGGCGAACGGCAGGTCCAGACTGGCCGCCGTCACCTGGAGGACCATGATTGGACAATTTAACGTGACATTCAGCCGTTCGACACCAGCAGGTCCTCGAGTTTACCTGTGCGTTGGGTTTATTGACGAAAGCTCCCACTTTTCTGGTGAAATTTGCCAAAGACTCGACCGGATCTGAAGGAAACGCACTTCTGCCGTTCCCGCTGTGGCCCAGGCCCTCGTCGTCGCCACTGGACGAGAGAAAACACACGTGCATATAAATATTACGACTTGTATTGTAATTAGGGCTGGGGGCCGTTACATTTTTTTTGATGCCAGTACTTTAACTTTGTTTTCGGTACCGATACCTGAACGATACTCTTTCTGATACCTATATTGAAATATTTGTAATCTAGAGCCAGAAAACTGAAGTAAGAAGAAGATCTACACATTTACAATATCAGGTTCATCTCCAATGTCAAGAAATGTGGGGAAAGTGGGGAATAAATTGTGATAAAAATGGGCAAAAATTAGGGGGGCAAATATTGGGCAAAGATATAGGGGGAAAAAATTATAATTGAAAATAAATTGGGGGGAAAAATTTTAATAAAAATGTGCAAAAATAACTAAAACATTGGGCAAAAAAATAGGGATTCTTTATTAAATGTGGTAATAAATTTGGGGGGGAAATGGGAAAATATGAGGTAAAAAAATTGGGAGAACAGGAAATAAGTAGGACAAAATTAAGAAAATTGGGAGAGAAAAAAAATCGGGAAATTGGGGCAAACATTGGGCAAAAACAAAACAAAAAAATAGGGGAAATTATTATTTTAAAATTTTTAGAATTTTTTGGGGGGAAAATGGGGAAAACGTTAGGCAAAAAAATAAATAAAGAACAAACAATGATTTGAGCTGACACTTCCTTTAATGCTGTCCCTGGACCAACAGCATAAGATAGAAGACTTGTCTTTTTCCAGTACCTGCTTTCGTGACTTTCTGTCGATACCAGTAGCATCTAAACTTTGTTGACGTTATCCAGCTCTAATTGTAACGCTATGGAATCACGCATGTGCCTTTACCTGCTGCTGGAAACGTTGGGCCCCTGCTCCACGGCGAGGTGCGTCTCATGTTTTGGCACCAGCACGACTCCGCCCTCCTTCCCAGCATGCATCGCCTGAGGATTACACCCGATGTCACGCACTTGTTCCTTATATAGAAGCGGGTTTAATTCCCAGTGTTACCTGGTTGGAGGCGGGATGACACTGCTCCGGGCCCATCATGACCGGAGGCTGGCAACATAATCTGGAACTGTACATCTGTGAACAAGAGGAGGCATAAATAACAAGGAAACTGCATATTTTCTAAAGCTAGAGTGGGATATCAATCATGCATAATAATACTAACACTACTTTACTATGGCGGTGATTGGTGAAGGGCCAGGAATACAAACAATATACTGTATCAACTTGGGCTGCATGATATTGGAAAAAAATACTTTCTTTTGCGATACGGATATTGCATGAACTATGGGAGATGAAAAACACAAATACGGAGTGAAATACATGATTGGATGAAGCCGGGCTTACACTGTGGGGATTTTCTTTAGCTGTGAGAAGTTGGCCCCCTATTAAATGTAAATTAAATCTTTTTGAGATAAAGTTTGTCATAGTTTCAAATCTGATTTTGGAGCTTTACAGCGAGCAGGGTGACCAATAAAACAATCATTAAAATCTCAAAAACGATTTACATAATTTTTTAATTTAAATTTGAGCATGATGAGGGGCCGAGTTCACGGAGGTGCTGACGTTAGCCTCGCCAAAGTGATTTGATTGATGTTTGGCTGTTTGAGGGGGTGATATGACAGGCCAAGCTAGTATCCATGGGTCATGTCCCTCGCACAGTGTGAGTTGATGATCAAAATCGTGTTTAAAACCGCACAGTGTATGCCCAGTTTAAGACTACTACTAGTGAAGAGGAATGTTTCAGCAGTTTTACGTTCTAAAACACTGACTTAGGCTCACATGCTGGATACAAAAGACCTCAGTTCAAAATCAACACCGCACATTTAGGGCTGGATACCAATTCCAGTGTTCTTGTTCTGACGGTGAACGGCCCTAAAGACGTGGTAAGTGTCTCTTCACAGCACGCAGATGCGGGACTCACATTGTTGTGAGTGACAAGTCCGGTAGCCAATGGAAGCGGGAGACTGTCCAGGGGGAGGGGCTTGGACAGTTTGGAGGGGGACGGACTCAGGGTACAAACGCACTGAGGTTCGTGACGGGACAAATCAGAGAAAATTAAAGGGGGGAAAAGAGAGAGAATCACATGTAGACGGTGAGAAGCGGTAACAGAGAGGGTATAAAGTTTGAGCTTGAGATCGAAGTTAGCTGAACAGTTTAATCTCGGCGGTTTACCTGTGACGGAGGCGAGGTGGAGAAGGAGGTGGTGCAGACTTCCTGTGAATCCTGGACTCCGGGGAACGGCCCAGTGTCGTCATCGTCTGGAGGTCTGAGCACACGCAGAAGCAGAAACATCATACGAAGAACAGCCGCTCTTGAACTCTTCCCTAGTCGAAATAGTGTTCTAGTTTAGGGTTCGAAGTACAGCTTTATTCGTGGATTGCTGTTTAAGACCTGGTTAAGTTCTAGTGTAATACAGTACATCTACATGATATTTACCCCCTAAGGACACACAAAAAAGCCTTTGAATGTTAATGTCGTGTGTTGACTTCCACCTGTAGTTGCAGGGCTGTCCCATGGTCACAGGGCGCTGGCCTCCGCACGGACCGTCCACGAAATGATCCACGATTATCCCCATGATCGGAGCCGAGCGCTCGAACTGTCTGCAGGGGGAGAAGATACCAGAACGTTTACCGTCACCCGCTCGGACGAATACGAGTACTTGTATCGCGCCCGAAGTCATTTTAACAAAGGTAAAACTGCACTTACCGACTGGACATGAATGCTAGGTTTGTGCGATAGGCGCAGGAGAGGGTAACCGTGCCGACCGGAGTCCCAACTACGCCAACTCTCACGGTCTGAAAACCTGGAGGAAGAAAGCATGAAAAGAGGTCATTTTAGAGAGACCAAATGCATCCCACGCACATTTGTGATTTCCACAACGTTACCTTCTCCTAATCCACTGAGCTGGACTTCACCAAAATAGATTCTAGAGACAAACAAATCCAGGTAAGATGAGCAAGGCCACAAATGTAGTTAAACTGTTATCTTAGTTGCATAAAGTTGTTTCCTATGCTTCAATAACACTGTAATGTAAAATGTTCCTTTACCTATACAATATAACATAGTCGTGTCCTTGCTTCCTGGACAGTTTGTAGGCTGGCGTGACTCTGGCGATGGCTAACAGTGACTTCAGGAGCACAGACAGACGATTATACACAGTGTAGGAAACTTTAATGTCCTTGTCGCACCTGGAAGAGAAGCCGAGAAATAAAGGCTGTGATCGGGAAAGTTTTTTTTTTGTAGCGATCCCAGGGGAAAAAAACAACTCACTTTTCATTCATTTCTAAACACCACGTCTCTAGCTCCATAGAGTCACCCTGAAAAGACAGAAAGCCATACTGTGTATTTAGACAAAAGTTGAACATTTGTTAGAAGGTTAACTGGGTAGAAGTCTCGCCTCTGATGTTTTTAGAGAAATCTCCACACACATGGACCGCCCAATGCCGGGGAGCTGACCGGCCAGAGCCTTTTTAGCTTCATGGGTCACCTCCGGGATGTCTTTGATGGCTAAATTGAACTGGAATAGACCAACACAAATATTAGAACTAATCTTATCGAAGACTGTAAATGCAAAATTATCATCGACTTACCCAATCTGAGCCTGTTGGTGATGATGATGAATGAGTGCATATCTTCTCCCCAAGTCGAGCCTGAACTATCACCTGGACAGTCTGGAAATTGTGAACAAAAACATTAAAAGAGAGACTAATCCTCTAAGAACATGGCAGCCTTTGAAATGATAACCCTCACCTTCAAGGCAAAGAACTTAATAAATTTGTCCAGATCTTTTTTATCCTGTGGACTCAGGTCGCTGTCCATGATGGAACCTTAAAAACGCAGATATTCAGATCATTACATTAAATAAGTATAATAACAATAAAACATGACTTTGCAATAGCTACGTATGCACTAAGTAGCGTGTAACTAAACAAAATGAAACAACCATTAAACGATCGGGGTGTAATAAACGTAGTGCCACGTGTTTATATTATTATGTGTATATTTTATTGGCCTATTTCTGCCAATAGGCCTGGGACTTCGCCTCAATAGTACGAACATCACAATTTAGGGGGTACATCATATCTAAACAACACTGACAGCCACATCAGCACGCACAAAGCATGAAGTATACACGCTATGATTGTGAATAAGAGGGATTTGGAGCGATTTTCTCCGTGGAAGAGACGAGGTTGCTAAAGGTGAGTCATTGGTCAGAACGCTAGCCACTGTTGCTAATGCTACGGAGCTAACGCAAACGCATTTCATCCCAAAGCCAAAACAAGATCACTTACATTAGATATTTCCCGGTTAGTGAAGCTGTAGTACGGTGTCAGTCGACACAAAGTCGATAACATTCAGCGACGAACACCACATATATTAATACGCTTTTAATTACACATTTACAACAACGACAGCAGAAGCCCGAGCCACTGCACTGTTTATCTTCAGTTTGTTTGGGTGGCGCAGCGTTCGCGTAGGCACTTTCAACTCGTTTTCGGCACCGTTTTATTCTCAAAACCCAACCAGGTATTTCAAACATATTCATTAGTACTATCCTGAACTACTCGCTCTCGTGGAATATATTAGTGGAAATATAAAATCGTTTGCCTAAATGACTCAAATTCCTTATGTTGAATCTGCGGATGCATACGGCGCTCTAACAGCGTTTGCATACAACGCTCATCTAACAATGTTTGTTTTGGTTTGTTAGCATAGCCAGCTAGTAGTTTCGATGCTTTCTTTGAAGATTTTAAGTAAACTAGCGTACATTTTGATTTAACGATGGGCAATCATGTATCATTTAAATTAACAAATAAGTTGCTACGCCCATGCATGTAGAAATCTAAAGAACTTTGACGCTAATCTAAAAAAAAAAAAGCTAAGTAAGTAGGCAAAGCATGTAACAGTAGCAGTGATACTGTATGTTTTCTATTTTTCATTTGATCACATTTCCTTTACATTTTAATTATCTTTCAGTAATTATGGCCATCTCCATCGCCATCCTGGACTGCGATCTGCTGCTCCATGGACGAGGTCAGAAGATGATGGACAGATTCGACCTGGAGTCTGTGTCAGATGACTTCCTCATAACAAACTTCGGCTTCCCCAAGGCATTTATACTGTATTTGGTGGAGTTATTGAGAGAAGTAAGTGTCTTCTGTTTGACCATTCCTTATAAACTAACAGCATTTCTACTTATTATCGTGTCATTATAATTACACACAGTGGTTCTTGGATGTGTAGTTACCAGGGGCGGGTAGTACTCGGTTACATTTATTTAAGTACTTGTACTCAGTGTTGGGGACTAACTAAATACATGTATTTAGAATATCATTTTGAGTAAGTGTATTCTGGTAAAGTTACACTTTCATTTGAGAGTACTTGGAATACAGTTACTTTCCAAATATCAAGGGAAAACATCCCAGTATCAATCATAACATTTTAGCTCCATATTTCACAACATTATTAAAAAACGTTTAATGTTGACCTGTGTCTTTATAACAGGTGTTCCAACAATCAGTCTTAATTTTTGTAATTACACGCCATATTTAAACATAAATATAATGACAATCAATGAGAAAGTATTTTAAAAGTATTCCAAGTATTCAGAATATAGTAGTACTCTGATTAGACAAAGTAATGGTATACGTTACAAAATACATTTTAAGGCACGTATTCAGTATTCAGTATATACTCTAAATTGCAAGTAGTTTTAGTTATTTCATACAGTACCTTTTACATCTACTAATATTAAAATGAAGTATTTATACTCTTACTTGAGTTAAAAAAATAGTAACTCAAATGACATGATGTATTTCTTTTACTTAATTCTTCATGATTTTGTTTATTGTTTGTAAGCGATTACAATTTTCACATTATTTCATGTTTTGTTTCTCACAATTTATGTCACGACTGAAACATGAATCAAACTTTTACACTCAACAACATTTTCTTCACTCGCTATACTCAAGTTACTTCTACCTGAGTAAAATTATTCTAAAGTAACATTAATCTTCATCTTTCATTGTGTCAATAATCATTTTCACCATATTACTAATAACTCCAGTTCAGAGGCCAGTGATCATTGTTTTATTAGTATCCCCATTAGCTCCCCATTTAATAACTGCTGATATTCCTGACGTCCTTTAAAAGATTTCAAAATGATCTAGTCCAATTCTAAAGTATAGACTTGCTCATTAGCTTACTCAAGTTGCATTTCTTCTTGAATGAAATTATTATAAGGTAGCATTACTCTCACTTAAATGATAAATAAGTAAGTCATAAGAAGTCAACAGTTTGGCTACTCTACCCACCTCTAAAATATACAGTTTCTTCCTTCACGGCGTTAGCATTGTGTCCTTATTACATGTGCATTCCAGAGCCTTTCCCGCCGCACGCAGAGATCCAGGGCCATCAGTCCGGAGGTGCAGGTCATGGCCGCGTTGGGTTTCTACACTTCAGGCTCGTATCAGACGTCGATGGGCGACACGATTGGAATCAGCCAGGCCTCGATGTCCCGGTGTGTCTCCAATGTGACCAAAGCGCTGGTGGAAAAGGCCTCGCAGTTCATCGCTTTCCATCGGTGAGTTTTATTTCCATATGTAGAGCAGAGGGGAGGGTGTACGGGCACACAAGAGGATGATGACATTGCAGTATTGCGTGTTTTGTTAATACTAGGAGCGTTAAAAGGCATTAATTTGACTTGCTGATGATGTATGTATGAAAGCTTCTCTTCTATTATAACTGTTTTAGCATTTGGTTTTCGAACAGAGATGAGTCCAGCAGAGAGCAGTGTTCTGAGATGTTTCAGAGAGTGGCGGGTTTTCCTGGAGTCGTCGGCGTCCTCGACTTTGTTCAGGTTTGCATTTAAAATATGTTTCACGTTTCGGGTCTTAAAAGTGCCACACAAACTCACTACTCATTTAATCACTAGGCTTCATTGCAGCTTTATAGGCGGTTATTTCTGTTATTTACTTTTAATAAGACATTTTTTGAGTTGCTTTATAGACCCTTTCGCTGCCGACATCATCAGTGACATCGGCTGGAGGCAGGAAGTGATCAAGAGAAATAAGATTAAACTAAAACTAGCGATTTTAAGTGTAAAACTACAACAGAACAATGGGGTCCTGTCGTGGCTTAAGGTGCAAGAACAACAGGAATGACATTTGAGACGATAAAATAAGGTTTATCTGATATTTCCAACAACAGTTAGACATTTGTTTATCGTTACTATGACAACAGCTACAATGGAAATAGACAGGAAACTAGCTTCCCGCCTCCGGCTAAGCCCGTAATGTTTACAAGTTCGGGAATGTGATGTCATATCGCTAAGCATTATGGGATTAGCAGCAATTGTAAACTAATGGAGATTTTAAAAGTTAAAAAATACTGGAGTCATTGTTCGCATTAAAACACTTGGTCACCACAGTGTGTTAGATTTATTTACCAGCAGCTAACGGAGTCGTTACACGGCTTTTGTCTCCACTTTTTATACTGTTTTTAGCTAATGTTAGTCAATGGAAATGTATGCTAACGGCTGCAAAGATGGCCGATCTCCGTGGTAACTGTGGAATTTCCCGAATTTGTGTCCAGTTTGCTACGTAGCTTTATCGTCATTTCTACCGCGCTAGTCTTTTCCCGTTTCAAACCCCTTTTTTATTTATTCAAGCTTTGAACCGCGGCGTCGTTGTCCGTGTGCGCAGGTGGCTATCAAAGCCCCCAACAGCGAGGACTCGTCGTACGTGAATAAAAAGGGCTTCCACTCGGTCGGGGTGCAGCTGGTGTGCGACTCCAGGGGTCTGCTGCTCAGCGCCGAGGCCCACTGGCCCGGGGCGCTCCAGGACTACGAGGTGCTGCAGCGGTCCGCCCTGTACAAGAGCATGGAGGACTTGGAGGAGGGCTGGCTACTGGGTGAGTCGAATCTAAACACACGGCATAAAATCGTTTTTCTTAAATTCATGCAGTTCTTATATTTGAACAGCTTAGTGGCGCTAGGCTAATGCTAGGCTAAAGCATTTCTATGGTATCAGTTAGCCTGCATTAAAAACAATCTGACCTGCTCCACAGTGCCCCTGAGGTAAATCTATTATAACGCTAGACTAACGATATAAATGTCTGTGATAATAGAATAATTTTTGAAATACAATTGACCTTGTATCACATGAATTACCGCATTTTGAGGGACTATTTTCTCGCAGATCACTCCGCCGCTGCGTTAGCTTACAGCCACAAAGCTGACGCTGCTCAAATATAAGTGATTTTAAATGCAAAATGGTTAAAATTATTCTATCGACACAGACATTTATATCGTTAGTCTGGTGTTATAAGTGATTAACCTCAGGTGCACTGTGGAGCGGGTCAGACTGTTCTTAATGCAGGCTAACGGATACCATAGAAATGCTTTAGCCTAGCATTAGCCTAGCGCCACTAGACTCTTCAAATATAAGAACTGCATGAATTCAAGAAATCAACACCACTCTGGATAACTTTGATCGGAGGGATTTTTTTTCAACATCTAGTTCCTACCTCTGTCAATATTTGGTTGTCGGAAAACTCGAAAATGTTTGGCCCTTTTTATTTTTTTTATCGAAAAAAAAAACTTGCAACACCTTTTTACCTCAGTAATATACAGTAAAAAGTTAAAATAATCAATATCACTCGTCTTACTCTTCCCAGATCACAAACAGTGGAGCGTGAAGGGAAGCCAGTATCTCTTGTTTGCCGCTGTGCTTTACTTTATTGGCCTTATCTTCTTCCTCCTCCTCCTCCTCCTCAGGCGACGGCCGCTACCCGCTGAGGAAGTGGCTGATGACGCCGGTGGATTACCCAGCATGCCCTGCGGATTTCCGGTACAATCTCTCCCACAGCACGACGCACGAGATCGTGGACCGCACCTTCAGGGCCATTCAGACCAGGTTCAAGTGTCTGGACAGCAGCAAGGGCTACCTGCAGGTAACTCTTCACACGCCTCCAAATCGGATCTGCAGTCCTGGTTTAGACTCGGTTTGGGCTTCATTTGGATGAGACCTAGAGTTTAACCCCCTTACCCCCCACTCGAACCAGTTTGGCTTTACCCAAATCGAAAAGCTTCTTGAAAAAAGCAAGACAAAAAAAGTGGCAAAAAAAAAAAAATGGCGATGAAAACGGTGTCAATAAAGTCACAAAAAAGCAACAAAAGAGTGATGGAAAAAGCCACAAATGCCACCAATATATCGGGCCGATATTTGGGTATTTTCGATACTGGCCGATAGCCGATATCAGCCTTTTATCGGACGATATCTCCGGAACTGAACGTGATGTATCTATATCTATATTTGAAAGATAAAAAAACAAACTTAAAATTAAATTACTTAAAATATCGGCCTATATATCGGCTATCGGCCACGCCCAACCCCCTTCATATCGGTATCGGACCCGAAAAATCCATATCGGTCGGGCCCTGCAAATGACCGACAAAAACAGTGTCATTAAAGTCACAAAAAAGCAACAAAAGAGTGATGGAAAAAGTGACAAAAAAGCCACAAATGCCACCAATATATCGGGCCGATATTTGGGTATTTTCGATATTGGCCGATGTCCGCCTTTTATCGGACGATATCTCCGGAACTGAACGTGATGGAGGCGTCCCGTTTTCCGCATTGGAAAGGGCGCAGTCTGGGCTGTAACTATAGACCATTTGAAAAAAATCAAACATCAAATTAAATTACTTAAAATATCGGCCTATATATCGGCCACGCCCAACCCCCTTCATATCGGTATCGGTATCAGACCCCAAAAATCCATATTAACTCCTCCATTATAGATCTGCGGTGATTTTGAATGGGCTTCCTTCTCTCTGCAGTATGCGCCGGAGAGGAGCTCGTCCATCATCTTGGCCTGCTGTGTTCTCCACAACGCGTCTCTGCAGTCCGGACTCGACGCCTGGACTCTGGAGAGGACGGACCCGCGCGAGTCTCCCGAACGGGTGGAGGAGAGCCCCGAGGACCGGGACCACAGGGCCCACGAGCTGCAGAAGGACATTATACTCAAAAACTTTAGCTGACGCGCAAACATCTCACAGCAAGAACTCACTCACTTGAAAGAGAGAGTGTTATGGTTTACCTCGTGGACTTCTATGTAAAATACAAGGTTTTAGTCAATTGTAAACTTTTTTTTTTAATGCGACTGGTTTATCGGCAGCCTTTGGGGTCCTGCTGTTGTGCCTCTTTCAGAAAATATCGTAGTGATGAGAATTCACCATTATTTTTGTATGAAATGTTGTGGATTACAAAGACGGTGTCAGAAATCTCCTGGTTTTAGTTGTTCTATTGGTTCTGGTTTACTTTAGTTGTACCCGACTTTTGTTTATGTCGACCAGCTGAGCGACTGGGGTTTACAAGTGAAACTCTTTTTATGTAATTAATCTGTGCAAAAGGAATTCTGAACTTCCATAAAGTTAACTAAAGTCATTCATATGGTTTGCTGTGTGGATCTGTGGCCCAGTGGTTAAGTTCATGCACAATAGAAAGTCTTTCTGCTGTTTGAGACTGTGGGTTCAACTCAGCCCTGGACATGAAGTCTACAATGTGTTTAAGATCAGACTTTAAAGCTACTGCAGTGTCTTCACTCACATGTGAGATTTGAACTCAGAACCTTTAAATAACAGCGACACAGATCTTATAACCAAGTGCTCGACCAACTGAGCCACTGTGTTCTCTGACCAGCAGCTTCTAGATGGACTTAATATCATTAATATGAGCAACATGAAGCGTGAACTTCCATAAAGTGAAGTAATTCATGAGACTTAGTATGAGCTCCTGTGGTCCAGTGGTTAAGTTACAGGTTAAAATGGAAATCTCTCTGGTGTTGTTAGACTGTAGGATCGAGTCCAGCCTGAGGGAGTTTTTTATTTTTGTGATGATACTTAGTTAATAAACAAAACTACAAAACTCTACTTTCATTTAGTCTTGTTGTGACTGCATCTGGTCAGGCACCCGCTGCGCGGGTGCCTGACCAGATGCAGTCACTGGGGGAGACCTTTGGGTGCTCCACACATCCTGGTTATGACCCACAGGCACAGGTGTGAGGGGATCTTGGTCCAGATCATCCAGTGTTTGGGTTGAGCAGTGGTTTGAACCCAGAACCACTGGTTTCTGGTTTGAACCGAGAACCTACGACTTCTGGACCGAGTCTCCTACTCCTTGAGCTAAGCTCCCACCACCACCAGCCTTCACACGACATTCATCACTCTAACATGAACTATAAGCACCTAGAACTTAGACACATGAGCCTGATGGTCTCAGTGGAGCTGCTGGGATGTGGTTCAGAGGTGAAGTTCCTGCACATTGGAAGTTGCTCTCATGCAGGTCTGGAGGTTGTGAGTTCAATCTTGGCTCAGTTTCTCACAACATCTTTACATAAGACTTTAAAGCTTCTGTAATTCAGTCCTTACTCATGTGTGAGCAGGAATCGAACTCAGAACCTTTAAATGACACAGACCTTAAAACTGAGCTCTCTACCAACTGAGCTAATGCGTCTTTCAGATGAAACTCTTTTTATGTAATTAATCTGTGCAAAAGGAATTCTGAACTTCCATAAAGTTAACTAAAGTCATTCATAGGGTTTGCTGTGTGGATCTGTGGCCCAGTGGTTAAGTTACTGCACAATAGAAAGTCTTTCTGCTGTTGGAGACTGTGGGTTCAACTCAGCCCTGGACATGAAGTCTACAATGTGTTTAAGATCAGACTTTAAAGCTACTGCCCAGTGTCTTCACTCGTATGTAAGATTTGAACTCAGAACCTTTAAATAACAGCGACACAGATCTTATAACCAAGTGCTCGACCAACTGAGCCACTGTGTTCTCTGACCAGCAGCTTCTAGATGGACTTAATATCATTAATATGAGCAACATGAAGCGTGAACTTCCATAAAGTGAAGTAATTCATGAGAGTTAGTATGAGCTCCTGTGGTCCAGTGGTTAAGTTACAGGTTAAAATGGAAATCTCTCTGGTGTTGTTAGACTGTAGGATCGAGTCCAGCCTGAGGGAGAGTTTTATTTTTGTGATGATACTTAGTTAATAAACAAAACTACAAAACTCTACTTTCATTTAGTCTTGTTGTGCCTGCATCTGGTCAGGCACCCGCTGCGCGGGTGCCTGACCAGATGCAGTCACTGGGGGAGACCTTTGGGTGCTCCACACATCCTGGTTATGACCCACAGGCACAGGTGTGAGGGGATCTTGGTCCAGATCATCCAGTGTTTGGGTTGAGCAGTGGTTTGAACCCAGAACCTACGACTTCTGGACCGAGTCTCCTACTCCTTGAGCTAAGCTCCCACCACCACCATCCTTCACACGGCATTCATCACTCTAACATGAACTACAAGCACCAAGAACTTACACTCATGAGCCTGATGGTCTCAGTGGAGCTGCTGGGATGTGGTTCAGAGGTGAAGTTACTGCACATTGAAAGTTGCTCTCATGCAGGTCTGGAGGTTGTGAGTTCAATCTTGGCTCAGTTTCTCACAACATCTTTACATAAGACTTTAAAGCTTCTGTAATTCAGTCCTTACTCATGTGTGAGCAGGAATCGAACTCAGAACCTGTAAATGACACAGACCTTAAAACTGAGCTCTCTACCAACTGAGCTAATGCGTCTTTCAGAAGAAACTCTTTTTATGTAATTAATCTGTGCAAAAGGAATTCTGAACTTCCATAAAGTTAACTAAAGTCATTCATAAGGTTTTTTCTGTGTGGATCTGTGGCCCAGTGGTTAAGTTAATGCACAATAGAAAGTCTTTCTGCTGTTGGAGACTGTGGGTTCAACTCAGCCCTGGACATGAAGTCTACAATGTGTTTAAGATCAGACTTTAAAGCTACTGCAGTGTCTTCACTCATATGTGAGATTTGAACTCAGAACCTTTAAATAACAGCGACACAGATCTTATAACCAAGTGCTCGACCAACTGAGCCACTGTGTTCTCTGACCAGCAGCTTCTAGATGGACTTAATATCATTAATATGAGCAACATGAAGCGTGAACTTCCATAAGGTGAAGTAATTCATGAGAGTTAGTATGAGCTCCTGTGGTCCAGTGGTTAAGTTACAGGTTAAAATGGAAATCTCTCTGGTGTTGTTAGACTGTAGGATCGAGTCCAGCCTGAGGGAGAGGTTTATTTTTGTGATGATACTTAGTTAATAAACAAAACTACAAAACTCTACTTTCATTTAGTCTTGTTGTGCCTGTCACTGGGGAGACCTTTGGGTGCTCCACACATCCTGGTTATGACCCACAGGCACAGGTGTGAGGGGATCTTGGTTGAGATCATCCAGTGTTTGGGTTGAGCAGTGGTTTGAACCCAGAACCACTGGTTTCTGGTTTGAACCCAGAACCTACGACTTCTTGACCGAGTCTCCTACTCCTTGAGCTAAGCTCCCACCTCCACCAGCCTTCACACGGCATTCATCACTCTAACATGAACTAAAACACTAATAACTTTAACACAAACTACACTTAAAGCTGCGACTCTCTGTCCCGGTGACTCAGGTGGGAACCGAACTCCAAACCTTCAGCTCTGAGTCTGAACGGGACGTCTGACCGAGCGCTCTCCCCACTGAGCTACAGCCGCCTCGAACTCAACGCTTGTGTTTGTAATTAATCTGAGAAAAATGATTTGTGAACATCTGTAGAGTTAAGTAAAATAGCTTTATGTTTGGCGTGTGATTCTGTGGTTGAGCTGCAGGGGAATAATAATAATCTCTCTGCCGGGGTACGGTGGGTTCAAGTCCTGCCTGTGGGATTTTTGTTGTTGTTTACGTACAAAACACTAAAACCAAACCTCCAGCCGCTGTTTCTTTTTGACTCGGACAAATAACACAGAGACACGTGTTTTTTTGCTGATGCATTTTTTTATATTTTGCTGATTCTAGTCTACGGACTATACTACGATACAGAGATATATGAGAGACATGCATTTACTGTACAACGGCCGAGACGACAAAACAATATGAAGCTTAAACTGAACCATTTAGTTATCGGGATTTCATATAAAACTATTTGAACAACTACCGTGTAAAATCCAAGTGCATGTTTTCCTTTTTTTTTTTTAATACTTATTAATACTTAACTTAATCCTTAATGCTTTCAAATGTGTCTATTAAAAGCATTAGGGCCACATTTACAATACGATTCAGCTAAACTATTATGTTGTCGTCTCGGCGCCTTTACAAATCCCGACCCTCCCGGGAAAAAAAATAAAACAAAATTTATTCCCGAACACAGATTCCCTTTTTGATGCCAATTTTTTTTCTCCACAGGTTAAAAACTCGGCACGATACAAAAAAAACCCCTATTTACAAAACATGGAGTCGGTGTCGATTATTTACAGCACATTGGTATTTTCACGGCTTTGTCGGATATGGAAGAGCGGAGAAAAAAACAAACAAAAAAAACAAGAAGAAGAAGAAGAAAGGGTAAATTCTATTCGGTGGTTATTGTGAGGATGGAGCTGTTGGGTTTTCAAAGGGAACAGTGGTGATAGAAAAACGCTTGGACAGTGGTTTTGCTTGGTCCCATTCATTATTATGTACAAGCTTTCTACAAACAAAAACAAATAAATACGGGCACTGCTGTCACGGGGTCGCACCTCCAAGATATTCTGTTTTGTGGCGGATGAAATCAGATACACTGGGGGGGACACACACACACTTCTAGTCGTAGTACAAGTTTCAGGGTGGAGATGAATTTTGTCTAAGATTCGAACTCACGACCTTGAGATTAACCTCTTAATCGAGTGCGTTCTCTCCAGTTCAGCTTCACCCAGGGTCTGTGTCTACACGTTTATCAAGAAGCTTTTAGATTTGGGTAAAGCCGAACTGGAGACAATGTGCTCGGTTCAGGCGGGGCGGGTTCTCTACAGCAACAAAAAAGTCAGGTAGCCCAGCTTTAACTCGACTCGTGACAATGTGAGTCCGGTGATGTGGTCGGGGCCTTTCTGTGTGGAGTTTGCATGTTCTCCACACGTCTGTTTCACCTACCACTAGAAACATGTACAATAGGTTAATCCAGAAGGCTGTGGGTTCAAGTCCTGCCTGTGGGAAATTTAGTAGTAAATAATAAAAAAAAAAAACACAAGTAGAAAGAAAATTCCCTTGAATGAAGACACTTCTTGACCTGGGTTCAAATTTACATGTTGGGTGAGAGGGAATCAAACCCATGACCTTTAATTTACAGATGCCACCACCACCCAGGAGTCTTTAAATGTCATTAATCTGAGCAAAATGAACTGTGCTCATCCTTACAGTCCTGACAGTGACCGTGAAAAGTCTCTCCTGCCCAAAGGTCGTAGGTTCAAATCTCTGGTGAAATTGCAATATAGTCCTTTTAGTCCGGTTCATTATGTGCTGAACATAATGTACAAAAACTGTACATTTTTGAAAACTTTATTGAATAAGCAATCAGAACAAACAATGTTTCCATTTGCTCTGATATGTAAAAAAAAAAAAAATTTTTTATAAAAAACAAGGTGCGACAATAGCGATAATAACATTTATATGGGAGGTTAAAAACGTAGTTTGGCGGAAATCTACTAAATTTGGCTGAAAATTCCATTTGGTCGCTCCAATCAAAAAAGTCAATGAAACCCTTGTCATATTATGTTTAATGGTGTTGCCGTAGCGATGACCAGAACTCCCCATTGACTCTAATGGGAAAATTTTTATAATTACACAATTTTACCAAATGACAAGGGCAAATGGAAACATTTTTTTTTTTTTATTGGTTATACTATAAGGTTTCCAAAAATATATAGTTTTCATACTCTCCACGAAAATCCCACAACAGCGGAAATCTAAACATAGTGAACCGGACTATTTGGTTTGAAACGACTTTGTGTTGTGTGTTCATAAGGTTTGTTGAAAATTCGACGCAAAATCAGTGCTTAATGAAAAGAGTTGGAGGTTTGGAGGTCACATGACAGCAGCGCATTACAAACACTAAAGTTCAACATCCATCATCCAACAGACGACACAAGTACAATCCTTACTTTTTTGGTGCATTCAAATAAATATGCGTTTTTTTCAATGCTCGGAATATATTATAGACAAATTTCACTTTATTCTTTATTTTTTTTTTCCTTTTCATTTGCAAAAAAAGTTATTTATAAAAAACATACTATTCGATATTTTTTTGTGCATATATAAATAAATATGCAATTTTTTTCTTCCTCGTCGATGCTTTGTAACTATTCTACACAGACAATTCGCCGTAAAAAATACTTCCCGTCCTCGTCCCGGGACTCTCTGGAATGGCTGTAGTTTTCGAGTTGTTGGATGCAAAAGGAAAGCGAAGGCACTGGGGGGTTTGGAAAGTTTTCGGACGGGAAACGACAGCTTTTAACAACTCACAGTGCATTGTTTTGGATTATAATACTATGGCGTTTCGTTATTTTTTGGAGGCAAACTTGGCTTTCACGTGGATAGAGCTGGTAAATACAGAGATGAGATCAAAACAGGGAGACACTGCAGACAAAGCTATTGTTTTTGACCATTTAGATTTGGGTAAAGCCAAACTGGAGAAAATGTGCTCGGTTCAGCTGGGGGTTAAGAGGTTAAAGTGCATATGACAGGTTTAAATGCTTTTGAAAATATGACTTATTTAGATGGAGAACATCTGTGGTAATTATTTTTATTTCAGTGAAGCAGCAATTTTAATGAGGAAAAGTTATTTTGATTTGAATTTTTAAGCTACTGACAGGAAGTGAACGTGAAATTTTATACAATTAGCAAACCAACGTCTAGCTTTTGAGATGCTAATGCCAAATTTAAATGGTTAGCTCGGTTAAACTCTAATCGGTAATAAAAGACCGTTTCTATTTGGAGTCATCAAAATCCCCACTTTCCCCAGTCCACATGAACGCAGCGTTTGACTCACTCATTTCCCACATAACGTGGTTGGCACGGCAACAGTTTCCGGGTCCTGACAGACGGGCAAATATGCGAGAAGAAAAAAACATAAAAAACTCTTAAAAACAACCATCAATATTTCTGAAACTCAACAGAGAGTTACTAAACCTACTTATTTCTCAGACTCATTAGCCAAAAATGCCGCACCTACTGCTAAAAAAGTATTATTTACTAAAGTCGGTACTTCCGGGGTTAGCGTAGCTGCTGCGCCGTTAGCATTTTTTCCTGCTAACCCGGAAGTACCGATTTTGGTAAATATTACTTTTATAGCAGTAGGTGCAGCATTTTTGGCTAATGGGCCTGATAAATAAGTATGTTCAGTAACTGTCTGTTGAGTTTCAGAAATTTCTATTGTGTTATTAAAGAGTTTTTTGTTGTTTCTCTGACATATAAGGAAGTGAAGCTATAAACATCACAAATACGATGTTTCGCTAAATCTTAAATATGATCGTGTTAACTATGTTTTAGCAAAAAAGTAATCTAATGTGTGCACTTTAAAGTAGCACTTACAACTCTTTACTCGATCTACTCCATGGCCCGACTTATTGAGCTTTGAATCTGAAAATCAAAATGTAATGCCTTTTAATGCCATTTTAAAGTCAAAAATTTGACATTCAAAAGCAAAAAAAAATTCTAATTTTTAGCTCAGAATTGTGGTATTTATGGCATATCCAGAAAAACTAGTTGAAAATCGTCATTATTAAAAAATATAGATATATTTAAGGCCGTAATATCCCTATGAATGAATGAAACAAAGGGAAAAGATAAAGAAATTGATATCTTTAAATTAGTTTGAGGTTTATCTTATTCCGCTGCAGTGTCTCCCCTTCCGTAGAATTCTGCCCTATGTTAATCTACGCTCTGTTAAGGCTTTTAATTGGGATTTTTTTTGTGCTAATTTGATGTTGAAAAAACCTCTATTCACTACGCGTGGGTTTTGTAAGTCAAGTTTTTTTCCAGGTAACGTCGAGAAAAGGCTCGCCGGCGTCCAGAGGGTGGCAGCGATGAGATGATGAATATGTCGAGGTCAAAGTTGAGAGGACGTCAGAGGAGGGGGGAGCGCCGTCTGTCAGAAAACATCCGCCGCTTCTGCTTTCGGATCTCTGCGGGACAAAGAGCTACTGTCAGAAAATAAAAAAGCGAACATTTCGAGCATAGGCGGAACTAATGCCATTTTTAAAGCCCAATTACTATATTTTAAAGCCACAAACGCAAAAAAAGAAAAAAAAGTGGTAAATTTCAGCTAAAATTGCAACCGAATATGTTTTAGACCATCATTTTTTTGGTATTTTCCATTAACTTTACAGTAAAATGTTTTGAGCAATGTCGTAATTTTCCAATAATAATATATTTAAGGCCTTGATTTTGGCACCGTGACTTTTAATGCTGTTTAATGCCCCGTGAAAATCCTACATATCGTTTTTGTGATATGTAGGAAACAAGTGACCCGTAAACTCATCCCTGTGGTAAAACTTTGATTCTATAAATATGTCCGGAAAGTGATGGACAAGTTTTAACCACAGCTAACATTTTAATCTAGTGGCTTTAATGCTTTTTAATGCCCCGTGGAAATCCTACATATCGTTTCTGTGATATGTAGGAAACAAGTGACCCGTAAACTCATCCCTGTGGTAAAACTTTGATTCTATAAATATGTCCGGAAAGTGATGGACAAGTTTTAACCACAGCTAACATTTTAATCTAGTGGCTTTAATGCTTTTTAATGCCCCGTGGAAATCCTACATATCGTTTCTGTGATATGTAGGAAACAAGTGACCCGTAAACTCATCCCTGTGGTAAAACTTTGATTCTATAAATATGTCCGGAAAGTGATGGACAAGTTTTAACCACAGCTAACATTTTAATCTAGTGGCTTTAATGCTTTTTAATGCCCCGTGGAAATCCTACATATCGTTTCTGTGATATGTAGGAAACAAGTGACCCGTAAACTCATCCCTGTGGTAAAACTTTGATTCTATAAATATGTCCGGAAAGTGATGGACAAGTTTTAACCACAGCTAACATTTTAATCTAGTGGCTTTCCCTTTCATTGCTGGTAGTAATAGTACAGTGAGTGAATATAAAGCATAAATGTTTAGTACCTGTGCTGTGGATGCGTCCTGTCTGTCCTGTTCTCCGCTGTGTATCTGGTGACTGTGACCTGAGCGGAGCTTTCGGACTGTGAGAGAGCGCCTCCTGCTGGCGGTTCCTCGCTGAAGGAGAGCAGGCTCCGCGAGCGCACTGCGGACACAAATACACACGGTTAGAGTCGCCCTTTTCACACTCGTTTAAATCAGAGCTCAGTTTCTCGACTACATCTTTTTGGAAGAGTTGTAGCCAAAGTATTGTATTTTCCGGACTATAAGTCACCTTGGAGTATAAGTCGCACCAGCCAAAAAATGCATAATGAAGAAGAAAAAACTCCAGCCGTGGCAACTACCTGGGCCTGGAGGCGTAACTGCTCCGTTGACAAGCCTCTCCCGGCAGCACGTTGTTCACGCAGCCATTTGTGAACTCGTTCCTCTAGCTGTGGCCATTTAGCTTTTAGCTCGCGATTAGCTTTTTTCGTTTTCTTCCTCGCGGTAAGAGTAACCTCCGCTTTCCTCCAGTCCCTCACAAGTTTCTCGCTCACTCCACACTTTCTTTCTGCTGCTCGAAAATAACATGTGAAATTATATATGTTTATATATAAGTCGCACCTGAGTATAAGTCGCACAGCCAAACTATGACAAGAAGTGCGACTTATAGTCCAGAAAATAGTACGTTTATTTGTCATTATACGACCGTACAGGAGCAGCAGATTCTGGTACACAACCCTCTATCCATCAGTGTGAAAATATTTTTTTTAAATATATATAAGTCGCACCCAAAATGCGACTTATAGTCCGGAAAATACGGTAATACATTTTTTTTATTTTTATTTTTACCGTGGCTGGTGGTGTACAGCTCCGCCGCCTGCTGCTGCTGCTGCTGCTGCTGCTGCGAGGACGAAGGCTGTGATGAAGAGGAGGAGGAGGAGTGAGGGAGGAAGGACAGAGGAGACACACAGGGAGACAAGGAGCCTAAGACCAGGACAAAACACAGCGCCACCATCTGCACACACAGGGCAGCAGCGCATTAACATGCTGCACAGTCTGAGCGGCAGCAGAACGGGGGAAACGCTCTCACCATGAGGCAGGTGCCGGTCTGAGTGGAGGCCATTTTACAGGAACGAGGGACGACCTTCCCCGAGATCAGAGACTGGAGCTTCTGCAGCTGCTGGAGGAGTGACCTGCGCAAAGACAGAGGAGCTTAGAGTGGAGTCCGTTGTTCTGGGGGATACTCGGTTTTCGATACCTATGCTATAATAGTTGTCACATAGAGCCACAAAACAGATTAATAATGTTCATATAATCCTTTTCCTTCCATTTTTTATTTTTGTGGACATTTGTATCATGTATTTGAGGTGAAACGATTAAGAAATTAAGAAATGGTGACAACGAGCCGTTCAAAAGTAGGGCAAGGTACCTTTAAAAACGATCGAAAAAATGAAAGTATCGAAAGCGGGTATCTTTAGATCCAAGTTTTGATGCTGTTGGTCCAGGGACGGAATTATAGGAAGTGACTTGGTTGTTTCAGCTCAAATTAATGATTTTTTTCCCCCAGCATTTTTTTTAAACACAATATCTTCATATGTTTGCCCCATTTATTTCTCATTTTCCCCCCAATTTTTTATTTTTTTTGGGGTAATATTTTCCCTTTTTGTTTTTTACCCAATTTATTCATCCTTCTTTCCCCAAAATGTTCCTTATTTTTGCCACAATTTCTCCCAAGTTCCCCCCATTTCCCACACATGTCTCATATCTTCCAAACATCTGTTCTGTTTTCTGGTTCTAGATGACAAATATTTTACTATTGCTGAGTTGCAGGTTCTAGAATGTGATGATGTCACCAGACGCAGGGGGGGGGGGGGGGGGGGCAGGAGCCAGTGTTTCCTATTAACAGCATTACACTTTCACAAGTCGTAGCTCAAAATAAAATGTATGAATTACAAAGATGATCATCAATATCAGTCACTGGGTCCATGATCTCTCTGTACAAGACCAAACATGTCCTCAAAAACAAAATAATTTTTCCTCCATATAATAGTATTGGCCTTTGGAATGCTGTGATGTCGCCTGAAACCCAGCAATATACAATATAATATCAGGAAAAAGTATTGTTGACCTCTTAACCCCCACCTGAACCGAACACTTTCTCTCCAGTTTGGCTTTAAACTCCAGTCGAGGGAAGCTTTTAGATTTGGGTAAAGCTGAACCGGAGAAAACGCACTCGGTTAGCGTGCATTCAGCCACTAACTGTGACTAACATCCACGCGGGGATTTCGCCTCCCCCTGGTCTGGAGAGCAGGGTGCTAATGGTACAGTGTAATGACACGCCTCGGCCACTCGGGGGAGCCACAGCGCTGCAGGTTTTTTACACCTTCGATCCGCGGAGTTGAACCAGTCTCACCAGTTCAAACCAGCCCCAGCTCCGCGCACCGTTTACCACCACCGACTGGGTGTATCTATAATTTCTATAATTTCTACCTTTAGACGCCGCGAGAGGCTTTAAGTATCGTCATCTGCGTGGAATAAAAACACGGGGGACGCGAACTGTCTCCGCGGTTTAGGGGAGAGCGAGCCACTTTGCGCTCTGATGGGTGTTGTGTGAAAACAATGCGGCATAAATACAAGATTTAACCATTCGCGCACATTTCAGGAGGTTTTTTTAAAATCATACACATTCATTTATTTTCTTAATGAGTCTTAGATTTTAAATGCAGCATTAACTTCTTTCGTCACTATTTGGGTAATAGCAAACGGGAGAAAACGTGCTCGGTTCCGGTGGGGGTTAAGAGGTTAAAGGCTGTAAAACAAAACCATCAAAAAACATGGCGGAAACTCAACAAGAAACAGAATAAAAAAGCCATAATAAAGCGACAGAAACGTGACACACACACACGCAGCGACGACGCAAAACAAAAAATACCAGTTTTGTAGGTCTTAGCTTTCAAATGAGGCGTCACACTGGCCGATAAACAAAAACGCAACACAAGAGGGACAAAAAAAAGCAAAAAAAATAAAATAAAAAACGATGAATGTGAAAATATAAGGAAAAAACACAAAGCACCGAAGAAAGAGATGAAAACGGAACAAAACTGTGTAAAAGTTACGCTCAGTTTTGTAGGTCTTAGCTTTCAAATGAGGTGGTGCACTGGTCTATGGGTTTCAACAAATACGCAACAAAAACGAGAAAAAATAAATAAAAATAAGACAAAAAAAGCAATAAAAATAGGGACAAAAAAGTGTCAAAAAAGCGATAATTATGTGTCAAAAAAAGCCGGAAAAGCAACAATAAAACAATAAAAAAGCGTGACAAAGACGAGACAAAAAAGCTATAAAAACACGGCAAAAGAGAAAAAAAATAAAATAAAACATTGAAAAAGAGTCGAAAAACGACGAATATGCAACAAAAACCCGATCAAAATGTGACAAAGGCGAGACAAAAAAGCAATAAAAACGAAATAAAAGATGAAAACGCGACAAAAAGTTACAATCAGTTTTGCAGGTCTTAGCTTTCAAATAGGCTGTGAGCTCCAGTCGAGAAGCGATGGGGGGTGACGAGGTTTTGAATTAGTTTTTTGTTTATCTTCCACCCGGCGGCTTCGATTCTCAGATTTCTGTGTGAAAGTTTCCGGCCTCAAATCTCGATAATCCCCGAACCGTCCCAAACAAAAGGTTCAAATGAATAAACAGAAATAAGCCGATTTATTTTACGATCCCTGTGATGTTCGGTGGGATTCGCTGACTCGGGTTTGCCCATTGTTCTCCCTCGGGGCGACGCCGGTGCGGTTTTGGAGGGAGGGGGCCACAGAAAGCTACTGTTAACTCAGATTTATTTAATTACAAGCCATAAAGTCCCAGCTACCCCCCACCCAGAGCTCGCGCCGGGCCAAATAACAGGCTGCGAAAGACACTGTATGGGGCGAATCTGACGCACTTTGGGCAGAGTTTAATGGTTCGACTATAAAGTGAAACAATATGGGGGGGGGGGGGGGGGGGGGGGGGGTACGGTAAGAAGGAGCGTGTCACGAAAATGTGCACGGCCATGAAGAAATTTGCCCTCATTCAATTTTGATTTTATTGTCGTTTCCCTGATGCGGAGCCATAAAAGGATGTATTATAGTAAGTACCGTATTTTCCCGGAGTATGAGTCGCGCCAGGCAAAAAAAAATAAAAAATTAAGGAGAAAAAAAATCATATATAAGTCGGTCTGGAGTATAAGTCGCACCAGCCGAAAAATGCAAATTTAAAAAGAAAAACACATGTATAAGTCAGTCTGGAGTATAAGTCGCACCAGACAAAAAAATGCAACATGAAGAAGAAAAAATCATATATAAGTCGGTCTGGAGTATAAGTCGAACCAGCCGAAAAATGCAAAATGAAGAAGAAAAAAATCACATATAAGTCGGTCTGGAGTATAAGTCGCACCAGCCACAAATTGAAAAAAAAAATAAAAAAGACATGTATAAGTCAGTCTTAAGTATAAGTCGCACCAGACAAAAAAATGCAACATGAAGAAGAAAAAATCATATATAAGTCGGTCTGGAGTATAAGTCACACCAGCCTTGGCAACTACCTGGACCTGAAGGCGTAACTGCACCGTTGACAAGCCTCTCCCGGCAGCACGTTGTTCAAGCACCCATTTGCGAACTCGTTCCTCTAGCTGTGGCTCTAGCTTTTAGCCCGGGATTAGCTTTTTTTGTCTCCTTCATTGCAGTAGCCTCTGCCCTCGCCCACTCCAAACTTTCTTTCTGCTGCTCCATTACCGCTTTCGGCTGCAGATTTCACTACTAGAGCGCCCTCTAGCGGCTGTCAGTGTGGAAATAGCAGTGTGAAACTATATATTTTTATATATAAGTCGCACCTGAGTATAAGTCGCACCCCCAGCCAAACTAAGAAAAAAAAGTGCGACTTATAGTATAGAAAGAGCCACAAAAAATATGACAAAAAAGCAACAAAAAAAGTTCCAAAAAACTCAAAAAAATTGTAACAAAGAAGGTAACAAATATGACAAAAAGTGACAACAACAACAATGCAACAACACAAGCAAAAATCTTACCCTCATAAACAGGTAATATAAGAGTATTACCTGTTTGCAGTCTCCAGATTTTCTACTTTTCGCCACAAATCGCCATTTTCCGACGTGTAGTTATCCACTCTGCAGAAAAAAAGCGTCACATGATCAACATTTGCCGTTATCATCTGTCTTCATATGTTTCCTAAGTGATTGTTTTGTAACATGTAGCAAAAAAAGAAGCATAGCCGCTCTCTGTCTTTAGTAGGTATAAACTTTGTCCAGGATGTTATACAAAAATGGGAAAAGGCCTCATGATGACCCAATCTGACATTTCTCACTTTATTTTTTAATTTTTTTCTTTTTTTCTTATTTACATAATAAAATAAGACAAACTTTAATCCCCCGAACCAAACCCAGCCACTCCTCCTTGCATTCATACCACAATCACAATCATCCACACACTCATAGTATTTTGACAGGAACACAGACTATAAACAGAAAGGAAGCACAAAGCAGACACAAATAAAATCATGTAAAAAAAAAAAAAAGATAAAAAAAAAAAAAAAGAATAAGATGAAATCACTAATACCGATCAAAAACAAAATGGCATATAATTGGCAAAACGTTTACGACATAACAAAGGGCACAGCAAGTACAACCAATTTTTATATCTCTAATTCAAGTAAGCAGACGTTCCATTTCTTTTCATGTTCAATTATTCTGTTGTTATTTGTTGCTATAATTGTTTCCAACGTATACTGATGATGAACTCTATTCTTAAAGTGTTTTATGCATAAATTTGATAACGTTTTGGCTTTAAAAAGAAACATTTTACCCATCAGGATAATCATATTCAAAAGGCATGTGCATTTACCCTCGAAAACACAAAGCACAATATTCTGAGGTGTAATTTGCTAAACAATATCCATAGACCTTAACCACAGCTGTACACTGACCCAACACTTAGCCACATATGGACAAAAATAAAACAAATGCATCAGGTCCTCCTCCTCCTCCCCGCAGAACCTACAACAGGGATCCTTTTCTATCTTCCATTTGAACAGAGATTTTTTTGTGGCAATAATTTTATAAAAGGTTTTAAGTTGAAATATCCTGGAGTATGAATCTATTGTAGTTCTATAAATTGTTCTAAAGTAATCTCTCCGCAAAATTGGATCATTAAATTCATCTTCCCAAAACAGGCAGATTCTGTGTGGAAAAAGTGCCTGTGATATTTACATTCCACATATATATTATTTTGTTTATCTTTGCACCAGACGGCCATTTTGGGCATCTTATTTGTGGGAGACAAACCACGACCTTTCTCACTCTCCGACTCGTCTCCCCTCTGTCTCTCCGATTCTTCCATGAGTGGTTCGTCATCGTGTGTTAATCCTATAGAAGCTTCACAAATCCCCATTTTGCTCCTAATCCGTCATTTTTCTCAGTGTCTGCCATCAATAACGCTCGGCCGACACGCTGCTTCAGAGCGACAGATTAGCCGATAATCCCGTTTTAAGGCCTGACGGCGAGCGAGGAAAGGTCGTCTGATCAGAGAAAGGAGGGATTTGGGTTTTAGAGTGTGGTGTTGGTCAAGACGGAGGGTTTTTCTGCCTCCGGTATGAATAAAGTGTTGCAAACCGAGGCCAAGGGTTAACGGGGAAAAAAAGGTTCTAGAACTTTACACCGACATGAAATGAATAAGATCAGCCTTTTACCATCTAAACAAAAATTTAAAAAAAATTACGCTAATTCAGAAGGCCTCAGCTCATCCTCTTCAACCTGTATATGCTAGAGATCCATCGATACCGATACTGGGGTTCGAGTATCTGCCGATTTCCGATATTCACCGATACCAAGAAAAGTGTCTTTCTCTGAGTGAAAAGTTTATCGACTCTTCTCCATTGTAAGATCAATAAAGTCATATATTATTCTCATGATGTTACAGATCAATCATCAATTACATCTACTGATAAACTCTTGAAAAAAACATTAATCACTGGACTTTTCTACGCTAAATATCCCCGTGTATATGACAGGCTTTAGGTTACATTAAAATAAACAACGCACATGAAGTTATTCCTTGAACTAAAATACAAACACTTGGCTCCAGCAGTGGTTATTTTATTTTATTAGGTATTTCTTTCATCGTTTCTGACCCAGCCTAGATTAGCTTCCGTTAGCATGCTCCGCGCTAGCTTTAGCATGCTAGAATTTTGCAGAGTGATCAATAATACATTTGCGAAGGTTAAAACTAACGCAACTGAATTATCCAGGTTCTTAGCTTTACAATGACAAACAGCATGCCCATATTCAGTATTCCGATACTGGAAACAATATCGGGTATCAAATATAGCCGATACCCGATATGGTATTTCGTTTCCAGTATCGGATCGGTGCATCCCTGATATTTGCCATCTCGAACCAGAAACCACAACAATAATGTTTGGAAGATCAGCAAATTTACAATATTGGGTCCAATGTCAAGAAATGTGGGAAAATTGGGAGAAATTGTGGCAAAATCATGGAAAATTTGAGTGAAAAAATTGGGGGGGGGGGGAAATTGAAAAATCGGGGAATAGAGAAAATAGTAACAAAAACTAAGCAAAAATTAGGGGGGGGAATTAGGGCAAAATAAAATGGTGTAATGGGGCAAACAAGTCACTTCCTTTAATGCTGTCCCTGGACCAACAGCAGCAAAACTTGGATCTAAGATTTTTTAGTTTTTTTGTACCTGCTTTCAGTACTTTCATTTTTTCATTTTCTACCTAAAGTTTTTTTCCGATACCATTCCTTCCCTGTGTTTAAATATGCTTTTGTACAATTATTCTATGCAACTACAATGATGAAAACTATCATTATTATTTGAAAAAAGTAAAAAAAAAATCAATTTTCCAGAACTCACTTTTTCTCCAGACATTCCACGTACTCCTTTTTCTTCCTCCGACTTTCCTGAGCTGAAATCTAGAATGAGACAGATTCAGATTCATTTCACGAAAACGCTAAAGAGCCAAAGGCGGGACTAAACCGTGACACACAGACCTTATTCTTGATCTTACGTCGGACTCGCTTCAGTGCCTTCTCCTCGCTCTTGGTGAGGGGCAGTTTGATGGGGACGGGGTAACCCTCCGCCACCAGCGTCCTCTTCTCCTCCTCGGTCAGGATCAGCGGCCCGGAGCCCTGCAACTTCTGCAAAACGTGGACAAACAGCGGGGAAATCAGATTAAAAAGTCTGTTTAGGAATGATTTTCTCATATTGTTAGTGCCTTTATGCATCAACCCCTTTTTACACTAAAGGTTTGTGGGAAATGAAAACAAAAACATGGCTGTAGATTCATAATTTTTGGTCCATTTTAACCAAATCCAAAAGCTTCTGGACTGGAACGTACAGCATGAGGGCCAGTGTAACGCCTCATTTGAAAGCTAAGACCTACAGAAACGATTTAAAGTATGCTTGCTTCACAGCTAGAAGGTCCCGGGTTCGATTCCCACCTGGACGGGGCCTTTCTGTGTGGAGTTTGCATGTTCTCCCCGTGTCTGCGTAGGTTTCCTCCGGGTACTCCGGTTTCCCCTACCACTAAAAACACGTACAATAGGCCCAGGGACTGCAGGTGGAAATTAGCACAAGTGCTATAACCTGGTACAATGCATCTCTTGTACACTGTCCCTGTTCAAAAATAAATAAATAATAATAAATAAATGTTTTGTCACCGCATTTATGTCATAAAGTTTGTTGCATTTTTGACACATTTTGTGGCTTTTTTGTCTAATTTTTCATGTTTTTTGAAAAACCTTTTTGTCATATTTTTATTGCTTTTTTGTCACTATTTTGCTTGTTTTTAGTCCCTTTTCAATAGTGTTTTTGTTGCTATTTTAATGTGTCATTGTTGTTTTTATCGAATATTTTATTTATTTTCTTGTCATGTTTTTGTCGCATTTTCATGTTTTTTTTTTAATGCTTTTATGTTGCGTTTTCTTCACTTTTTTGTCATGTTTCACTGCTTTTTCTGTCACCTTTTTTCTTATTTTTAGTCGCTTTTTTGTCATTTTCGCGTTTCCGACATGTTTTTGTCAATTTTTTGGCTTTCTTTGTCATGTTTTTGTCACTTTTTCATGCGTTTTATTTTATTTATGAATTTTTTTTCTTTTTCGTCGTGTTTTCTTCACTTTGTTGTCATGCTTTCATTGCTTTTATTTATGCTTTTTATTTTGTCCCGTTTTTGGATGGATGGCAGGTAACTGGTTAAAAATCCAAACTCTCCAAATCTCTCTGTTTACTGGAACTGACTGAAATGATAAATGCGTAATATCTTTGGCATTCGTGACATCAACACTGCTCGGTTTTGGCATTAAAAGGCCCTATTGTTTAATCATTAAGAGCATTATACATATCTATTTATCTAATACCATCCATCTCCTGCTCTCAGTTCATTCCATATTAGATCTCTCTCGTCCCGGTCGCTGAAATGAGGCGCTTCAGTCGCAAAAAAGCCGTGTCACTTTCACTAATTACAGGACGTTTGAAAACGCCGCTGGAGATAATTTCATTCGTGTGTTCCCTTCAGATCCTCGCACACTCAGACTGCGACAGGTCTCTCGAGTCGGAGTTAAAACAAAGCCTGGTTTAGTCGAGCTGAGTCACCAAATTACAGAGGGGCTGATTATAGCCCCAGGAGGCGAGGCGGGCGCAAAACTTAACCAGGTTCAAACACGACTTGACACTTTTCAATGGTTTTAGAACTTATATGTCTTTGGAAATACTAGTCAACTCCTCTGGTTATCGAGCTTGTTCAGTATAGATTTTATTAGTAGACAGGAAAGAGTGGTAAAGATTTGAGACAAGTTTAACAAAAAAAACGAAACTAGGCCAAGCAAAAGTCTTTAACATAAGAGTTTTAAGTGCTAAAAGTTCTAATGAGCGATTACCTGATTTTATTGATACATTTTAAAAAGTTTGCGATTTTGCTTAAGATTGTTCCCAGCTTTCTTCATTGGACACCGACAGGAAGTGACATAGGTGAAGGCAAAACCATTTTAAACTGTTGCCGTGCCGACCATGTTATGTCAATGGGAAATGAGTCAGACTGTTATGGGACTTTACCTCGACTATGTCACTTCCTGTCAGCGGCTTAAAAATTCAAATAAAACGAACTTTTCTGCCAGACATTTTTTCATTACAATCCCTGCTTCACTGAAATAAAATGATAATCATGCAACTGATGTTATCCTTCAAATCATATTTTCAAAACTGTCATATGCACTTTCAGCCCCTGTTTTGCCCCTCTTCAAGCCCTCTTTAGCCCCGGTTTAGACCCTCTTTAGCCCTAGTTTAGCCCCTGCATAGTTCCAGTTTAGCCCCTGCATAGTTCCAGTTTAGCCCCTGCATAGGTCCAGTTTAGCCCCTGCATAGTTCCAGTTTAGCCCCTGCATAGTTCCAGTTTAGCCCCTGCATAGGTCCAGTTTAGCCCCTGCATAGGTCCAGTTTAGCCCCTGCATAGTTCCAGTTTAGCCCCTGCATAGGTCCAGTTTAGCCCCTCTTTAGTCCCAGTTTTGCCCCTTTTCAGTCCCTCTGTAAGCCCTAGTTTAGCCCCTCTTTACGCCCTAGTTTAGCCCCTCTTTAAGCCCTAGTTTAGCCCCTTTTTAAGCCCTGGTTTAGCCCCTCTTTAAGCCCTAGTTTAGCCCCTTTTTAAGCCCTGGTTTAGCCCCCTTTTAAGCTCTGGTTTAGCTCCTCTTTAAGCCCTAGTTTAGCCCCTCTTTAAGCCCTGGTTTAGCCCCTCTTTAAGACCTTGTTTAGCCCCTCTTTAAGCCCTAGTTTAGCCCCTATTTAAGCCCTAGTTTAGCTCCTCTTTAAGCCCCAGTTTAGCCCCTCTTTAGACCCTCTTAGCTCCAGTTTTAGCCCCTCTTTAGCCCCTCTTTAAGCCCCAGTTTAGCCCCTCTTTAGACCCTCTTAGCTCCTCTTTAAGCCCTTGTTTAGCCCCTCTTTAAGCCCTAGTTTAGCCCCTCTTTAAGCCCCAGTTTAGCCCCTCTTTAGACCCTCTTATCTCCAGTTTTAGCCCCTCTTTAGCCCTAGTTTAGGCCCTCTTTAAGCCCTAGTTTAGCTCCTCTTTAAGCCCTAGTTTAGCCCCTCTTTAAGCCCTAGTTTAGCCCCTCTTTAAGCCCTTGTTTAGCCCCTCTTTAAGCCCTAGTTTAGCCCCTATTTAAGCCCTAGTTTAGCTCCTCTTTAAGCCCCAGTTTAGCCCCTCTTTAGACCCTCTTAGCTCCAGTTTTAGCCCCTCTTTAGCCCCTCTTTAAGCCCCAGTTTAGCCCCTCTTTAGACCCTCTTAGCTCCTCTTTAAGCCCTTGTTTAGCCCCTCTTTAAGCCCTAGTTTAGCCCCTCTTTAAGCCCCAGTTTAGCCCCTCTTTAGACCCTCTTAGCTCCTCTTTAAGCCCTTGTTTAGCTCCTCTTTAAGCCCTTGTTTAGCTCCTCTTTAAGCCCTTGTTTAGCTCCTCTTTAAGCCCCAGTTTAGCCCCTCTTTAGACCCTCTTAGCTCCTCTTTAAGCCCTTGTTTAGCCCCTCTTTAAGCCCTAGTTTAGCCCCTCTTTAAGCCCTTGTTTAGCCCCTCTTTAAGCCCTAGTTTAGCCCCTCTTTAAGCCCTTGTTTAGCCCCTCTTTAAGCCCTAGTTTAGCCCCTATTTAAGCCCTAGTTTAGGCCCTCTTTAAGCCCCGGTTTAACCTCTCTTTAGACCATCTTATCTCCAGTTTTAGCCTCTCTTTTTTCCCTGTTTACCTCTGGTTTAGCCCAATAATGTTTTTTTTTTCCTTGCGATTAATCCTGTAACTCCCCCGTACAGTCGTAGGACACCGGCCACTCGATAAACTCACGTGCGGCGCCGTGAGCAGAGGCGAGGTGGAGATGGCGGCGGACGCTCCCGTTGCCCGCCCTGGCCTCTGAGGCGGCGGCGAGGAGGGCGGCAGGGACCCGTCGCTGTCGCCGTGGTTACTGCTCGGCGGGGTGGGGGGCAGCTGCAAGGACTCATCTGAAACGGGGACGTCGAAACATTATTCCTATTCAATGACGAGGCCTTTTGTTTTTCGATATTGAACTTACCACTGCTGAGGTACTGCCCCATAGGTTCATCTTTAATCGACAACGGCTTCACATCTTCTGCGCTGTGCTCCTGTAACGAGAACAACAACATTACAGCACAATTTAAAAAGAACAGAGTATCCCCTAGTAACGCACAATAGACTGTTTTGAGCGTTTAACCATGTGTGTAAGGTGGTTCCCTCGTCAAAGTAGTATTTTTCTTCAGTAATCCAGGTAATTTCTTCGACTTAGTCCGGTTCACAATGTAATTTCTCTGGGTTTTTGTGGAGAGTATGAGAAAAAACAATGTTTCTATGTAAAAAAATAAATAAAAAAGACACAAGAACAAGGTGTGATAATAGCAATAATAACATTTATATGGGGAGTAAAAAATTTAGTTTGGTGGAAATTTATGAAAATTGGCAGAGAAATCCATTTGATCGCTCCAATCAAATAAATAAATAAATGTATAAAAAAATAAAATAAAAAAAGATGTAATAATAGCAATGATATTTATATGGGGAGTAAATGGGGACTAAAACATTTTGTTTGGTGGAAATTTATGAAATTTGGCAGAGACATCCATTTGGTCGTTCCAATCAAAAAAGTCAATGAAACCCTTGTCATATGTTTCATGGAGTTGCCGTAGCGATGACCAGAACTCCCCATTTACTCTAAGGGAAAAATTGTATAATTGCACAATTGTACTTGCCTGGCTATCACCAGACTAGATATCACAAGTTATATTTAGTCTGGGGACCACCAGTTCATTTTCTCGTAGGAGAGGTGTGGTTTACGATTGTCCATAGCCGTTTATTGGGCGCTGCGAATGTCCATCATATGCGTCTGCACGTAGCCATAGCCAATCGTATCAGTTTATGCATTAAGTTGCTTAATAGGTAAAATCCCAATATGTCCTCTGCATTTTTAAATTAACCAGAGCTGTTCTGCACTCTACCTGCGTTTATCACAGTGCCATCGATTTGTTAGCACGCCGTTCAATAAAAATGGAGGCTTGTATGAGGTTTTTAGCAGCTACCGGCGGAGGGCGTCAATCAAACTATGAGATTCTACCCAACATAGTCCTGTCTCTTTCTCACACTGAAATTAATTTAAAACACTAAACAATCACTAAAAGGTTTAAAAGCCACAATTATGCACGATATATGTCAATTTTGAAAACACAGTGAATTATAATATCGATAAAAAGTGCATGTAGTAACCTTTAACGTGACACACATCATGCATATAGGGTTTTAAAATAGACATAAGACATTATTTTGGTGCCTCAACATTTTTTATTATGTTTCGGTATAATTAAATAGTAACAATGAAATACAGCTGGCATAGGCTTTGACTCCTCCTGCTGGCAGCTGTGGGAATAACTGATCATAAAACGAGCTTTCAGTTTAGATTTACGGCGTGGTTTACAGCCTCAGCTCGCGCCTGAATAACACACTTTGCGCAGAACGCTTCAGAACTGACATATAACGTTGGATTATGGGATTTAAACATGTGGAGGACAGTGTCGGGAAGTTCAGGAAGAAGCGCTGACGCCGTAGAAGAAGAAACTGCTGAAGGATCAACCCGAGGATGAGATACCGACCGTGTGTTCCCAGGGCGCCCCCAGTGTCTGGTCCGCCGCGGGCTGCGTCTCCATGGCCGGGCTCAGGTCGGGCTCCTCCTGCTTCACCAGGATGGTCGACAGGTCCTGGTTAAAACTCCACTCGAACTCTGCGGGAAAACAGAGACAGAGAGAGAGGGGGGTTCAGGTCAATACAAAAAAAAAAAAAAGACTGGGAAAGCGTTTTGTCCCCACTTTATTCCCACATGGATTTTTTTTTAGGCTGTCTTTGCCCAAAACAAAAAAAAATCACTGCGATATAACAATAATACGCCGTTAAATAATCGCCTCATCCGTCTCTGCTGCATGTGTTGTGTTTTTTTAGCGTCGCCTCGTAAAAAACGAGTCTCCCTTTAAGCCCCTAAGACCCGCTCGACTTTTACTGCAGCAGAGGCGCAGCGGGTCTCTCTCCTCTCCCGGGTTTAGGCCTTAATGATCGGGGCCCCGGGCTCCGTGATGGGGGGGCTGTTTGTGATCTCTGCGGGGGGGCGGGGGTATCAAAGCGGCGGAATAGGAAATAGTGGTAAAACCTGGCTTTATCAATGGACGGCTTAGAGACAGGGAGTAGCAGTAGACGTAGTATAAATCTAACGGGAGATTTAAAAACTTATCGCACAACAGCTCCTTCTCCTGTTTTCATTTATTTTCAGCCTGAACCGAGCGCAATGTCTCCAGTACGGCTTTACCCAAACCTAAAAGCCTATAGGCCAGAGTCACGCCTCATTTGAAAGATATACAAACTTTTTTGCCTCTTTGTTGTCACATTTTTTTCATGTTTTCATCTCTTTTTTTACTTTTTTTAATTGTGTTCTTGTTGCTTTTCCGGCACGTTTTTCTCGCTCCAAACTCGGTTCGGGCCGGGGGTTGAATCAATTTGGAAATAAACATAAAAGGACTCTCTCTCTCACGACCTCAATCCCAGCTCCTGTCCGCGATAAAGTCCAAGAGTGCAGCCTCCAGTCATTACAGCTCAGGTGGCTGAACTCTGGCGGTTCTTAGCTTTCAAATGTTCGCACAAACTGGTGGCTTGTGTTCATGAGCAGCAGACCAAGTTCAGCTGTAGAGACTTTTTTAAAGCCATGAAGCTTTATGCGGGAAAAAGATGAATGCGGAAGCCGTGACCTGTCACCACCACGCACCCTTCCAAAACATTAAAGATGGCGGCCAATGTTTTCTTCTGCTCTTTCGTCTGTTTGGAAAATATGAAATCCCTAAAACCGAAGCAAGAAACAGCGTTCGAAGCGTTCCTCGTAAAAAAAAATGACGTTTTTGGAAAGGCTTTCTATCTAGCGTTGCTCTAATTGGTGGATGCCGTCTGTCAATCCCGCCCACCGGGAAATCGTTGAGATCATGCTCCCAGACTATAGGTCTATATATCTATGAAAAGGCATGTCGTTGCTTTGGGCTTTCCTCTTGACTCTTTTGTTCCATAACCCTCAGGATCTTTTAAAGGAACAGGCCACCGTTTTTCCACACTCAGATATGGTCTTACCTGAGCTTAGACGAGTTGATCTGCACCTGTCTGGTCTTTGTGCCTGTGGAAGAGTGTGGTCGCTTCTAACTTCACCCCGTTTGGAGCCATAGGAATATACTGGGAGAGGCCAAATGCTAACAACATCTTTGGTTGTTTTGCGTGACTAGACCAGACAGGTACGCATCAACCCGTCTACGCTCAGGTAAGAACATATCTCAGTGTGGAAAAATGGTGGCCTGTTCCTTTAAGACAGTCTTACTGCGTTCCATCTCAGCAGTTATGGCCATAGACATATTATTAATAGACCGTCATTACCGTTTACCACAATGACCACGCTCGAGGGGGAAATCATGGCGGATTAACAGACTCCTCCTCCACCAGCTCTGACGAAGCATGTTCCTGATAAGGGCATAAGGGCGGGATCTTCCCTGTAGACTCGGCCCTCGTGTGACGTGTAGCTCGCGCAGCTCCAATGCTAACAGTCCGACCCTCATTAGTACGAGATTTCAAAAAGATTTATTTCGAAAACCAGCCTGGTTTCTTTAATTGTGACTCAGGAGGAACATGTGGCCGTAGAAAGCGTTTCAAAAATAGAAACCAGGCGTTAAAGTCCAATGCTTTTCAATGGGTGACTACGGCAATGGCGGAGCTACGAGATTCGTTTTGCCTTTGCATCGGGACGTCATGACAGTGTGAAAACGTGACAGAAAAAATGACACTGAATCCACATTTTTGCACCGATTTGCCCTTTTTAACAGCATGTGGTTCGGTTTATTTGTTGTTTTCAATAAAGGCTTTGTCTCACTCCCTTTTCATCTCGTTGCACACTGCAGTCCTGTTTGGAACCGTGTTAAGATCCAACCACGCGAACACACACTGGTCTTAAACCTTTAATCAGGACAGTATTGGTAAGGCGTTTCCTGTCATATCAGATTAGCCTCGTAACATAACGAGTTACTTTTCCAGAGGGGAAACATGTGACCCTAACGAGGAACAAACGCTACCCGGGCCCCGACACAGGTCTCCCCTCATTCCGATCCCCCCGGCCCGAACTCTCTTTTTCTGTTTCATGTTAAGAACCTGCTCACCTCCCGCCGAACTCTGACACAATGTATTTGATGACTGTTTTATTATCCCGGTCTCGGCGGGTCCCGGGCCATGTGAGCAGATGGGGTCGGCCCGCTTCCAGTCTCCAGCGGTATTTTGGCAGACGACGTCACAGGCCAAAGATATACCCCTGACGCTGACGGGGCGCGACGCGATTCAGGGGGGAGACGGGACTCCGAGTGGATCCATCATCAGCTACTACCGAGAATAACGGGTTCGAGTGACTTGTTAAACATTTCTGTGAGGGGCATTTTAATTTCCCTTTTCAAAAATCGATTTCCTTTTCAACGTCTTTTTATCTTGCAAAAAAAAAACAAAAAACGCCACAATCAGAGTGGCCCCCGCCGTAAATCAGGCTTAAGTCGGGGGAATATTTGCGAGAGAGGCAGAGTTTCCACTGCTCCGTGCGGCTGCAGAGGCTAAACATGTGCCTGGGAGAGAGAGTGCGGTGGGTGGGCAGGGCTGCAGCGGCGCAGGGCTCCGGGATACAAGGGAAAAGCGGAGGAACCAGGGCTTGTAGTTAACGTGTAGTAATCATCGGGTGAAGCTAATTGGGTCTCGCACGTGGTTTAAGCCTTGCGGGGTTTCCACAATTAGCTGCGATTTTTAGAAATGAAAGCTCATATACTGCGTTGAGAGGAATGAGGGGGATATGACAGATGACTCAGCTGCAACTGCAACATGTTTCTTGCATTTTTCATCAACTTGTGCAGTAAAAATCGTCCAGCAATGAAAGATATGTCGCTTTTACGCCCAGTCTGAATCGGTATTAATGCTTTTTAATGAGAAAAGGAATTGAAATATTATGAAATCACTATATTGTTTTCCCACTTGTATCCGGGACGACTTAGAAATCAATTAGCAACATTTCAAAATCGACTAAATTGGACGTAAGTGAGTGAGTATTCATAGTTAAAAGGCATAGAGTACGGCGGCTGTCACGCAGTCCCACCTGCTGATGTCACGAGGTGGCGCTCGGACCGCCCCCAGACCGTCTCCACTTCAAAGCATGCCTCGCTAATGGCTCGCAGCAATTGTCTTCTGACCCGCTTTCAACTTTCTCCGCTCCCTGCTCACGAAATAGCGCCAGTTTCTTTTTTTGATTTTTTTGATTTTATTGAAAACTGTATATTTTTGTGAAATTAGGCCAAATAACTAAAGAAAGTAATCGAATAAACACCAGATTTTCCCGTGAAATTGTTTAAAGAGATGATTATATTTTACAGGGGTTGGTTGGTCTGGCCCAGTAGTCTCATTATAGTCATGGATGTATAGAATAGTTGTAGTAGCATAACGATATATCTCCTGTATTCAGACGTACCCGCCTCGTGCTCCCAGGTGATTGACAGGGCGGGGCTCTGGGGGGCGGAGTCTTCACCCACAGAGTAGCTGTGCTCAGCTTGAATATCTGCAGCGACATACGATACATTCGGGATCAGTTTGGACCCGTTTAGTCCAAGAAAATTAGTCCAGGTTTAGGTTTTGGTTCGGGCTTTGAGGACGGCCAACTATGGTACTAAATTAGTATTTCATTTTCTACCCTTTGTTATGCATACAGACTGGGCACATTAAAGGAACAGGCCACCGTTTTTCCACACTGAGATATGTTCTCACCTGAGCTTAGACGAAGTGACCAAGCCCTTCCATGTTTCCCCTATTTAAATATGTGAGTAGTTACACGATCCAAATATAGTTACACAAAATTACAAAAAGGGGGACTATATTGTAAGGCGTAATAACACCTTAGGAGCAGTAAGACGAAGTGTTCCTGAGGTGTTAAGACGCCTTGTGTAACTATACTCGGATCGTGTGACTACTCAAGTAACTGCATTTAAATAAGGAAAACGTGGAAGAGCTTGGTCGCTTCGAACTTCACCCCCGTTTGGCCCCATAGAGGAGAGGAGGAGAGGCTAAATGCTAACAACATCTTTGGTCTTTTTGCGTGACTGAGCGCACCCTTAAAGACCAGACAGGTACGCGTCAACTCGTCTAAGCTCAGGTGAGAACATATCTCAGTGTGGAAAAACGGTGGCCTGTCCCTTTAAGTGTTTCCTTACAGATTATGTCGGAAAAGGAAATCCTTATTCCAGGATTCTTCTGTCAATATAATTTTTGGAGTAAAATTGCCCATTTTTAATCTTTACACGGTTTATTTCATGCCAATTTACTTAAATCAAGCTCAAAAGTAAATCCCTTCATAGCAAAGCACCAAATATAAGAACTCATTTTCCCCCTATTGTGAAATATGTTGGTCCCGAGTGATGCCGAAACTCATCATTCGGGCACGACAGTGAATCGAATTATTCTAAATGCATGAAAGAGAGTCCCCTCCGCCGCTCACAGCCCTGCACCTGCTCGCCAGAGTTGAAGAGAAAAAAAAAAAGACATTGTAAAACAGAGTCTGGCTCGGATTAGGAAACTCGAACTTTCTCTGGAGCCACAGGCCAACAACACACACTGTAACTTTAAACCCGGGCCCGGGCTTTGTTTGGAGCCGGCTTACTTTCCCCGTGTCACCGTGATTGCCTTTGAATCGAAACTGCAAGTTGAATCGCCACAATAAGCAAATCACAAAGACTGCTATTACTGCGGTAATCAAATGCGTGAGACCGGCTGTGCATAAAACAACATGTCCTGGAGAGACTGCTGGATTAGCGGTTCGTGTTTCGGTCTGTTTTCAAGTTCTCCTGGACATGTTTAAAAATCCGGGTTTAAAAAAAGTAACGGGCCATGCTAAATAAGTCACTGTGCTGGGAAAGTGAAATACAGTCGGTACAAATATAGAAATAAAAAAGGAGAAGTGCCGTTCGATCCAAACGTATGTGGACAGTTAGCACGTTCGCTAGTCCAGGCTACTTTCAGAGTCCGTTAGCCTGTTTTCAATGTATTTTTCCTATAGCCGTTAGCATTAGCCTTCAAACATCGCAAACTGTCGTCGCATTTTTAGAGTTTTTTTCCCTTTTTTTTCTTGTGTTTTCATAGTTTTCTCGTTCTGCTTTTATCGTGTTTTTGTTGCTTTTTAATCGTCCATTTTTCATCTCATTTTTGTCGCCCTTTTGTGGCTTTTTCGTCACTCTTCAGGTGTGTTTTTTCCGCTTTTTTTCCCGCCATTTTGAAGAAGCTTTTAGATTTGGGTAAAGCCAAACTAGAGAGAATATGTGCTCGGTTAAGGCGGTGGTCCACATCTGGTGGACGTTAACGGTAAAGAAACCACAGAAATGATACCTCCCCGTACTTTAGTATTGCGCCTGTCTTCCCCATTCATTCGTATGGGGGATAGAACACTCAATATAATCGGGTCCGGGATTTTTGACGGCCAACAAAATGTGTGGATTTGTAGGAACAGGCTCAAATAGGCATTTCTACGATTTCTGTGGCTGCAACTAAGAATTCTATTGTGGTAACTATGGTAACCGTCACGATACCGAATTTTCGACTCGGTTTATGGCTAATATCTCTGTAATGGCTGGACCTATCCACATGAAACAAAAACTGGCACACAGTTCGAAGTCTCCTCTCTCAGCACACATGAACTGTATTGTTTTGTTTTGCGTTTTGAAGTCCCAGACCTGGGTTGGTGTCCATCTCCATGTGCAGCATGGAGGGCCGGTCGCTCAAAGATGGCCGCTCTAGAAGGTGATCGTCGAAGAAGCTGCTGAAGAGGTCGCTGCTGAAGTCCTCCATGTGGTCTCCAGAGAACGGCTGGGGAAACAAGAGAGACAGGGGGGATAACACTGTGAGGCATTCTCACCCTGACGCCTCTCCAGACATGAAGATATAAAGCCTGTGTTCGACAACTCCACGTTCACGCACGGCTTCAGCCCATGGAAAAGTGTTTCTTTTATACGTTCAACAAACCGCTGCAGTAAAACGGATCAAACAATGTCATTATTTTTCAAGAAATTGCGACGTTCGCGTCAGGGATCCAATTTACGAGCTTTAAATTTGAATTTTCTTCGCGGTGCAGCTGGGAGATAACGACGGGTGGATTTTTCTTTCAATATATTTCCAGAAACTTTAGCAGCAGCAAAGCCACAAAAGCAAAGTAACTGAATATGAGTCAAAATCGAGTAATTTACCTGGGACAAAATCAGGATTAAGACTAAACAAGATCCAAAAAAAGACAATGCTTGGAGGGAACCAGGACTTGCTCTCAGAAAACAAAGGACTAAACCCGTATTGGTTGGAACATAAAAACATTGGCTCGACATGAAGGAAAACTGCACTTAATTAATGGCAAATCAATGGGTCACATGTTTAATTCTGCGACACGGCGTTCCCGCAACACGGGGACGGCTGCCTGGTGTTTTCACAGAAGACAGTAGTTGAGCTGATCATCTCCAGATCATTATTGAAGACATTCATGAACTCCGCTTCCACTGTACTTAAAAACACTTTTCACTTTTCACATTTCGATTCCCATATTCCCGTATTTGAAGTAGTAATAATCTGCAGTGTTAGAGAAAAAAACAATGGTGGAGGATGGATGAAGAATATGCAGGAGGAGATGTTTAGACTGGCTTTGCTCCCACATGAAGAGGAATAGATAACCTCTGTTACGCGTCATACTGATATGCGAGCCCAAAAACATATCGGATAAAAAGGTTAGGTACTAGTGACATAAAAAAGAAATAAATCATATCTTTGAAGACCAAGGTTTTAACGCCTGTTTGGTTCAGGGACAGCCTTAACGTCTTAACCACCGCCTGAACCGAGCAGATTTTCTCCAGTTTGGCTTTACCCAAATCTAAAAGCTTCTTGAAAAAGTGTCAAAAGAGCCACAAAGCTAGACAAAAATGTGACGAAAAGGCAAGAAAAAAGCCACAAAAGCATAAAGAAAATGTGATGAAACAAGCAATGAAAAAAAAAAACATTTGTTTAGATCGGCTTTGTGGGCCTTAGCTTTCAAATGAGGCGGTACACTGGCCTAAGCTCTAATCGAGAAGCTTTTAGATTTAGCTAAAGCCTGAACTGGAGTAAGGAAGTTACATGGTTGTTTCAGCTCAAATAAATGATACAAATTTAGTAGAATTGTTATGGATTAAACATTATTGTCCTGTTTTCTGGTTCTGGATGACAAGTATTTTAGTATAGGTATCGAGGAAAAAAAAGGAAAGGTACCCTCTATTACTTACATATTTATATATAATATTTTTTACAATGTTAGAAATGTAGAAAAAGATTTGAGCGGGCAACGTCAAGGGAGAAAAGTCGTTATTTTGAGTTTATTTCGTCCAAAGCTGAGAATATTGCGGTTTGTTGTTGTTTAATGTGTGGGAAACAAGCCGTGACTAAACGTCGAACTTATTATTTATATTATAACACAAGTAAATGGGGGAGACCTAAACAGACTCGCTCCTTTTTTAAACTAAAGAATCAGAATCAGAATAGGTTTATTGCCAAGGTTTGTGAACAAGGTCTAAACTAGGAATGCGTGACTTACTTTTGAGAGAGAAGTAACTAGAGTGCTATTAAGTTGTAGAAGTAGCAATATTTCAGTAGATTCATAGAAGCCTATTTCTGTGAAGTATCGGCCGGCTACTACTCTTGCAATACTACTAGCTCATACTGTTTCTACAACTGCTACTTTCATTCACAAAATTACATAACACACCCCGCCGACGCAAACTCTCTCAACTCGTCGCTGCTCAGTTTAGCAGCTCGTCGACCGTCCCTTTACCCAAACGAACAGAGTACCCTTGTCCTTTTCCTGTGGGCCGCACTGGAAAATATCCCCCCCTAGACAAGCGCCACGCCCCTTTAACGCCGTCCCATTTGGGAATATGGGTCAGGCCAAATAAACAGCGAGCAGATGAATGGAGAAGGATTTGGGAAAATGACAGCAGACCATTACCGAGTCAAATATAGACATAATTGGACGTATTACAAAGCAATTACCTCGATGACAAAATGGGGCTCCATGAAGGCTATTACGTTGAATGTTTTATTATTTTCTCTTGGATTTTAGAGACGAATTGCGTCGGACACACGCGCATTTATATAAGTGGGTTCAGGAGTTTTCTGACACCTTTTTAAAAACGTTTTTTTTTTTGTGCCGCCCGCCGCCATATTGGAAAATGTTTCTCATGCTAATAATGTCAACGTACCTGAATTGGAATCACACAGCTCCTTTTTTATCCTACCCTTTTTCACTGTTTTACCGTAACAGAGAGGCAACAGGAATCAGGAAACAGGACAAAAATAGCTACATTAGCCTAAATGCTAACGATCGATTAGCAACTGCGATTAGCTTAGCGACGTAGCAACTGAAAGATGTAAATGTTTGAAACTTTCAGCGTCTGTGGAAGTGCCGCTGGACAAAAGGATCATTTGTTTCAATGATGTGATTTCACACGTTTAGAAATAGATATTGATCAGTTTCTTCGCAGAACGCTGTCGGTTAGCCCCGCGTTTCCACGGCGCTGACTGTCCTGCGTTACCATGGAGATGAGCTGCGATACATCCGTTTTATATTCTTTATATGTCGTAGTCCGACGTTAAAATCATATTATCTCTGCACTAAATACACTAAAGTAATACATCAAAAAAGAAAAAAAGTACTTGATTTCATTGCTTGACTAAAAATGCAAATACTACACGTCAAGTATTACGCCAATAAAAGTATAAGCTGCTCAGTCCAATTTCTACTGAACCTCCTGTTTGGACGCGGATGAAAATACAAAACAAAAAAAGTGACAAGAAAAAAAAGTGGGCACAAAGAAGCAGCAAAAGAGTAATGAAAACACGTTAAAAAAAAAATATATACCCAAACGCTACAAAAATGAGATAAAATCGCAGCGACAACGATCGGTTTTGTAGGTCTTAGCTTTCAAATTTATTTTTATGTTTTTTTTCATTACAAACAATGAAAGAGGAAGCTGCTAAATTAAACTGTTAGTTGTGGTCTAAATTCACTCATAACTTTCCGCACATGTTCGTAGCATCCAGTTCTTCACAGAGACGAGTTTATAGGCACGTTTCAGTTTATAGGTCGCTAGGCAGTAAGTTCATGAGAACACTGTGTAATATTTAGTATTTATTTATTTTTTTGTCCGACTACTACAAAAAATCAGGTATACTGCCTCCACGTATAAAAAAGTACAAATCCGTTTAAATACGTTTTCGGAAACATAAATCAGCGGCTTCAAAGACACTAAATTGACGGGGACAAACATTCTTCCTTGTTGTGAGCCCTGTGGCATTTGACTGCACATCTGCACAGCGCCACCTGCTGCCCTGGAGGGTGCGTCGTCAGGCTTATATTATGAATAAAAACACGTGACTCTTTACATTGGAGCTTTCATCAAACTGTAGTGGAGTAGAAAGCAAGGCCGTGGGAACCCAGGGTGCTGAGGGCGCTGCAGCACCCCCTGGTGGATAGTTTGCAAATTGCAGGCAATATTGTTAAATAGGAAATATGCACAGAAAAAGTGGTTTTGGGGTAAACTTTTTCCCTCAGCGCCCCCTAATTAAAAGTTCTTCCCACGGCTCTGGTAGAAAGTATTATATTTGCCTTTCAATCACAACTCACGTAAAGTATCCTCAACAACACGACTTCATTAATACCCGTGTATCTAAACCGCACTCTCTCACCTAAATCAAAACGCAGACAGTGAAACGCTTTGGTCTGTGTCCATTCACGACGATAACTCTGACTTTGTTGCGGTCTCGTCTTCCCCGCTCCTCGGACCACCGCCGTCTCGGTGACATGACTGGGAAACCAGCCCGGTAAAGCGTGACTGCTATTTGCCGCTGTCGTAATTATTTCCCTGCTTTAAGCGACGGGCAGAAAATAGACCGATCCTCCGACTGCGCTTGTGGTTCAGTCTGAATGCTGTCATGTTTTTATTGGTTCTGTCATTGTTTGGAGCCGAGTTTAGTCACGGCTAAGGCGATTTTTCAATTTTAGCCCCCGCTGGTAACTAGAATAGTAATCTGACTGTGATTTTTCTGACCGGTATTTGTAATCAAGATTCAGTTTAAAGTGCACATTTTGAGACACTGCAGACAAAACTCTTTTTTTGTTTTTTTCCATTGTTAGGTTTTCTCTTTATAAACCTTTGTAGAAATCATCAAAAAACTCCTTACAAAAAGATGAGTAATTGTTGCAGTGTTGTTCTCCATAGATTTATATCACACATTTTGAGACACTGCGGACAAAACTCTTTTTTTGTTTTTTCAATTGTTTTTCAATAGTTGCTCGAGGATGCAGGACACAATTTTGATTGTTGAAGTTTAAGTTTTGTGCTTACACGTTACCATCTTAGTATTAGCGAAACTGTATAATGTGTGGACATAGTGTCTCAATTGTAAAAGGGGTTTAGGCAGAATAAGTCTCGACTTCAGCCTTTCGGTCAGGTATCAATTTATCAAATACATAAAGTATACGTTTTTCTTTTTGTATTGTATAATGTATAAGATCTTTGGAAAACATGTGACCTAAGATCTAAATGTTCATATCGACCGAAGAAAAATAAACTACTAATTGTTAGGTTTTCTCTTTATAAACCTTTGTAGAAATCATCCAAAAACTCATTACAAAAAGATGAGTAATTGTTGCAGTGTTGTTCTCCATACATTTATATGGGAATAATCGGGGCTGTGCTTCAATATATCGTACATTACAATACGCGGCACCTGTTTCGTGATACGCAAATAATGTTGTATCACAGCGTGCACACTGAAAGGCTTTTTATGCTCACTACTGCCACCTCAGGTCTTACGCGTAACTGCAGGCTCTACATTAAGCTCGTGCATGACGGCACTTCGGACTCCACAGTAACAACTTTGGGAGGATTTTCGAGGCAGTTGTGGTGAACAGGTCTGAGCTCATTCTACACATCGGGACACGGCTGGAACGTGTAGGGGGAGGAAAATACTTAACTTTTTTTAACTCCGTATAGTCCCTTTGAATTGCATTTAAAAACCTCCATTGTGTGCGCCTATTAGATATGCACAACACATTTCCCAGTCTTGTTTACTGACTCCTTATTTTTAAGGTTTTACTAGATATTGATCTCACTTTTCAATAACTAGTTCCTTAGATCAAATCATTTCAGTCGAACAGTCATGAAAAATACTTGCAATACATTTCTTGCATTTGTGTGAGTACTTCTAATTGCTTTTCCTATTCACCTGCAGTGTGTCCAAAGGCATTAACATTCAGAGACTAGACTGAAATAAGAACTGCTAATAACATAAGAATCACACTGTATATATATATTTTTTTTTCCGCATACAGTGGAAGGATCTGTACTTTACTGGAGCAGTATTTTTGCAGAAACTTCCTCATTTTAATCCACTGCATTTGGACGATAAATATAATACTACATTTCTATAAAGGCTCCAAAGTAAAAGTAAGTTTGTCTATGTGGTGTTGCCGTAAAGAGGGGGAATTCAGTAGTATCTGTACTGACTTTTACTCAAGTGCATTGACAAAACTTTCAATTTCTGAACGACCGTATAAATCTGCGTAGCGATAAAACTGGGAATTGCAGCCTCCTTTTCTCACCGACAATGATCCGTCTAAACTTAGCCCAAAGTGGTTTGAGCTTGACATTTTTACAGCCTGTCGAGTGAGTGAGAAATTTGTCCAGAACAAGCCCCAACCTTTTGGGGTCTGGATCTGAACCGGGACCTTGGACCGGGGTGGGGTTCACGTGAGCCTCCGCGGGTCTCCGTGGGACGCTGTGGGACTCTGCGGCGTGGACCTGGGAGAGCCGCACTTTCCTTGAACCGCCGCAGACCCGGTGAACCCCGGTGCACTCCCGGCAACGGCGGTGCCCCCTCGCATTCCATTCACGGAGCCGGGCCAATCGGGAGGCGGCATGCGCGGGGGAGCGGCCAATCGGAGGGGAGCGTGGAAAGAGGGGAGGCGGGATTAGAGCGGAGCTGGATGACAGGGGCTGAATGGAGGAGTCTGAGCAAAAGTTATTGTGGAAATTACGGATGAAATTACAGGGGAGAGAGATGAGAGTCGGGCCAAGCGGAGAGACGGGGGAGACGGGACAAATCCATCCCTCAAATGGGACTGAGCTCCAAATACTATAACAACAAGAAAATGCAAAGGAGTAAACAAACTTGGACTGGGGTAGTCTAGATTATGACTAAAGTAGGGTTAAAGTTGGACGATATCATGAGGGGACAGTGATCATATTTTGGCAAAAAAAATGTGCATGTTACAGCAGGAACGGATTAAATCCCCGCCTTAACAGAGCACATTTTCTCCAGTTCGCCTTTACCCAAATCTAAAAGGCTCTCGACTGGAGTTTACCATCCTATAGGTCAACGTAACGCCTCATTTCAAAGATACAGAATTGATCTAAACGGATCTTTTTCCCCCGCGTTGTTGACATCACTTTTATGTCACATTTTTTATGCTTTTTTTGTTATTTTTAGTGCAAAAAAAAACCTTTTACTTGTAAGTTTTGCTCTGCTGCTCACATGTGTTATGATATATCTATGTAAAATGTGATAAAACGGACAAAAAAGATCCACCCCTCCATATTCATCAGGTCAAAGCTATGTCTAAAAGATGACTAAGCCAACAACAGGGTTAGTAGATGGAGTAGAAGTAGTAAATGAAGGTCATATAGAAATATTTCAACAGGTTTTGGAAAAAGAAGCTTGTGAAAAATTAACTTAAGCCTGAACTAAACCAATGACTCCACTCAAAGGACAATATTATGGCTACAATGGTCCACTACTGCTTTGAATTAGAAAACCACAAAGACGACTCCATCTTTCTCCCCCCCCCCGGTTCCTCCCCAGACACCAAAAGACCAGACCAAAGACCAGACCAGAGGCCAGATTCGTCCAAGTCCCGGCCTAAGTGGGTCCATCGAGGTCTTTATTTAGACTAAAACCACAACAGAGACGGGCCGAGTCACAGGCGAAAATAAACCAAGCTGTGAACTATTGAAACCACTGGGAGGAAAATAGGTTTGGAAAGGTTTAAATTTAGTCGAACTGGGTCGCCGGGACTTCAAGGTGTGCTAGGTGGGAATCGTTTATCATATTTCACATTTATAGCTACAAATATGAAGTAAACGTGTTCAAATACAGGCTTTGCAAATATCTGGTAGAGGTCGACCGATATGGAATTTTCTTTCATAACAAAAAAAACAAAATAATAAATAAATACAATATTTATTTTTAAATATTTTTTCCCGTAAAAACACAAATACTTGGTCACTCCAGCAGTGGCCAATTTTAATGAATCACTTTAGGTGATTCAATCCTAGTTTCTGTCCCAGCCTTGATTAGCTTCCGTTAGCATTAGCATACTGTTGCTAGCCGCGGCATTTTGCGCAGCGATCCCAAATACAATTGCGGAGGTTAAAACTAATAGAACCATAGAATTCTCCAGGATCTTAGCTTCAAAATGACATGCAGCATGCCCATATTCACTGAGGTTTAGTTGGTGAAACTTGTGTAACTTGTAGCTAACCAAGTTTCATTGTGATATTTCTCTGTTCTCCTGAGGCCTAGGAAGTTGTGGAACAGGGTTGCCAGGTCTGGGCAGCCAAACCCGCCCAAAAACATCTGAAAAAACACGGAAAACCTGCGGACATACGGCGCGGCTGAAATGTTCAAAATTGTTTACCAGTAAACAGAGCCCATGTGCTCCAGCGATGATGAGAAACCGCCCCTTTCTCCCTCTCTTATTGACAACGCAGCTCAAAGAGTCTTGGAATTGAGATTTTGTCATTCGAAATAGTGATTTTGATCAACAAATAAGATAGAAATAGCCAATTTTACATTGAAATCAGCAAGGCAAAAAAACGCCGACAGTTTTTTTTACCCGCGCCCAATTCCGATCTATCAACCCTGTTGTGGAAGGACTCGGCGTGAGATCGGCCGATAGCTGACATTGTAAAATACCCCAATATCGGTCGACCTCTTGATGATTTATTCACAGTTACAAGAACATAAGATATAACGGTTGGTAGTTTACATACAAACCACTAGACCAGTGGTTCCCAAAGTGGGGTCCGGGTCCCCCTGGGGGGCCTTGTAGACACTATAGGGGGGCCCCAAAAAGCTTGTCTAGAAAACAAGTACATATATAATCTAAAAGGAAAAATACATGTATTCGCTAAAATGTATTACTTGAAACCAGTTTTAAACTCCACTCATTGCTAGATGTTGCTTTTTCTGTAATTTTAGCTGGAAAACAATAAGAAAATCCCAATGAATAGGATAAATTATTTTCTATTGGGGAAGGAGAATTTCGGATCGACAAGGGGGCCGCGATGTTCCGGACTTTGGGAGAGGCTGCACTAGACAATACGCCTAAGGAAGGTAACTATTCAGCGTACTTTTATTTTTGTAGGGACATTTCAAGCCATAATTGCTATATGTGCTACGTGCTGGGAAATGAATTTAATCACAATCGCAATCCCTTCTTTGGTCAATCTCTAAAAGCGTCATCGGACTTTGTAATCGACAGCCATGACTTTGGTGGAAACGGCACCTAGTTTTGGTGTTTGGACGAGACAAAGCGAGAAAATCTGACTCACTTAAATGGATAACATCTGTAAGCAGAAGCAGCAAATTAATGAAAAAAAGTTATTTTTATTTGAATGTTTAAGCTGCGGACAGGAAGTGACGTAGATAGAGGTAAAGCTCCCCAGCAGTTTCACTCATTTCCCATTGACACAGCATGGTCGGCACGGCAACAGTTTGAAATCGTTTTTGCCCCTATCTATGTCACTTCCTGTCAGTTTTCAAATAACAAAAAAAAAAAAAAGTCAAACGAAAGAAAGCCGCCAGGGTGCAAAGTAGCAGTAGTAGAGGTAGTAGTAGCTTCACATGACCGCTCGAAACTCGTAACCACTGGGTGTTAGCTGGATTTAAATACTGGTTTAAGTCTAGTTGGGACCTGGTTAAGTCCTGATTTAGTCCTAAATGACGCCTTTCCCCCCAAATAGTCTGGAGTCTCGTATGTAGTTTAGTCGTGGTTTATTTCTGGGTCAGTCACACTGTCTTCACTGCCTTCAGGGATTTGCACACATTAAGTAGCATTGCGTTCTGTGGCCGTGTTTCCCAACCTGGGGTGCGGGGACCCTAGAGGCTACACGAGCACTTAGCAGGTGGTACTTGGAAATATTTCAGATCTAAAAAGAAGGTGAAACTGAACAGTATTTCAAATTTTTTTTTTTTTTTTTTGCATTTCTCTCTCAGTCCAAAACCACTCTCCTCTCGATTCGAGCGCTTTTGAGATTGCGTTCCCCCCCCCCCCCCCCGCTCTAACTCGCCGCGGTCACGTATGAACGGTTAGACTTTAGTTTATAGCTGTCATGTGCCGCGTGCTCCGGGGCACGGCCCTGCAGCGCTCTGCGGTGGCCGTCCCATTCATTTAAAGACACCGTACCCAGACCGAGACACCCGGCCCGAATTCCTTACATTGTTAGAAGGACTGGGCCGAAGCAATGAGAGAAGTATCAAAGATGTGTCATGGTTACCGTGAAATACATATGGATTTCATAACGGGGCCTAGGACAGCGACTATAGGCGATATGCTACTCATACATACTGTGTCCCGTCGGGCTGCACGACATCACCGGGTTGAAGTTATCGCAATATCCGTATCGCGAGACGCCACGATATATCGCAATGTCACCTTTTGACAGAGATTGAAACAAACACAGCCTAAAACAAAAGCATGTGGGAACTTAAAAAGGTGCAAAAGTTCCATTTTATTCATTATTTTCTAAACGTGCTTTCATTTTAGCCTTGTTTTGGTCCCGATTTCCACACAATTTGATAAAAAAAAAAAAAAAAACTCTTAACCCCAACCTGAACAGAGCATTTGTTTGGCTTTACCCAAATCTAAAAGCTTCGTGGAAAAAAGTGTCAAAATAGCGACAAAAACGTGTCAAAAAAAGCGATGAAAAAGTGACGAAAATGTGCGAAAAAGCGATGGGGGGGAAAAAAAAGTCAAAAACGTGATGACAACACGAGGAAAAAGATCCATTTAGATGAGTTTTGTAGGTCTTAGCTTTCAAATGAGGCGTTACTCTGGCCTATAGGCTGTAACCTTTTAGATTCGGGTCAAGCTGAACTGGAGAAAATGCACTCGGTTACGGTGGGAGTCAAGAAGTGAAATATAATGTACCTTATTGTGAGTTTATAGACCCTTTGACTGCTGACATCATCAGTGACATCATCAGTGACATCAGCAGGAAGCAGGAAGTGATCAAGAGGAATGAGATTAAACTAAAACTAGCGATTTTAAGTTTTAAACTACAACAAAAACATGTGGTCCTGTCGTGGCTTAAGGCGCGAGAACAAGAGGAATGACATCTGAGACGATAAAATAAGATTTATCTGATATTTCCAAAAACGGTTAGGCATTTGTTTATTGTTACCACGGCAACAGCTACAATGGAAATAGATAGGAATCGAGCTTCCCGCCTCCCGCTGACCCCGGAATATTTACAAACAATTAAAGGGTCTAAATCATTATCGCAATACCGTCCTATTGGTACATCTACTGGAGAATTGAGATTAAATGTGAGATTAGGATTTTGACTATCTAAAAGGAGACTTGTTCCGTGCTTTCCTATTAGCGTGTCTCTGCCCACATGTGTTTAGCTGATAATGAAAGGCCGCGGTGCGAGTGATGAGCGGGTTGAGTGCGTGAGAACGGCGGCAGCTGAGCAGACGCCGGCCCTTCGGCTCCGGGGCCCAGGTGGTGCTTCTGGGGCCGCGGCACATGTGGGGCTTCTCAACCTGCCGTCCCTGAGGCGTTACACTGTTGCTCTCCACTCCAAGCTTTTAGATTTGGGTAAAGCCAAACTGGAGAACATGTGCTCGGTTCAGGTTCAGATTCAAATGACTTCAGACACACGCCGGCTCTCTGCCTCTTAGCGCATCGAGAAGGTCCTGGGTTCGACTCCGAGACCAGTGTGTGCCTCCTGCCCCAGTGCTCAGTCGGGTTTCCCTTGACTCAAAACATGCACAATAGGATAACCCGACGCGTGCGTACAGCGTCTATAGAGGCCATTACTCGTGCGTCAATGCACGGGTATAAATGAATGGGTCCGGCTCTCACCAGGATGTGGATTTTTGGACACGCCCACTGCAAATCCAAATACGGAGGAGGAAAGACGCACGGCTAGACACTGTTCACTTGTGCGCGTTGCTTGGCTCTTATTAAGTGCATGGAGAGGACGTGCCTGACGTAACGCCTTATCTCACCTGAAAGAGTGTGTCCTTTCATGCAACAGTTCAATTTATAAAGCGTCACGTCGGTACCTGACACAGTTGCACTCATTAAACAGGCCTGATAGCGAAATGTGAAATAGCCCAAATGCAAGAGGAAACTCTGCACTCGGGCCTAAATCAAGTCTAAACAAGGATTAAAGCCACGACTAATAGAAAAAACTCGCCTTAACATCGGGTCAGATTCGTTACAGTGACCCATTCCCCCCCCCACCTCCTCCTCCCTGACAGTTTTACGCACCACGTTTGAGAGAAAATCCCCGTCGCTCAGCTCCTCCAGGTCCAACAGGTTGCTGCTCACGGATGGGTACAGCTTCTCCGCCGCTAAACTCTCCAGAATAGCGTCCATGTTTTTGTCGGGTTTGTTTTTGTTTTTGTTTGCGCGTCGCGCCTCGCCTCGTCTCGTCTCGTCGCTCCCGAATTGGAATTTCAGTGAATTATGAATGATCCAGGAGAGGAGCGGTGTTGTCTTCGCATCCTCGGCCGGCGCTGGTGAGCCTGCGGGCGGGCACGGAGAGAGGGGGAGAGAGCGCGCGCGCGAGAGAGAGAGAAAGAGAGAGAAGAAGGAGGAGAGCGGTGCGTACGCGCTGTCAGAGCTCCATCCAGCTGTTTCGGTGCGTCTGAGCCCCGCGCGTCCTGGCGTTACGCACGAGCCGGTGAATATTTATGCAGACCACGCCCCCGAGCGGACCATAAAGCGACGCCCCTCGAGGAGTTACGGGAGAGACGAGAGGCCTGGGAGTTGAGCGGTTGGTCATACGTTTACCGAATCTGTCTCGGCTGAAATGTGGGCTACGTTTTTGTGTATTTAGCCAAATGTACACATGCAACTTTACTTCTTAGAGTACTGTGCTTTTTACTTCTACTTCAGCACAAACTTTGATATGACAAGCGGTTAATCTTTCCACTCAATCGCTGTCCTCGTAAATCAGCTTAAGTACTGACTTAAAGCTGCATTTTGCAACTTTTATGCGGAAAAAAAAGTTGATATGTGCGCGTGTTTGACCTTGTGGCTGTATGAGTGGTCCGCGTGGCGCCTTTACTTTCCATCAGGGTGGTCCCTACGACGCTCCAGGATCAATTGTTTGGAAGGTTTTCACGGCTGACGGAGCCTCTCACCAGAAAACCTACAAAACAAGTGATCCTGGAGCGTCGTAGGGCCCACCCTGATGGAAAGTAAAGGCGCCACGCGGACCACTCACACAGCCGCAAGGTCAAATACGCGCACATATCAACTTTTATATTATACAAAATTTAAAAAAAGTTGTGTAATGCACCTTTAACCACATTTATACCATGGTCTGGGTGAATCCCGATTGATCTAAAAAGTGATAATGTCGGCAACTGTTTCCATAGTAACGATAAACAATTGAGCCGGAGCTAGCTTCAGGTAAAACGGCTTAAAAAGTGAAATAACTCCTGCCCAGGTCCACAGTTACCATGGAGATCCGCCATCTTTGCAGCTGTTGGCATACATTTCCATTGACTAACATATAACACAGAATTTAGCTATAAAACTTTAAACTATAAGGCTCTAGGCATGCAGCAGGAATATTAATAAATAAGATACAAAATAAAAAGTAAAATATGGTCTTTCACAAAGAACCTTTAATCTATTTGAAAATAAGACGACATAATGAATGTAATTAAAGCATTTTTACTTCTACTTGAGTAAAATTATCATAAAGTAACGGTCTGGCTACTGTTGTTATTATTAGAAGAGGTTTGTGGCAACATAAAACAAACTAATTGTTCGGACTTCAATACGATTTATACATGTTAGAAGTTAAGACTAAGCTACAATTAATAATCTCTTAACCACAACATTTTCTCCTGTTCGGCTTTACCCAAATGGAAAAGCTTCTCGAACAAAGCAACGAAAACAAACAAAAGCAATAAAAACACGATTAAAAAAATTACGAAAAGGCAAAAAATAATAATAAAAAGAGCCACATGATTTTGAAAACATTAAAAGCACCATTTCTTTTTTTTTTCTCCAACATGGCTCAGTCCAAAGATAAAATGGACGGATTGCACTTTATATCGTGGACCATATACAGAACGTAATCTCTCTAATGCTCGATAAACAGCCATGAAGTCCCGGGTAAGTCCCCCTGTCTCCAGCCCCAGTGGTCTCTCGTCTCTCTCCCTGTTTGGTCTGGCTCTAATTGGCGTTTGGGGTCTGGTTTTCGGCACTTCCTGGAAAATCCCTTAAAAAGAGCAGAGTCTCGTAAACGTTATTAGTCCCACCTGCGTTTTACGGCGGCGACAGGACGGCTTGGAGCGCGGACGCCTTTTTACTGCGGCGCTACTGTGCCGCCGAACACGCACGGGCTGGGGCGGATTCAAACGGCTGATTTAGCCGGATTCAAGTTTTCGTTTCATAAAATAACCTCAAACACATTCATTTATTTAAGGCCCAGAAACAGGGGCAGAAGAATGAAAATGGAACAACCTATCCATGGGTTTCAACAGCTCGGGGCCCGGGACGGAAAACCTATGAATATTGAACAGTGGCTCAGACGGTAGCGCAGGTCGAAGGTCCCGGCTTCGATTCCCAGCTGGACGGGGCCTTTCTGTGTGGAGTTTGCATGTTCTCCCCGTGTCTGTGTAGGTTTCCCCTACCACTAAAAACATGTACAATAGGCCAGGATGAATGAGAGTGTGTTTGAGGGCAAAATAAACCAACAGGTAAAATAAAATCCCGGCTCCCACAAGTGCAGACTGTTGTGTTCAAGAATGTAGTGAGTGGTTATGTTTAGGTACATCTAGGGAATACTAGTAATAAGCAAAATAAAAAAATCAGTTTTCTATGCAAGTTGGTCATTTTATGCTCACTACTGCCACCTCAGGTCTTGTGCGTAACTGCAGTCTCTATATTAAGCTCGTGCATGACGGCACTTCGGACTCCACAGTAACAACTTTTTGAGTGCAGGATTTTAGAGGCCGTTGTGGTGAACAGGTCTGGGCTCATTCTACACATTAGGCACATGGCTGGAACGTGTGGGGGGAGGAAAATACTTAGTTTTAACATTTTTAAACTCCGTATAGTCCCTCTAAATAAAGCAGATTGATAGCCAGTTGTCTGTAATGACCAGTGAATAAATCAATATCACACTGTCCGTCCATCCATTTTCTTCCGCTTTATCCGCAGCAGTCTGAGCGGAGACGCCCAGACTCCCCGATCCACGAGTACGTCCTCTGGGGTCCTGGGTCTTCCACGAGGCCTCCTCCCAATAGGACATGCCTGGAACACCTCCCAGGATCTCACCAGTGGATAAACTAATCCATGGGAGATGATTTTCACATTCCTCCTCCTATGAACGCCATTTTCAGGACTTTTGATCATTCCAAAGATTTAATACGTGCAAAGACAATTTTTCATCACTCGAAAACCATGGATAGGAATTTTCCGAGACACTCTTTCCTAGTTTTGCTCTGGCACACAGACACTTGTACCTCGGGTCGAATCTGTTGTAACCCGAGCGCCACCTAAAGTGAAATGGAAACTTTACCCGGTTCAGTTTGCCGCTCCTTTTCTCCGCGGAATCAGATCATATCGGCGAGAGGGACGTATCGTAACAGCTGAAAGGGCGGGTTTATTATAAGAATTGACCTATTTCCCATCCATGACCCGCTACTGGCGTTTTCCCAGCGTTTACCATAATGTGCAGTCGACCAAGCTGAGAGTGAGTCTAACAAAAGCATTTTCTCCAGCCCGGCTTTACCCAAATCTAAAAGCTTCTCGACTGGAGGTCAACAGTGTGAGGCCTCATTTGAAAGCTAAGGCCTACAAAACGGATCCCGACTTTTTAGTCTCGCAATTTGGTCACATTTTTGAACCGTTTTCTTTTTTTCGTGTTTTTGTCTTTTTTTTTTTGCTTTTTCAACACTTTTTTTCTTTGTCACGTTTTCATCTCTTTTTTGGCGCATTTTTGTCCCTCTTTTTCACGATTTTGTCATTTTTTTACTGCTTTTTCAACACTCTTTTTCAATTGCTTTTTGACTCGTTTTTGTCACAATTTCTATTTTATATTTTTCAAGCTCTTAGATTTAGTTAAAGCCAAACTGGAGAAAATGTGCTCGGTTCATGTGGGGGTTAAGCGGTTAAGCCACGCCTTGTACATTTTGTGCCAGCCCCAAGCCAGTAAAAAAAAAAAACAGGACTGGGCGAGGAAGAGCACCTGAAATGAAACCCAATCGACCAAACCTAGCATAAGCTCACACAGTGCTTAGTCCTGGGACGCCGGGTCACTTCTCGTCGCTTCCCACCTTTCTGCACCTTGTTTCCTACTTTCCATAAGAGACCGTCCCGCAGCCGTCCCAGCGAAGGTGTGTCTCCCCCCCCCCCCGGGACAGAACCGCTTTGTCCTCCTCGCCACTCTCTTTTCACGATTACCATCAGCTGTTCCTCACTGTGGCTCATGTAACCGCCTCGTCTAACTTTACCAACTTCTCTTTTTCTCCCTCATAACTTTCCCGCTCGTGCATTCGAAGCATTATTTTACAAAACGCCGGCGGTGTCTGTTCCCCGATTCTATTCATTTGACTAAAGCCGGTGCAAGAAGTTCGCCAATGTCCCATAATGTGATACGTGCTTTCCAGAAAGGTTAGCGGATGGCGAATTTTATTCTCTCTAAATCTTTTGGTTTTGCGCTCGTCTCATCAGAGCAGTCGTTTTGACAGTAGACTAGTGAAATTAGTACTAATGATAAAATGACTAGTATGCTTTTATTCCATCTTGATTTAAAGTGATTAGTAGGGCTGGTATCATCCATCCATCTTCTTCCACTTGTCCGTTGCCGGGCCGTGGGGGCAGCTGTTGGAGTTGCCCAAATCACATTGCACAGCCCCTATAGCGCCCCCTGCAGGTGGTGGGTCCACAGAAGGACGGCCTCATGGTTCTAACCGGGCCTGTTGGTCTCTCATAAGGGGCTTCTGAACCGCTCTTTGTCTGACCCGTCACCTAGGACCTGTTTGCCCTGGGAGACCCTACCAGGGGCACGAAGCCCCCGACAACAGAGCTCTAACCCCTCCACCACGGTAAGGTGGCGGTTCCAGGAGGGGACTACTGGTATCGAAAAAATAAAAGTATTGGGGGGGAAAAATATGAATATCTCAATATCTTTGGGGACTTTCTGGATAGCGAGGATAAAGCGAAACTTCTGCAAAATGTGTAGCTCAAAAAGATAATGGCCCTGAACAGACTACAAAAGGGCAGAAAAACACGTTCCCCATTTTCCATATTTGTTTTTGTTGGTTTGTTTGTTTTAAAACATTTCCCACACTTTTTTTCCCACATTTCCTAACATTGGAGGGAGGTGTACTTTTTTGAAATTTGCATAAATTCCATATCGAAATTCCCATACTATACGAGACCGGGTTCCTGTTGGTCCAGGGACGGCATTAAAGGAAGTGACTTGGTTGTAGATAGATATTTAAAAGACTCTTTTATGGAATGAATGAACATTATTGTTGTGTTTTCTGGTTCTAGATCAGTGGTTCTCAACCTGTTGGAGCCGCGACCCCATTATAAAAGTTAATTGGGATCGTGACCCCGGCCCGGGTCACACAAACAGGGACATCAGCCTATACAATCCTTAAAAAAAACAAGAAAAAAAATAAAATTAATCAAATTTAGAACAAATAATGGCTACACATGCTACAATAAAATAATAATGATGATAAAAATATATAGTTTTTATATATTTTGTCTCGTGACCCTAGATGACAAATGTTTTAGTGTAGGTATCGGAAAGAGGATCGTTCAGGTGTACCGTTATCCAAAAAAATGTAACGGGAACCCAGCCCCAGTGGTTCGAATAGGAAGTTGTTATGTTTATTCCTTAGTTCAGAGTCAGTCAGATGTGTTTCTTTATTGACTAGTTTACACGGTGCGATGTTATGTGACAAAGAGTCGTTTTAAGTCCCGAATCGATTTACTTCTCACTTAGGTCTGTTTTGGATCTGATTCGTCATCGTTACGTCTCTCATCCTCGCTTTTAAACCCATTTCACTTTTTCATTTACCCATCTCCTCCACGTCCCACCTGTGTGTACCCATCCATTTCATTCATAAAATCCCTCACCCTCGCTCTGCCGGCCCTCCCATTGGTCAGTCCTTCCGGGCATGTCGGATGGAGCTCCGTGAATGGCCCGCGGCGTTCGGATGATGCAAGCGGTGACTCATGTTTCTATTTTCTGATCCAATTTGAGATGTGACCTTTCTGTGACGTCGATGGCCGAGGTCCGTTTCCCTCCCCCTGAAAACAGACGAGACATTCTGATCATTTTAATTGTTAATCGGACCGCACTAATGACCCGGGTCCTATTCAACAGGGGATTCAAGACTAGAATATTAATGTAGGATTATATGAAATAGGCTGCAGAACGGGAAAGGGACTGGACAGAATGTTTTTTATGTCACGGGAATACGGCTCCAGCAAATATCAATGATGTTTGGACCCTTTGCCTGACGTACATTTTAAATGTGTATGAAATATAGTCTTGTTTGTAGTAAAGTTACCTGACCTTCCATTCGTGTTATTTATTTTAAGTCAGGACTCTTCTAAGTCCATGTATTAAAGCTGGGGTGCCATACTTTTTGTTGTAGTAAAGTAAACACAGCAACAACAACAAAAACAGACTTTGCCACTGCTCAGAGCTGTGCACGGGCTTGAAACGTGCACATAAACAATTTGAACAATTCAGACATGCAGGAGGGACTGTGAGAGCTAGAAACGAGTTTGGGCTGAATTTAAAAAAAAAATGTCACCGTTTGTGCAGGAAAAATCAAGTACCCCAGCTCTAGAAGCGTGCGTAGGTTTTTTATTTTACCATCAAGAATATAAAAGATTTAGAAAGAGATTAAACTTGGGCATCTTATACAGTTTATCATTCTCGTTCATACGCAGCAGAGGGCGCTGAGACCCACAAAACGACCAATTTCAATCTGGAGAACGCGAAATAAACCATACAAACCGTTGCTCTTTTGTTTTCTTGAGGAAATGGAAAACGCAGTAGCTAATGCGCTGTTTATTTGAAATTTTTACATAATCTCTACACGCACGTGTTGTGTTGTTAGGAAAGATTTGATTTTCTTTCATGCTCGAACTTCCGGCAACACTGCGTCTGCGTAGGCTGCGCATGCGCACACGGCTTCGTTGCAACCACGTGGCCCCAAAATCTGTAAAATATATATATTTTTAAGTGGTAATTGAAACGTACAATTCTTCACAAAACGCACTTTGGATTTATTTATCCACAACTAAAAGAATCAAAATACAAAAGTTTTACGGACGCCATTGTTAACAATGACCACGTGACCTACGTCATGTGAGTCACGGTGGCCGAGAGGTTAAGGCGTTGGACTCGAAATCCAATGGGGTTTCCCCGCACAGGTTCGAATCCTGTTCGTGACGAGGTTTCATTTATGCTCCTGGGATGATAAATGACATAGGTTTGTTTACAATAAGACAATAATGACATTCGCTGAATCAAACAGTGCTTCCATGACGACTGCTCGAAATATTGAGACATATAATTCTATCAGTCAGTGAGTAATAATCAACATTTTACCTTTCAGATTTGGGTAAAGCCACACTGGAGAAAATGTGCTTGGTTCCGGTGGAGGTTAATAATTGTCAACCTCTTAACCCCCACCTTAACCGAGTGCATTTTCTCCTTTCACTTTACCCAAATCTAAAAGCTTCTTGACTGGGGCTCACAGCCGCATTTGAAAGCTATCTTTACACACACACAAACATATATACACATACATACACATAATATACAATATATCATTAGGACTAGATAAATAGATGTGAGTTAAAAGCTAAGCTAAAAAGGTAGACTATCCCTTTTAATTAGAGATCCAGTTCATCCATGTTTTCGAGCCTTTAGTAACGCTTTCAAGCTGGGCGTTTTTCTGGTTTAGACGTGATTACATTTTATTCTAGATCCAGATTCGTTCGTGAAGACAAAGTTGGTACAATGGTAATAATCCCCGACAACATTACAAAAACAAACCCGTCGCTGTATCGTACACAGAGGTTTTTCATTACATTAAAAAAAAAAATCACAGCTTCCACATTTTCACAGGATTTGGTACAGAATAAATAAAAAAAATGGAAACCGAACATCACTTTACAAAACAATGACTTTAGCACAATTCAACACGCTCCTGAAGACAGTGATACAAATTATTATTGACCCTATATAGGAACATAAGAAATTGCGTTGAAATGTACTGCAATCACGAACAAATAAATGACAATAATAAAGTACCAGAGCCTTTTTGTCCCATTTAAAACATGCTTTTTTTTTACAGAACATTTATTGTAAACTCTTTTTCGTCACATAATTATCAAAACTATACAGCTTTCTTTACACAGTTGCTCCCATTACTCCCTCTTCCGTCTTTTCGCCGCCTTTATAAAACACATATTTGCACGATGTAGCTGCTCAGTCCTTCGCCCTTGACTCATGTTGAGGTAGCAGTATGTGTCTCCTGTGGTTCCAAGGTTTCATTTGCGATCCTCTCGACGTGTAGAAGTCCTCAGTAGCGCCCCCTCTGGTTGGTCCGGGACATGGTCAGAGGCAGAGACACCGACGACAGAGACGAGACTTCCCAGTACAGCGATCGCGAGAGGAAGAGCTGATAAAGCACCACCACCGATATGGACTGGCACAGGATCACGCCGATCGTTACCACCTGCAGGACAAAGGGCGGGTTTCGTAAAAAAATAAGACGCAAATGCCGTTCCTGCCGCAGGCCTTTGTCGCGCCGCGGTGATAGCGGATCTCGGCGCCGGACTGACCTTTTCTCTCTGATGCTCGTTAAAGACGGACGACACGAGGACGAGGACGGGGTGACACAGGAACCACAGGAAACAGCCCTGAGGGGAGGCAACAGAGAGTGGGAAATGGTTGACATGGTGATGGGATGAAAATAACACAGTAACAATAACTCTGGGGTAATAGCAGCTCTGTTTCTAGATTATATCACAACACCATGAAATAACGTCGGTTTGACGCCTGTTTCTATTTAATTACCAGTAGAGCTGGATGATATTGACAAATCTGAATATCTCAGTGTTTTTGGAGGAGTTTCTCGATAAAGATAAAGGACAGAAAAGGGCTCTCTCGGCTCCCGTACAGGCTAATCGAGACCAAAACGTTCACTTTTGCTCAGAGGAAGCAGCATCGTGAATGAGAGAGCGCATGGGGGACGATGGATGGAAATGAGTCCAAGGCCGACATGTCAAGCTGGCGGCCTGCGGGCCAGATCCGGTCCACGAGATGATTTAATCCGGCCCCTGACTTGTAGAGCACAAATTCCTGAGTATGTCAAAAAAATTTAAAGTAAGTCTAGCCCATTCCGGTGCGGAGTTATGAAAAAAAAAGGCAATGATTCCACACGTGTCCATAGATAATCTACTTGCAAGAAGCCCCCGCAAAGTCCGACTGTTACAAAAAAGACATGTGTCGAAGAGGATACAATCTTCAAAAGAACACATCATCCGGCCGAAAGAGAAATGGAGAAACATTTTGTGGACTGATGAAAGTAAGATGGCTCTGTTTGGGTCTAAGGGCTGCAGACAGTTTGTCAGACGACCCCAAACTCTGAATTCAAGCCACAGTCCAGTCTGAAGACAGTGAAGCCTAGTGGGGCATCATGATATGGGCCTGTTTCTCTAACTATGGTGTGAGGCCTATTTATGGAATACCAGGGATCATGGGTTAGTTTGGATATATCAAAATACTTGAAGAGGTGATGTTGCCAAATGCTGAAGAGGAAATGCCTTTGAAATGGATGTTTCAACAAGTCAATGACCTCAAACACACCAGTGAGCTAAATCTTTGTTCCAGACCAAGAAAATTAATTTTATGGCGTGGCCGGCCCAATTCCCCGACCTTAATCTCATAGAAAACTTGTGGGGTGACATAAGCAGTTTCTGATACAAAACCAAGGAATTGTGGAATGTTGTCAAAGCATCTTGGGCTGGAACACCTGTCGACCGGTGCCAGAAGTTGTTTGACTCTAAGCAACACTGAAGCAGTTCTAATAAACTGTGGTCATACAACTAAATATTAGTTTATTGATTCACAGGAAAGATAAATCCTTTGGGGAATTTCTTTTTTATGTCGTACATATTGAGCGTGTGGAGACAAATGCAGAGACATTTGAAGAAATTATACATTTCTCTTCACGTTTTGATTTAGAAAACCATGGGCAAAGCTTCCAATGCATCGAAATAAATCCATTATGAAGATTTGGTGCTTAACTAACGTTTTTAAACACACTGCTTGTACACGCATGAGACCCATGTATGTTCATTAACCTGCACTATCCTGACCAAATAAACCAATAGATAAATACATCGTGGATATTTGCTTTGGGGTCTCTTCCTAGACGATTTATGTTATATTTTAACCCTGGAAATAAGATTTTACATGATCACGTGAAGATGAGAGATTACGGCGAGGTTCATTCTTTTCCCGGTGGCTGTAACTATGGGCACTCGGGATCTCCTGCTACAGCTGTGTTACTGTTGCTTTTCCGTCACTTTGTTGTTGCGTTTTCTCTGTTTGCGCTGGTGTAGTTCCACGACATGTCAGTGGCTGAACCCTGCGGGATCTGGTGCGTACCTTGGTGAAGCTGAGGTAGAAGTCCCGCTTGAGGGTGCTGCGCTCCGTGGAGGTGATCTGGTACAGGACTGAGGCCAGGACCAGGGCCAGGGCGACCCGCAGCAGCAGGAGCAGCAGCGCGGGGAGACTCCTCTGGGTGTGGAAGCTGTGGTGCTCGCGGTCCACCGCAGAGCACTGCTCCCATAACAGCAACACGCCCTGGAGGTACGGAGAGGAAAGAGATGTCGGGTTACCTCGCACTTTATTGTGACATTTCAGAAATCTGTCCATGAGGCACATTTCTTCTCATTGCACTCAAATTTAGATAAAAAGAAATATCTTAATTTACCTGATAAAAGATTGTTGTAGATGTTTTTTCTTATATTAAGTGCAAAGAAATACTGCCACCATAAGCCAATACCTTGAGAATAGATACTCAAGCCAAGGACAAATGTAACTATTTTGAGTAAATGTACCTTATTTCAAGATTACATCTGCAGGTGTAAAACCATGTCTTGTTTTGTGCCATAAAATCTGGATTTTCAACTGCTGGACTCACATTCAATATTTAACCTCTTAACCCCCACCTAAACCGAGTACATTTTTACCCAAAACAAGGATATAAACGCAACAAAAAAAGCAATCAAAACGTGACAAAAACGCAATGAAAAAGTGACAAAAAAGAAAATAGTGAAAAAAAGAAATAAAAAAGTGAGAGAAAAAAAATAAAAAAGGGAAAAAAAATAAAAAAGTGACAAAAATACAAATAAAAAAGTGAGAAAAAATAAAAGTGACAAAAATAAAAAAGTGACAAAAATAAAAATAAAAAAGTAAAAAAAAAAAAAAAAAGTGACAAAAAATTAATAAAAATGTGACAAAAAGCTATGAGAAAGTAACAAAAACGTAATGTGACAAAAAAGTCAGCGCTGAAAAGTTACGTCACTTTTGTAGATGTTGGCTTTCGAATGAGGCTGAACTGGAGAAAATGCCCTTGGTTCAGGTGCAGTAAGAGGTTATGGCCTTATTTTTGGCACAATTCATTTAAAACACAAATGCCCAGGCTAAATGCTAAATGCTAACTGGTTTAACCCTGTAACGCGCTTCTGTGTGTGGTTTTAAGGGTTACCTGTGCGATGACCACGCCCGCAGCCACGGCGGTGGAGGTGGGCGTCTGCTCCCACTGCAGAGGCCTGGACTGGGGCTTCCTCCGCGACAGAGTCCAGCCCATGCACAGGCTCAGCAGCATGTAGAGCATCGACACCTGCGCGATCATGTCCCACACTGCGATCGCACCAAACAACAATCAGATATCGCCACGGTTACGAAGACGACGCACAGAGATCGGTACATACGCTCGGCCAGGCTGCCCATCAGAGGAACGCCAACGCCGTCTCGGGAATATCTGCAAACAACCAACAAGAGGGTTTTAAATATGTGGCTTAATGAAGGTCCTCGTCGAAAACAGTCATACTTTAAATGTAGTTTGAATGGAAAGCAGCGTGTCGCAACTAAAAAAGGTTAAGAGCCACTAGAAATCAGATAAAACCTCATATTGTCAATGGAACAAGCACGTTTCTTCTCAATTCAGATTATTTTGTATCATTTCAAGTGAAAAAGAATTGTTTTTAAAAGTCAAAGTTAATCTGTTTGATTTGAAATGGGATTTATGCTTGTTCCATTGGCATTAGCTTGATATTTTCTTGCATTAGTTCAAACCAACTCAAATTCAACATAAACCTTTATTCAAGCGATTTGTTCGAACACGAGGCTCCACGTGGAGAAGACGTCTTTAACACCGGATCGGAAAGTTTTGAGAAACAACACAAGAGAGTCACGATTTTCTTCTTTTCAGCGGAATACTAGACCAAAGACATGCGCCCCCTAGTGCACGGGAATGAAGGAAGTCACGCCTCCATTAAAAGCGTCTCCTCGGCCATGACAGACGCTGAGCGCTCGCATCAGATCATCAGCGAGACGTAGGAAAACCCAGTCCGTAGTGGATTTGTTCTGCTCATATTTCATCGATTTCAGTGGAGAAATGTTTATAGTTCGCTTTGCTAACTTCGTGGGGAGAGAGGCCTAATTATATCGTTATACCTGTTGATGGAGGCAGGCGATCAGCTGGCAGCCCTCACACTTGTGCTTTTACAGTGAACACTTTTGTATAGGGTAAGAGCTGTTATTCATGTAAACAACAGAATAATCAGTCATATTTAGCTGATGATACTGTTTATTACCGACTATGTATGAAAATCCCCCAACTGTTTTTAACTTGTTAATCTGGTGCACGTTTTCTGTGTCCATTTGTTATTTTTATTTATGTAATTCAACTTCAAATGTGACGGATATATGATACGCACCAGTACACGAGCCGGTGTAGCAGCACTGGAGTGATGTGACTGTGTTTGAGATCAGCCTCACATCAACTGCAGCCGCTTTAAAGTGCGCTGGTTCACACCCACATAAAGTGCATTACTAGTCAATGCGGGAGCTAATAAAAGCGTGTATAGCCGTCTCTAAGTCATTATGGCCACGGACGGACAGACAGACTCTTTCAAGACTTCAGCGACAGCTCCAGCGTCAGAGAGTCCAATGTCTCGTGGTTCTACGGTAATCCTGTATCACGTAGACTTCACCACCGACTCTCTTGGCCGCGGTTACCTGGCGAGGTGCACGTAGTTGCAGAGCGCGGACAGCCCCTGCAGCCCCAGAGCCACCGTCAGGACGCGGAGCACCGTGTGCATGGGCCCGCCCTTCCTCAGCGCCTGATACAGCGGCTGCACGTAGATACAACTCGCCACGAAATACGCCAACAGCAGCACGAAGTAGAAGCTGTGCAGGCCTGGACACAGCACAGGAAGAAGCATAACTGGACGTTTAATTTTCTTATTTCAAGTGAGATTTACCTGAGAACCAGTGAAAAATGTCGTCAAACTAGCAAAGTCAACTTAGTCCGATCAGAAAAAGTCTAAATGAGTGAAAACCGCTCAAAACAATCAAGTCATTTAAATCCATGATACAGCTGTGCCAATAAGTTTCTCAAAGAATATGAGTGAAAACACAAACACTTTTTTTCCTCATTGTCAGTGACGTTGTAAAGCTGTTTATTTATCACCATAACAAAATAAAATACCAAAATGACCCTGTTGAAAAGTATTTCCCCCTTTAACATCAATGACAGCTTGGCGTCTTTTGTGGTCGTTGTGGAGAAGGTTCCGTTTATAATCTAACGGTAAAGTGGCCCATTATTCTTGGCAAAAAGCCTCCAGTTCCTGTAAATTCCCCGACGGTCTCGCATGAACCAAACCTACTGTTAAATATGGAGCTGGTTCGCTTATGCCAGTGGCTCCAGCAGAATGAAGTGAAGGTCCATCTCAGTCTCCTGACCTCAGTATCATTGAACCACTGTGGGGAGAGCTCAAACTGTTCATGCAAAACAGCCCAGGAGCTAACAGGAACTGGAGGCTTTTTGCCAAGAAGAATGGGCCACTTTATCATGAAATGAGTTCACACTTTTACACACAATAAATGGCTGACATCACTGAACATGACTGAAAAAAAATACAAATTAAAAAATAAAGTCCACCAGGGTGAGTAAACGTATTGGCACATCTGTGTATAGTTGTGTAGTGTACAGTTGACTTGCTACTTGTACAAACCCTGACCCATCAGAAAAATACCGACCTGCTTCTTCCGAGCTGAAATGGTCCAGTGGGTTCCCTGCAGAATCCGGGTTGAACATCAGGATGGTGTACTGGACGTCTGGGTGCGAGGGGAGGGTCACCACATCCTAAAACACACATCGAAAAGACCAGTAAACAAACGCACAAACTGACGATTATGGACTTTAACCTCCACCTCAACCGAGCACATTTTCCACAGTTTGGCTTTGCCCAAATCTAAAAGCTTCTTGAAAAAAAAGGAGGAAAAAGATCATTTAGATCAGTTTTGTAGGTCTTAGCTTTCAAATGAGGCGTCACAGTGGCCAATAGGCTGTGAGCTGTGGGTGGTGAGAGGTTTTAAAGGAGCAGCTTTAACACAAAAACAGCGTCGGCAGTAAACGGTTTTATTCTTGTTACCTGGCAGGTGTATCTGTCCGCGTACAGGACGTGCCACAGCGTCGGAGAAGACTGCCGCGGGACGGTCTGATTGTGCTCGTCGTGTTTTAGGTGGACTACAGGAAGAAAAGAGGGACAAATCAAAACCAAAGTAAGCACTGTAGTTCCTCCACTTGTGTTCTATCGCATGGAAATAAAAATGGAAGCTCAAACGTTGGGCTGATTCTAAGCTTTGGTAAAGTCTCGCTCCCCATCGATCATTTGCAGCAGACTTAACCTTGATGAATAATTTATGCCCCCTTCTCATATTGCACGTACATCGACACACATTGTGCTTCTAAATTAAGCAATGTACGATATGATTTTTTTATTGTGCAAACGTCAACAAATGCATGAATGTGTGTACGATGCTCAGTGCGGTATTGAAAGTAGTAGAAGTTTTATTGTACTTGTGAACTGGGCCAGTGCGAGCTTCTCAGCGCAGCTCAGTCCGTCCAGGTCTGCGTCCATGTCCGGGAACAGCAGGAGTCTGGCCTCGTGCTCCATCGCCAACGCGGCGTTATCCAACCGGCAAACCAGCCGCCCGCTGTCCCCTGCCAAACAAGAGCGTCCCGTCAACTCCTGCTTTGGTACATGGAGGGGTCTCTACACTTTACGTGGTGTGTGGTAGACTTGAGAATGAATAATACATTTATAATTGTTAATATATTAAACCCTTAACCCCCGACTCCCTTAACAGAGTGCATGTTCTCCAGTTCAGCTTTACCCAAATCTAAAAGCTTATTGAAAAAGGCTTCAAAATAGTGGCAAAAACGAGACATAAATGAGGATGAAAACGCAGCCAAAAAGCATAAAAAAAGTGACAAAACAGGCGGAAAAAAATTCGACAAAAATGCAACAAAAAAGCAAAAAAAAATCTACAAAAAAGTAACAAAAAAAGTGTTGGAGAAACAAAAACAACAAAACAGTTCCAGAAAAAGCGACCAGTTAGCTCAGTTTTGTAGTCCTTAGCTTTCAAATGAGGCATGACACTGGCCTAGAGGCTGTAGACTAGAGAGGGCTTCTACAAAAAGGCACCATCACGTCTCAAATGTCTTGCTTTTTAGAAAAATCTATACGTTTGTCCAGCCGGTTAATGTCCTCCTAGACTCCTCTATGGACTTCATGACAGATGAGATTTATAACTGGATTTGAAATACAAAGGTAAACTGGTCCTATCCATCACACTAAACCTAAGAGGAAGTTTCACCGAGGGGAAGGCGATGCACTTTACATCATGAGTGAATGAGAAAACTTTATTAGTCCCATGAAGGGCAATTCTTTGCAGCAGTGAAACTCTATTATTTTTTTTTTTTTACAAATCTACGTTGAATGTAATACTTTAATTTGGGTTGTGACTTGCCATAATAAGATGGAGGCAAGTCCTGAAGCTACTTGACAGACTGGAAGCCACCGCCTTTGAGTTAATCCCAATTAATTCAAATATTTTCCATTTCGAAGACATGCCTTTTCTTTTTCTTTTTTGCTTAGCATTGACAAAATATAGAAAATAACTGTCTAATATGAGCTCAAAGATGATCACCATAGTTACCATAGTTGGATCAGCCTCATTATAAATTATTACGAATGCTTTATGACCAATATTATACTCTTATTTATTTTTATAGCTTATCATAGGGGCTCTAACATTACCTATAGACTACCCTTCATACAGTTACATCAAATTATATTTCATTAAGCATGTAAACAAATGTATAACACCTGTGATTTGTATTGTTTTCCATTGATTTAATAGTTAGCAAGTTCAAAAATATAGGCAATCTTTTAAAATACGACATGACCTGTTAGTTACACCCATTATATGATTTGTGGGGGGGCAATACATCTAATAATCAGTCAAATTATTCACCTAATTACATTGCTAATACATAGGTTATGAAGGCTATGCTGCAGACATGACACGTTCGCACATCTCATCCTCATCGTCTTACCTCCAAACATGAATTTAGTGATGTACTGGCCATTCTGCTGCCTGGCCACTTCGCTCTTAAAAGCTCCCGTCACACTCTTCCCCAAGGCGTCCGAAATAAACAGCGAAGCGGCCAGAAAACGGGCGAACAAACGCGACATTTCAAAAACAAATGCGCCCACGAAATATGTACAAAATTTCCCCAAAATCGTTTCCTAATTGAATGAGCCACGAAGCCAGAAGTAAACCAGGAGCGCGAAGCTAGTCGGCGTTAGCATGTTTTTAGCGGAAGTAGAAATAAGTAAAAGCGCAACGTGGCACTTTTCGGCAAATAAAACGTTGAATAAATCGTATGGCTCAAACCTATGGATTCGGAACTACTCTAAACATTCAACCGCACAATGTCACTTAATATGCCACGTTTAGATTTAAAAGAAAATGTATTATATGCTTTTATTTGTGACACGCTAGCAGGAACTTAGCTAGCTCTGTTACCAATTTGGTACGGGCGACAGTTTCATCGACGTCACAGCTGTCCAATCAAAACGGTTGGATTCGGTGACGCTCCAAATTCTACCAATCAAAAATCCGAATAATAATTAAGTCCCGCCCATCTCCATCGTGTCAACACTGCCGGAAACGGACCGCGAGAGTCGTGATTTCACTTCTTTTTCACAACACAAAAAAAGGACTCGTCTATTAAACAGCTCAAATTCAGCTTATCGACAACAAAGTGAACTCCCAAAACGTCGCAATAAATAGGAAAATGTGGCTAATAACGTCGTTACAACTGCATTAGCCTTGATTTTGGTTGTGATGACTAAAAATGAGCTACAACAGGATTGTTTTGGTCACTGGAGGCTCAGGCTTTATGTAAGTAACTGACATTTATCCCACGTGTTCTCAATGAAATGTTGATTGTTGTAGCTTTTTACAGTTTAAATGCAAAGCTACGTGTATTTAAGCTTAACTGCCTTGTACTAGTATTTGAAAAACTAATAATATTTCAATCAAGCATGTTTTTCTTCCTTTTTAGAGGTTCCCATCTTGTTACACACCTTGTCCACAGACATCCAGACTGGAGGATTATAAACTTAGACATTGTAAGTAAAAAATGTTAAGCTGAAGGTAAAAAGGTGTGGTGAATAGACGGTTTGTAAGATATGAATGGTGCTTTTGTATCCGTCATAGCTTGACTACTGCTGCAGCCCGAGGAGTCTGGAGAGTGTGGAGCAGAGGGCGAACTACACATTCATCAGAGTAAGACATAATCATTTTTAGTGTTGTGACAAAACAAAGCAAGATTTGGCAATACAGGCAACTGTTTCATTGAGCTTCGTATCAGTTTAATTGATTTATAGAGGCTTTATAAATTGTCATTCCTTCTCATTCAAACTACATTGAATAAAATGTAATCACGGTGGCTTATTTTTGCATCAGGGAGACGTGTGCAGCCATCGCTTGGTCCACCACATCTTCAAGACAGAAAACATCGATGTAATCTTTCACCTTGCAGCTAAAACACACGTCGGTAAGTTGCACCAGGCCTGTGATCAGAAGTGTATTCCATCTTTGTAACGGAGTACGAGCTGCAATACTTACCCTTTCCAGAGTCATCCTTCAAGAGCTCGCTTGATTTCCAGCGCGTGAACGTCGAAGGAACCCGGGTTTTACTGAGGGCGGCTCAACAAGCTGCACACAAAGTTCAGAAGTTCATTTACGTCAGCACGGATGAAGTCTATGGGCCAGGGATCGATCAGGTAAATGCATACACACTTACAATAACTAAATAATACACCAATTTAAACACTACAGGCCACTAATATGTTTGATATGGTAAGTCAAGTAAGTGAAGAAAGACACATGCTCTCAAACACCTATTAGAATACTCAAAGTAGTGAAATGTCAATTTTCTTTATTGAGTATTGGGGATTGTAGGACTGTATTATGATTATCTGGAATTCGACATTTCAAGATTCAAGATTGTTTTATTTGTCAAACCATGACTGATTTGAAATTCTATTTCTCTCATCCTTGATTGTGGAGCGGGGGGGTGGGGGAAGAGGGGTGGGAGGGAGGTCAGGGAGTTCAGCTTCCCGATGGCCCTGTGTACGAAACTGTTTTTCAGTCGACTCGACCTGGCCCGTAGATTCCGCAGTCTCCTCCCAGAAGGCATTACTCTGAAGAGACTGTGTGATGGGTGCGTAGGGTCCCTGGTGATTCTGACGGCTTTGCGGGTGAGACGGGTGGAGTACATGTCCTTAATGGAGGGGAGAGGAGCTCCACAGATCTTCTCCGCTGCTCTCACGATGCGCTGGAGGCTCCTTCGGCAGGAGGCAGTGCTGGCGCCGTGCCACACAGTGATGGAGCTGGTCAGGATGCTCTCTATAGTCCCTCTGTAGAAGAGCCACACAGTGATGGAGCTGGTCAGGATGCTCTCTATAGTCCCTCTGTAGAAGAACCACACAGTGATGGAGCTGGTCAGGATGCTCTCTATAGTCCCTCTGTAGAAGAGCCACACAGTGATGGAGCTGGTCAGGATGCTCTCTATAGTCCCTCTGTAGAAGTTGCACATAACAGAGGCTGGGACTCTAGCTCTTCTCATCCACTCAACACAATGAATTCAGACACAAAGGGCAGTTTAGGAATTTAACGTGGCTTTGATACGTTACAAATCTCTGTCACAAATATCTGGTGATCTGAAAGTACACTGAAATAAACTACGATTATACACATAACTGAGCACCTAGATCACAATACTCGGATTAGCTTGGCACAGATAACAAAATGGCGAGTCAGAAACTAATAAGTGATTAAATATGATCTGAAACTGTGCTAAAAATATGAATTAAACTGTCAAATATATCATTTTAACCCACCTCTGTCACAGGCGCAGACATTTTCCCAACTGACCGTTAACCGACTATTTATATGGTGCTCCGTTACCTAGCAACCATAAACTCCTCCCACCAGAGAATTTACAACAGTGAGAATCTTTAGACCCCTTTTATTTTAGGACTAAAAGATGTACTAGAGACTAATATTGTTTTGATGTCAGTATTGATTTTATTTGTAAAATCAATCAATGTTCTCTCATGGATGATCATTTGTGCAGGTTTTTGATGAGAGCTGTCCAAGGAGGCCGTCCAATCCGTATTCAGCCACAAAAGCAGCGGCCGAGTTTCTGGTGCAATCCTACTGGGAAAAATACAAGGTTTGTGGGATTCAAGGAAGTTCAACAAATGTCGGCAACACTTTAGAGTTCCATGTGTAGGTACAGGTAACAGGAAGTAACTACTCATGTAAGTGCAAGGTATAAAAACGGCGTTCAAAGAGTAATAAAGATGTACAACATGTAGGTGTGTGTTTAATAAAGGTGTACCGAGCGTCTCACTTCAGATTACATTACATGTGGAGTCATTAAATCTAAATTTCTCTGAAAATTATGATATTACTCAACCATTTTTAAATCAAATACAAAAGCTATGGACAAAAACATATTCAGCTACAGTTTTGGCTGATTCATTTATTTTTTGCTCCTTCCCGTTTTGTCCAGTTCTCTTTCCTCAGTTTATTGAAATGTTTGCAAATCTCAAGAAATGAAACACGCGCCGATTTGTTTTTTTTCCTGCATTTGTCGCTTTAAAAATAACATTAAAAAGCCACGTACACCTTGTTACATGTTATGTGTAAATACTTTCTTGTTCCCTGTACCTACACATGGAACTCCCCGGGTGTAATGTGACTTCAAAAGAGGAGTTTCTTTTCGTCAACTCTACCATATATATTTACATATTTCCGCAATTTTTGTTTTGTTTCATGAAGTTCTTGTTTCTGTTCTAGTTTCCCTTCATAATAACGAGAAGCAACAATATCTATGGACCCAGGCAGTTCACAGAGAAGGTAGAGTTTTGCGCTCACATTTGTCTTTGGAACCATGTTATTTTTCTCCTCAAACGTCTTCCAGGTCATTCCGAGGTTCATCAGCCTCTTGCAAAGGAACGAGAAATGGTAAGTGTTTTGCAGAATATACTGAAATCGTGAGAAAAAACAAAAGCGAGAATTTTATTTTAATTTCTATATCAGTACAATCCAGGGAACTCTGCCTAAATCGCGCCACTTCCTGTTCGTGGACGACGCCGTCAGTGCCTTCCTGCTGGTTCTGGAGAAAGGCATCGTGGGAGAAATCTACAACGTGGGGTCGGGCTGCGAAGTTCCCATCGTGCAACTGGCCCGGGAGCTCATCAAGATGGTGCGAGGTCTTTGGTTTATGATAAAGTGAATACAGTTCGAGCGAATCTTCTCTTTTGGTCCAGGTGAAGGAGGTCCCCGACTCTGAAGTGAATGACTGGACGGAGTTTGTGCCCGACAGGTGAGTATTTGTAACATTTGAGTAAGTTTACGTAAACTGTTGTACCTCGTGTTTGTAGGCCTAAAGTGGACCTGCGGTACCCCATCGCCTGCGAGAAGCTGCAGAGACTCGGGTGGAGAGCGGAGGTCTGCTGGACTGAAGGCATCAGACGAACGGGTGCGAAAAAAAACATTTACAGCTTTTAAACACATTTACTCTAAAGTTAATGCTGGGTTTACACATGTTACGAATGTCAAATGATGAAAAAAGGCCAATCATAACATTATTTAATGCAGCTTAATACGATTCTTAACAGAGCACATCGGATCGTGATGGTCATGATGTTCGTTGAGGATGTTTTGGGCCAAATAATCTTTCACGAGTCCTTTTTGTGATAATTCGTTCTGCCCGACCCCGTCTCAGATCTCAGAAGCCAAGCAGGGAAGGCCTGGCTGGTACTTGGATGGGAGACTGTTTGGGAACGGCTTATGATGACCCCCCTTTGTGTGGTTTTGTTTTCACTTATTAATGAAACTGCAAGTCCACATGAACTCAGACAATATTTAGATTTATTTATAATTCGTGCCATTAATCGTAACACGTGGTAACGGTTTCATCAAATCCCACGATTCACGGCCTTTGTGACGCGTCATTATGTGCAAACCTAACAAATTGTAGTTTAGTTTCAATCCCGGCTCCGGTAAAGGCACTCACTTTTTTTATTTCTTCTTCTTCAGTAAAATGGTATGAAGATCACCTGGATTTTTGGGCCGACTCCAGCGACTCCTCGAAAGCTTCGCCGGAGCTTTTACGCCCCGCGCTGTGACCGTCAGACCTTCTACTTCACAAGTGGAGTTCATCAGGAAACTTATGGCTTTTATAAAATGTACAGACACTTTATGGACCAACAGGCTTTTTTGAACAGACTGAAAATGATTTTAAATATGCTCTTGTTCATTCACTTCAGGAATTCCTTTATTTTTTTAGCATTGTAAAGTTGAAACGCTGAATAAACCAATTTAAACATGGCATTTTGTTTCTCAATCTTTACATATCTTGAGGTTAAACATGTGTTTTTATTACCCCACTGCTGCCTCCAGTGTAGACGAGCTGATTCAAGGCTCTCGAGGCAGATGCAGCAAACTTGTCCGGTCCTTCCAAAACCGATCTTGCATAATAATAAAGTCAAAAGGCAAAGATCTCGATTTACTGGTCAATAGAAGGAAATCTGGGCCTCTCAGCTCAGACTGCTGCCTCGGATAAAGCGGGAGGTAATGGACGCATGGATGGAAGCACTTAGTTTCGTTTTCTTCACAATGGCCGACGGTAGATGCAGTTTTCCTTTATGATGCAGATTTGTTGTGGTAAAAAAAGTGACAGTAAGGATGGGTTTTAGGAATTGGGCCCCATGAAAATATTGTAAAATAGCCTTTTAGAATACCAGATTATGAGAAAATCTAGGCCCAAAATGGATTTAAAACAAAACCGCCTCCATGTGTCACGCTGGCGATAACAGGTGAAAGTACAACAGTTTCCACAGGGCATTAAAAAGTATCGAATGGTTGGTGTTAAATCTAACTGCATTGGAAAATAAGTTTGTTAAAAATACAAAAATGCCATTAAAACACATTCAGCTACAGTTTGGACTGAAATTGTACACAATCTTTTGCTCAAAAGTTGCCCCGTTTTGTCCATATACTGAAATAAAGTGCTTTATTTGTCATTGTACAACGAAATGGTGTTTAGGTGTTAGTCCTGAGCCGCTGCGACCGAGCCACCAACCTGACCAGCATGTATTTGGAGGTAGCGGAAACTGTAGCACCCGAAGGAATCCTGACTGCCTTTAGCGTCCTCTGAAACGGCGCAGCGCTTCCTGGGTTTGTCACCGTTCCAGAGCGTGGTGTCCTGCACTGGTCAGCTCCACCTCCTCCTTCCTCCTGCACAGCTCCACAACAGTCTTTCACCATCTTCGGGGTTAATCCGTTTCAGCAGTTAATCGGTTTTATTCTCCAGTGAACGTCCATTAGCCAGAACAATAGAAGGCTTGTGTGGCTTAGCTTTGAGTCTCGCCCGGGTACCTCCTCTGCACCCGCATTCCTCTGTTTGAAGGAACGTTGGCGAATCTTTCAAAAGAAAATGTGCAGATTTTGGCATTAAAAATATAGTAGTATGGCACTGAAAATCATTCAATTTGATCTGATGAAGCCCGTAAGACAAACGGACATTAAAACAGAAAGAAGCAACGCAGGAGGCCATGTTACATTTGCAAATTCAAACTTTTTATTTGTGGCAAAATCAGAATAGATGCACAGTTTTAATTGTAATTTTTTTTTTAACTTTAATAACTTCGTGCAGTGCTCCTCAATCGTGCACAACTGCTAAACTAATACATAAAGCAAATACTAAGAACTTACCGGGCCTCTTAGTAAGCGCTGCTGTTATCAATATGGGACAAATTGGACCAATGAGTGATGAGAAACCACAGAGGTCATTTTTTTTCTTCTCTTTTTAAACTAAACTTCATTGCGATTGGTCCGAACTCATCCTTATAGTTTCAACACCAGCGTTTTTCTTTTAAAACAGGCCGGAAAATATATGCAAACCACAACAGCATAGCAATAGATCCACAGTTATATCGTGTTATGAAGACTTCTTAAAGGTCGCCACTTGCCAGTCACAAAAACGTTGTTACTACCAGGAAGGAACAAAAGTGGAAAAACTCAAAAAAGATAAAATTCGCTAATTCCCGATAACGTTTAGGGTATTTTTCCTCATACAAAAATTGGTTTTAAAATGTTTTATCAGTTTTTAGGTAATCCAAACCTTGGCATAGTTAGATCAACGTTCATATTTCGCCAATTGCAAAATGGATGTACTGGTTGTTAATCGATTTTTCTTTTTTTTTCCGGTTCAAGGTAAAAGTTGTGGATCGGACATTTTATCCAATATTTTTGAAGTTCTCGTAGGAGGTTTCTCCGAATATGCCACAAACGGGGAGTTTAAGTAACGGTTTATGGGTCGCGTGAGAAGAACTAGATATTTCAAGTACAATTTAAGCGAAGGAGGCAGTGGTAGATGTTGCAACTGAATATTTTTAAGTAAATTTAACTCAATTTAGTTAGTAAGTGGAGCTAAAAAATAAAAGTGTAGAACGTAGTCGGATATGCGTATTTTCTACATAGCTTTGAGTAAAATTTTGAGAAAATAGGAACAATATGTAGGTGTAGGAGTAGGAGCGGTGGTGGCAGTGAAAGTTTCAAGGTCAAATTACTTAGAACTACAAGTAATATTTAATTGACTTGTTTTACAGAGGTTAATATAATTTAATTCCGTTTCATGCAACTTCTGTGCTATTCAAGATATGGTTAAGCATTTTTACTGTCATTTTTAAGTGTTAGTGGCATGAAATGACCAATATCCTTAATTGTGATATTTCCCTGCCACGGTATATTCCAAACGTCGACGTGACGGGGCCCAGTTGACTCCATTTAATTCAACAGAACGTCAATACCTCCACCTCCCTCGTTTGAAATGTTTCCATTGCATTCAGTTCCATCACGACCGACCCAATAAATTGTGAAAAACAATATAAATCTTTGACATCAAGTTAGCTTTCCCCATTCGAAGTGACATATCCGTAGAAAGAGCCCTACACGTTGCACGTTTGTTTTTTGTTTTTTTTTTTTTTTTGACGATAAAAAGCTCACACTACCCCAGAAAAATAGAAAATTTGCACACATACCAATGACATCCAACATTCAGTTCGCCAGTGTTGCTGCTTGGTCAAGTCACTTCATTATCATCATTGCTATTATTATGCTAATATAGCAATCTATTTTTCGGCTTGGTATAAAAATAAACATTTATCCCCAAAAACAAAAAAGGAAGAAAATAAAACATGCTTGAGAAGTTACGACGAACTAGCAGCGAAGACGTGAGAACCGTGTTAGGAATTGTACGGGAGGTAATCCCTGGAATGGACAATTTCTTTGTCTGAGCCTTTCCTCGATTTAAAATTCTTCAGTAGATGGGTCAGTCAGGTCATACATGTTTGCATTTTATTTAGTTTATTGCAAATGACAATAATTTTGAAAACTAGAAAACAAGTGGGCACATTTTGGCTTAGTTTCGGTATAGTTCCATTTAGCTAATTAATCCCAAACAGGCTAATGTTAGCGCATACCACGCAAAGACGCAGCAAAATAGTACATTGGGGAGTTTTATAGGATGATCTTAAGCCTACTTTTTATTGCTATACCTTGTCCCTGATACATTTGAAATATCCGGTATATATAGTGAATTTATATAATATCTCAGAGAACCATAGTTATTATAGTAACTTGCCAACTACCGTTTAAAAAGCACGCATTTTCACTTGGCGTCCGATCATAAATTCAGAGATTTTAAAACAAAAGTCAGGAAATGTTTGAAATATGTCCTGCGGAAATGCCAACTCTCAGAGAATTGTGGTTATAGAAGTAACTAGCCAAGTAGAGTAGATGCACATTACATTCTGGACTTTTAAACAAGAAAAATAATGGAAATCTTAGCATAAACGCCAAGTCTGACCACCAAAGTCTTCACATTATTCAAGTAATTATGCCGCCATTTTGTGCAGCATCAACAACATTAGCAATGGCCTTATGTTTGTTATAAAAGTCGTCCATAATTGGGATAATGGCTCTACAATCCCATAGTCTCTCGTAATACTTCACCGCTCCTTCATTTCTGATCCACAAAACGCACAAAATGATCAACTCACTCGCACTTTACCTCGTCCCTAGACAAAAACAATGATACATTTCTGGAGTTGTAACATAAATATAGCTGCAGCAGTGGGAGTAGCACCAGGAAACTTTCTGCAAAACCTACCCTTACATTTAACATTAAAAAGTGTGCACTGCTAATGGCATGTTAGTAAAATTGCCCTGTAGTGTTTAGAACTATGCAAGAGCTGTGATTCTCAATTGGTGACATATGGTTTCTAAATTATACAACTAAACAAAAAGGTTTCAAAACGTGGTCAACTAGACTTGGGATTTGTTTCATCTGGTTCAAATGACAATCCTGACCATGTATTAAAATAGATAAATAGAAGTTTTTAGGTTGTCATTGCTGCAAGGAATCTGGATGGATACATAGATCCTTTTATGAGTAATGCCTGAATGAAGGAATTATGTTTGACTTTAAATATTCGAAAAATATTCTAAAACACTGCTAAACGGCATTTTAGTTAAAATGTATATTTTTATTTGGGTGTCATTTATTTATTTGGGCATTTTCCATATCTACACCCATTGAGAACCACTTCTCTGTGCTATTTATCGGCAGATATTTCACCAAAGCGTAAAAATCAACACAGCAATTACACCCAAATAAACATGGTTAGCTGATAAGCTAATGCTACATTATGAACAAGTGTCTTGTGTGCATTTGTAGCTCAAAGAACTAACAACTTTTACCTATGATTTGCAAAACACTGAGTCCTTACAACTTAAGCATACGATTAAATATTCTGCAGACATCTACTTGTCGGACTAGAAATGTTGGTCCTGTTTCAGTCTTTTTCAGTGACGTTTAAAGGCACCGTGCGTACTTCATTTTCAATTTGTTCGCTACAACTCGCCCAGCGCACGTTATGAATATTGCACTACAGGAAGCTAAAAGGTTGGCTTGGGCACAGTGGCTCAACAAAACACAATTTAAACTCATCGACCTTTGCATATTTAAGTGTAACACATGACAAAACCGCTATCGACGACACGTAAAAATGAGGTAACCAGTAAGTATTTTAGTCCTAACAATCCCTGCTGAGTGACTTTAAAGACAATGTGCATATAATTATTAAAGTGGACACATTATGCTAAATCGATTTTTTTTTTTTTTAGGCATCTGGCTCCCTCTGCTGGCGAGAAAAAGGCATTGAAGCATATTGAAATGTCAAATTAGCAGCAGGGCTATTGTCAAAAGGATGCGGTGAAGAAAAATTTTGCTCCGAGATGCCTAGGAGGAGTCCAGGAGAAGTGTATATGTTGGAGAAAAAAGCAGATTTAGCATAATGAGACACCTTTAACATTTTTCACAATAAATGCCCACTTGTTTTGGTCAAAAGGCACTGCAGTATCTGAAGTGCTCTCCTCCACGCTCTTATTTTACAAAAGCTGGTGGTGAATGCGGTCTTCACTAAATATTTGTGGATAAGCACTAACATTGTAATGAAGGGCTTAACGAGTGGACCATAAGTCAAATTGCTATTAGAAATTTGGAAAGTGCAGCCAGCTACGAAACGTTGCAATGCTTTACGCAGGATAGGGTTTTGTAAAGCAGATGTTGATCGTTTCTTGACTACTTTGGATCATTCAAATTACTCTTGATTTTATTAAACGAGCCCACTGTTCGTATACTGTAAAATACTAAACCTAACATTAGGAGGAAGCATATCACGTTTCGAGATGCTGATTCAAAAGACTGACAACATTGTTTTCAGTAAAATAAAAGTGCAAGTGATGCTAGCGATATGTAGACAAAAACGTCTCGTGGTTTTTGAAATGAGGAACTTGTGCAAATAGCTCAAATAGCCTGCCACTTTCAGCACACGTTAGCATTTATTCGTTCATGCAGCCTTTTGGGGCGAACACCGAGTGCTATGCAATGCAGTCAAAATTAGGTCGACGACGATAATTCCACAGTAAAAAAAAAGAAAAAACACCGAAACAAAACCCTAGCAATGCAGAACAATTAAAGGGGCGACGCGTTTAAATAAAAAGTTAAATAATCCTTCGTTTGACGTACAAAGAAAGGTTGTAAACAAAAAAAAAAGAGAAACTCGTGTAAATCAAGATTGTCATTTGCAACCGTGTCCTACACTGGCAAAAACCCATAACGCGACAGGAACATTCCCAATAATATAGACGTCGTTGAAAGAAAATCATTTGCGGTGTCCACAAATCTAGTAACAACAGAGAGTAGCATCCGTATTCCCGTTCCTCATGCTGTAGTAAAATGTTGGTGACTTGACTGTTCAGCTTAAGTCGCTAATTAGCGCGAACCTAAAATAGCACGTTAGCCCGGAGTGTAAATATCTCCGGGCGATTGCACACTCGGAAAGCGTTTCGATGTAGCGCCTTTCACCCACGTGTTCCTATCGAAGGGGGACATTTTGACACAACACGGTACTGACAAATATTGCGGATGATTGTCTCGAAGTGCACTCGACGTTGCGAACTGTAGCTTTTAGCGACAATATTAGTGACCTACTTTTTCCACTGTCCACCCGAGTGAGCGTAATCTTACCCCCGAAAGTGAAACCGGGCTCAAAAGTCGTGTTCCGAGTTCGGCTACCGTCGTCTGGATTTCAAATTCCCGATTTGTGTAACTGAGTTTTTCCTTTTTGGACCTCGTTGAGCCGCCATTTTCTTTTTTTATTACTCGCGTCGAATTTAAAAGGCTTGCAAAACAGCGCTTCAAACTTGTGACAGTCGACGATGATAAAATTATTCCTATGTTGCTCGTCCCCGAACGCCGCCATTTTGGTCGGGACGAAATCCGCTAAGTTTGAACTACAGACTGTAGATTTGTGTACCTCTCCAGGATAGAGTGAGCAAGAAACAATTGTAAAACTTTTGCATTTTTTATTTATTTATTTATTTTTCGTAATTTTGTCGAGTTTGTTTCCCTCCCTCTAGAACAAGGGATTGTTAAAATGTGGAACAGGAGCCAGTTTCTCAACAGCACGATGGCACTAAGAGTCCGTTAGGAAAGCCACTGGTTAAAAAACTAAACAAAAAACGCAAGTTAAGTGCTTCATTTAGCGCAAATCCACAATTTTAAAGTATTTTCTTGTACTATTAACACATCTTTTGGGCTACCTTTTCACATTTCTTCAAACGGGACTTGCCTTGCTTTCCTTGTAAAACGCAAACAGGACATTCAAATTGTTTTTAGGCTACATTTAGCATACAAAACAAAAGACTCAAGAGGAAGCTAACATTCAAAAGCTAGCCGCTGTACGGAGCTAGCTGTGCACAATAATTTATCTAAGGATGCTATACAAATATACGTCTCGAGTGTATAAAAGGTAAAACTAGACAGTATTAGCTTATCATATGACAAAATAAGGATCTTTGGCATTTCACTATAGAAAAATAATAATAAAAATTGCTTTTTTTTTCTCCGTCCGCCTTCTCAGTGGCTCAAGAAACAAAATGGCCGACTATTAGTGACAAGATGTGATTGAGAAATTCGAGCTCCAATGAATCTCGGTTGCTGAAAAGTTCCAGAAAGTTCGCCATTTTTAACGTTATTCGCAAAGGTCTATCACCATTCGTGTCAGTTAAAATCGCGGTTTAGGACTTCTTCGCGCTAACATCGTCACCAAAAATGCAAAAAGGAGTGCGTTTTGAAACATTTGAGACAGGAATCAGCGATACACCTTGTGAATAGGCTTTCTGGAAAACGTGAAATTTACAGATAGTGGCTACTCTGAGATGGCTTTCCCACAGTAGCTAGTTTTTAAGCATTTTTTTTTTCTCATTTTTTTTTTTTGTGTTGCCAAGGTTTGATTTAGGTCAAGTTTTGTTTCCTTCCAGTATTATTCAAAACACAAATTAAACGTTTACGAAGGAGAAGCAAGTGATTCAAGAATCGAGACTTAAAAGAATTGCCTTTTATCGAGCTAGATACACACGGATACCCATTCCGGCCACAAGATGTCAGTATAGTAACAAATAAGTTAATAAATCAGTAGGTTTTTCACATTCAGGCACCGTTGCGAGATCGAGCCAATGCCTTTGAAGAGGTCGTGCAAATATTATGGCGCTTTCCATGTTGATTTCAAGGTTAGCAGTACCGTACATCTTTTTTTTTTTAGCTTGTGTCACATGGCATTGCTCCTCTCTTCTGATTGGAGGAATACCAGGAAGTGTTAATATCCATACAAATAAAAATCACTTACTTCTCCTTTACATTTTTTAGTCATAGTCGGCCCTTACTTGCAGCCAGTTACGTTGTCAATAGAACAGAATAAAACATTTTTTAAAGGCACCGTATAGAAACAAATCCTTCATAGAGTTTGCCATGTCACTAAATGGGCTTCTTCGTCGCAGCCCATCCAGTGTCTTATCCCATTAGACCTGGCTTTTATTCATAATCAATGCCATAAAACATTTTTTTCCTTTAAAAACATGGAAAAATAAAAAGCTAGGATACTATTTTTTTCCCCTCGCACAGTCTCCTTTAAGTGTTTTAAAAAAGACCGCACAGCCAGTTTCGTAAATGTGCCTGTATCTTCTGCTGTTTTTTTACGACGTACGCTCGTAATAAGAAAAAAGTAACAACGTATCGGGGCCCGTGGTTTCCAACATGGCCATGCAATTTTTCAACATTTACAAAGAGGTGAAAGTACAAGAGGAGCCTGGCAGGACGTGGGGAGGGGGGTTTATAAATGTGAGGGGGGGAGGAAAGCGTTTTGTATTGGCGAGAATTGACAGCGACTGCCCAGACCAAACATCAACAAGTATTTCTGACGAATTCGTTTTCATCTTTGCGCAAGACAGACCCTCTCGAAACACAAGGAAAGAGGTTTTGCCCGGTAAAATATGGGAAGAAAACAAACTTTCCGAAGAGAAATGCTACTTTTACTCACATGTGTTTTGGTCCCTAGAAACAAAGGAGTCGATAATAATGATATAAATAGTAGTAGGATGAGGAATTGTAACGTTCTTCCTAGTTGCAGACCTTTTTTTATCAGACAGACCCATTTCAAATGCAGTCAAAGTAGCATGGTACTTCTGAGTAATGATAAAAAAACAAAACAAAAAAAAAACAATGAAAAGTACACATTGTTGATACTTCTTCTACATGTGTCCATTATTTGTAGAAGTGATTCTGTAAAACAACTCCTCCGATAACGTCGCCAAAATACCGTGATGGTTTTTGAGCCGGGCAGTTTTTCGAAAAAGGCTTCCCGTTGATTTTTTTTCTTTTTCAGACACCAAAAGCATTTGTGGATAACAGAAGTCTACACCGGCGTGTGTCATCCGAGCTACGATATTTACCTTAAAATAAAACTTTAAAACGAGGCGAGAGGTGGAAGCATGGTTCGGGTGCTCGGGAGGGGGGGGGGGGGGGTTGGGGGGGGAGGAAAAAAAAAAAAAAACGGGGGAATGGAGCCATCTAAATAAGTATAAATAGTTTTATAGCATGCATGAGGGTTGGATGGAGGGCGGGGCGACAGAGACAGGAGGGCGGTAAAGGTCTAGTTGCCCCACCAGTCGACCTGGGTGTGGGAGTAGTTTCCTCCGTAGCCGTCCGCGGCGTAGAAGTTCCCAAATCCTCCTGGAAGAGAGAAATACGACTTATAGGTTGTGTTCACGTGACATCACAACAATCTAAAAGAGCCTATAGTTTAAAACCGAGGTGGAGGGAAACTGAAAATTCCATGGCGGTAACTATGGTAACTTTCTCTCCTCTGCCCGCCATTATTTTCTCTGAGAGGCGTCCAAAAGTGGTGATAATATTCGAAAACATGAGCGTGATGTTGGCCAGTAGGAAGGACTTTCAGACATAAAAATAATGTGTGAGGTTTGTGTTGTGTTGGCCCCTGCCCTCCACCTGACATTATGACATCATCACATTCTAAATCTATTTATGTTTCATTGTTATTTGTTCATGCATTTCCAGGCATTTAGATGATCGAATGGCCGGGAAACTACAAATGAATTGCCCTTTAACAATTCCGATTCAGAAACTTGTATTCATTGTCAAGGATTTTGTTGAGGGCAAATAGAGACAATTGTCCATAATGGGTGATACAACATTCAAATTGAAGAAGAAGCCAATTGCAAAAGGGTTTATACAGGCACATTTAATGCTTTGTAATGATATTTTAATGCCCAAACACTATATTTTAATACCACAAACTGAAAAAAAACTCAGATTTAATTTCTTAAAGTGTAGAAACATGTCATAAAACAGTGGAAAGAGAATTGGACACATGTGGTTCCAGCCAAAACTGTAGCCGTTAACATAATTTGGGTATTTTCTATTAATTTATACAAGTATATCAAGAAACTTCTAAAAAATGCCAGTTTGAATCCAATGTTATGCTTTTTAATGACATTCAAGGCCTTGATTTTTGGCACAATTCATTTAATGACTTAATGCCCAACAGAAACCCTGAAAAAAAATCAATGAGTTTTTTTTGTCTGGCTAAAAAAAAACTACAAAAAAATGCACTGTAAATTTACAATATCAGGTTCATCTCCAATGTCAAGAAATGTGTGAAAAATGGGGAATCATTTGGGAGAAATTGTGGCAAAAAAAGGAAAAAAAGTGTGTAATAAAATGGAGAAAATTCTGAATTGTGAAAATTGGAGAAAATCTGGAAAATATTGCTTTAAAAAAATGTTCTAAAATTAGGCAAAAAATTGGGAAAACAAGAACAAATTGGGCAAAATGGGAAAAAATATGGGGGGGGGGGGAATCATTTATAAGAGCTGAAAGAACCAAGTCACTTCCTGTAATGCTGTGACTACACCAACAGCATAAAAACTTGGATTTTGCTTTCGATACTTTTGTTTTTTTCCGACACTGGTAGTACCGGAACTTTTTCCCCCACACCATACAGTTATCGATTAACGGTACCCGGCCCTAGTCCTGGTCAAACGAGTTCAGCAGTGATATCTCCTCACCTCCTCCGAAGCCGCGGTTCCCTCCGTGTCCCGTCTGGTTACGCCCGCCCCGACCTCCGAACCCCCCAGTGTTCGCCCCCGCTGCGGTCTGACGGTAATCGCGCGCCCCGAATCCTCCAGAAAACCTGCAATAAAGCATTTTATTACGCCAGTGTTGAAACATTTGACCAAATATATGTTGACGATCGGACCTCTTGCGCCCCCTGGTGTTGCTCTTGTGCTGGTGCTCGTAGGCCAGACTCTCGAGCCACGACGGCACTTCCTGTTTGGCCTCCACCAGGATGTCCAGCAGGTCTTTAGTGATGTTCCCGTTCTTATCGTTGAAGAAAGACGTGGCCAAACCTGAAAATACGAAGAGGTTTTAATTCCAACGCGATCACAACATGTAAATTCATTCGTTCCTCCGCCGCTCACCGAGGTTCCCGACTCGCCCCGTGCGCCCGATGCGGTGGACGTACTCCTCGATGTCGCTGGGCAAGTCGAAGTTTATCACGTGTTTGACGTTTGAAATGTCCAGACCTCGTGCTGCCACCTAGAGGACAGAAATACATTACAAATACTGTATTAAACAAAATCAGATGTAGTGTTTTTTTCCTAGTAATTCATTTTGTCCGCCTTTCGTATAGTGTAAAACTTGCAGGTTAGTTTCCTAGCATTTCTGGGAAGGTGACCCTGAAAAGTGATACCAAGTTGTGAAATGTGTCTTTAAACTCGTCCCTACATATGTAAAGGAAGATTGGGAATGAATTAATATTTATTTAAATGTCATACAGCCTCCATGGGCTTATACGACACCAACAACAGTAATGAAGACAGCCGACACAAGTAAACAGAGAGATAGAGATATATACATTGTTACCATCTCTCAGGATATACAGTTCTCTTCAGTGTCTATGTGTTGGGAACATAGACCGTAAAAATTAATCGACAACTCCCCCTCACTCCTCCCCGTTTACCACAATGACCACGTTCGAGGGGGAAATCATGGTGGATTTACAGACTCCTCATCCCCAGCTCTGACGAAGCATGTTCCTAAAAAGAGCATAAGGGCGGGGTCTGTAGACTCAGCCCTCGCGGGGCGTGGAGCTCAGTCTTAGCCGCGCCGTTAGCTCTAATGCTAACGGCCTGTCGATTAAAGTCAGGCTTTCATTAATTAAGCAAGATTTCTAAAACGTACACTGCGAAAACCAGCCTGGTCCCAGTGTCATCACAGGAGCTGTGGAAAGTTAAAAGGCACCAGGCTGAAGTGTAATGGTTTCTAATGGGAGACTAGCGGCTAAATGGAGGTACTACAGCAATGGCGGACCAATGGCGGCCTCTAGTGTTGCAACTAGCATTTTAATTTAGTGGCTTCCCCTTTTATTGTTTGCAATAAAAAAAATAAAAAAAATGGGTGTAGGTATTATTCTCTTACCCGCACCTGAACAGAGCGCATTTTCTCCAGCTTGGCTTTACCCAAATCTCAAAGCTTAAGAAAAAAAAGCATCAAAACAGCGACGAAAACGAAGATGAAAACTCAACAAAAAGTGACAAAAAGCTGCAATCACTTTCAAAATAAGCCATTACACTGTTGCTCTCCAGTTAAGAAGCGTTTAGATTTGGGTAAAGCTGAAGTCGGGGTATCTGGTCAAATCAAACGTGCCCCAAATAAGCGCTGAACTCACAGCGGTGGCGACCAGAATGGGACACTTCCCGGATCTGAACTGGCTCAGGGCCTCCTCGCGGTCCCTCTGAGATCGGTCGCCGTGGATACTGGTGCAGGCGTATCCCTCGCGGTACAGGAAGTCCTCCAGTGCGTCGGCGCCCTTCTTTGTCTCCACGAACACCAGGGTCAACGAGTCCTTACCTGGGACAGACCACAGCGGGACCGGTTTACACGTCAAGTCGGGACATTTATTGAAAGTAAAAGCTACGGGGGAAAAAAAAAGCACAAAAAAAAAAAATTAAACACAAAAAGGTTGAATAAAATGTCGAAGTGCTCTCTTTATCCAGCCGCATTCCGCCGGACACAAATTACTGGCAAAAGAAACGAAAAGAAAGATAACTCAGCTACAATGACCAGGCACTTTAACGTCAGTGAATGTATTGCTGTGGACAGTGCTGTTTCATGCAGGAGCTGTAGCCAGTGATACACAGAGTTTGGTCAGACACGTCTTATCGGAGGGACCGCCGTGTGAGTCGTGTACTTTTTTTTAAAAATTTGTCCGGGGAACGATGGGGGTAACAATGGGAGGAGAACTTTCCCGATCCGGCGGGGACTCGAAAATGTGCCTGTGCCTCACCAGCTACAGGAGATGCCGAGCCGACTCCTACTACGATCGTCGCTGCGGAGTTGTGCGACAAAAAATAAATAAAAATAAATTAAAAAAAAGGTGCAGACTTCCACAGTTTGTGATTCCTACAGGTTTTAGGTCCTTCCTGACACAACCCTCCTCCGATTTACCCAGGTTTGGGCCTGGCAGGAAGAGTACACTGTGCGGAACGTCACATTCAAGTAGTATTTAAGGCTAATTGTGGATTAAATGTCTCACTTTAGCTGCTGCCCTTTACGCAAAAGCAATCGTCATTAGGGATGCACCGATCCGACACTGGTATCGGATATCGGAGCCGATACTGGGAAAAAAATTATGATGATCGACTACAAATATTCGATACTGAACCGATACCAGTTTTGGCTCTCGCCGCCTTAAAAACACAACTTTTAACACCGAAATCTAAGTGAAATGAATTTTGGATTTTTGAATGCATGCTACAGCTAGCGAGTGTATGCTAATGCTAATGAAGACTAAATCAAGGCTGGGTCAGAAACTATGATAGAAATAGCTAAAGAAGCCTAATACAATAACCACTGATGAAGCCAAGTGTTTTAGTTTCTTCACTATGTCAAACATTATTTCAGGATATTCAGGACTTGTATTTGAAGAGTTTCGTGGCGCTGGGCTAGCGCATTTCTATGGTAACAGTTAGCCTGCGTTAAAAACCAGTCTGACCCAAGCCACAGTGCACCTGAGGCAAATCACTTATAAGGCCAAACTACCAATATAAATCTGTGTGTCGATAGAATAATTGTAACCAGTTTGCATTTAAAGTAGTTATATTTTCGTGCTTGTAAGCTACGCAGCGGCGGAGTGATCTGCTAGAAAATAGTCCCTCATAAAAAATTACGTCTTTATCGACAGACATTTATATCTGTAGTCTGGCGTTGTGATTTGTGTGGGTCAGACTGTTTTTAATGCCGGCTAGCAGTTACCATGAATTAAAAAAAATTATCTCCAGAAATCAACAACACTCTAGGAAATGAGGCCCAATGTCAAAAATCTTGAAATATCCCTTTAATAACTGATCTAACATTATTTGTAATGATCAGATCACTTCATGCGAGTCGTTTTTATTAATGTAATGTGGCCAAGGATATTTAGTGTAGAAAAGTCCAGGAGTTTATCAATAGATGATCCGTAATTATCGTGACAATAGAATGTGACTTTATTCATCTTAAATTGGAGAAAAGAGTCAGTTCAATATATACAATCCCAAAACCCAGTATCGGTGGCAAAAAAAAGCTGGATCGGTGCATCTCTAAATGTCATTTTAGTCAAACACTGTGGAAGAGCTAGAGGTGAATTAAAACAAAAAAATTAAAAAAAGCCTTGACCAAACCCTTTATCAAGGCCTCATGACAGAAATCATATGTAGCAAAACTAACTCGGCTGAATGACGTTTAACCAATGAAGTAATGAACTCAAGCTTAAGGACCGGTCGCCCTTAAGAGCAAAGTGCAGGCAAAAGTAACGCTTTAGGTGCAGGTCTTACCCGGTTTCTCTACGGTGTCTCCTGCATTGTCCTGTGCCTCAGTGGGGACGACTTTAGATAAAATCAGACCATTCAGTATTAGAATATGAGCATTAAGACTTGGACTAGGGCAGCAACCACTGACTACTGTGTGTGATATTAGTTCAAGTCAAGTCTGGGAGCCATTGTTCTGTAGCGAGTGTTTGGAAGTGAAGAACACACTTCCCTGGAGGAGTTTACACACACATTAAATGGCGACATGCTGCTGGATTACGTGTGCCTAGATGTTTTGTGACGTCTAGTGGTGATGGGCAAGACGGCAAAAGCAACGTTCCAATTCCAGTCTATTTGTGTGTGGCCTAGATCTGTAGAAAAAGCTCGGTTTTAGGTTTTACTAGTACATATGATACTTTCTTTTTTTTTTGACCTTTCCTCGAATCAATGTTGTGGCTTCTATGGTTTTCTGTACCCTAAAACACAGATCCAGTGTCACATGACCTGACAGACACACAGACGTTGAACCGCAGTGCAGTTACTGGATTACTGGGGTGGCCCGGGCCTCACCTGTGGCGCTGAGCAGGTCCAGGAGGAAGGATCTCTTGTCGCTCTCTTCTACCCAAACCACTTTCTGCGTGATGTTCTCGGAGGTGGAGCCGACGCGACCCACCGCCAAGAAAATGTACTCCTCCAGAAAGTCGCGGGCGAGGATCTGAGAAGCGGGATTGAGGATTAGTGCAAGCGTCATTCATTTTTGGACTGGTGCAAGGGACTAGGAGGGTGACAATATATCGATTTTGCCATATATCGCGATATTTTGCGGGACGATACCGATACTTTTTATTCCGATAGATACTTTTGATGACGTCATGCATACTAATGAGGCAGCGGTGCTCCACTGTTTTCACAGTCAATAGAGGCCAACAATGATGAACAATTCAGTCAGACCAGCAGGGGGCAGCACTACAGTTTTAAGCACTTGGACCAAACACTGTCACACAAATAAATTACGTTTAATGATTTTTTATGAGTTTTTATAATTATAAAGAAGATTAATTTGGGGTTGATTTATTACTTTTTAAATAGGACTGTGGTTTCTTGTTTATTTAAATGTAAATGAAGTCACTGACAGATCTATAGGCCCCGTGTGTAAGTCAGGGATCATTTATAAAAGTGGTACAAAGCACATGAAAAGAAATGTAAATGATGAATAATATGTAGAATGTAAAAATAAAGGTTAAATGTTGCATTATTTTTTTTTAATCGTGATGTATCGTAGATTATTTTTGTGCAATATATCGCAGTATCGGCGTATCGTGAGATCATCGTTATCGTGAGCCATGTATCGCGTATCGTGAGGTACCCAGAGGTTCCCACCCCTACAAGGGACTAAAGCACCTCACATTGACCACTCCTGCCACTAACCGTTCCCTGTGCGTCACCTGTATTTCTTTGGGGAAGGTGGCGCTGAACATCATGGTCTGCCGGATTCCCTTCGGGGGCATCGTGTCCTGCTCCACGATGCGTCGGATCTGAGGCTCGAAGCCCATGTCCAGCATCCGGTCGGCCTCGTCCAGCACCAGGTAACTGCGGACGAGAGCGGGAAGAAATGACGAGCCAGCACGGGGTTTCAAATTCAATCCAGAACCAAGGGCATTTTCTCCAGTTTGGCCTCATCCAAATCTAAAAGCTTCTTGAAGAAAAGACGCGACAAAAATTAGATGAAAACCCAACAAAAGGGCGACGAAAGATTAACAAAAATGCAACAAAAAAAAAGCGATGGAAAAGTGACAAAAATGTGTGTCGAAAATGCAATGAAGCAGTAATGAAAAAAATATTCATTTAGATGAGTTTTGTAAGTCTTGGCTTTCAAATGAGGCGTTACGATAGGCGTCTAGATTTGAGTAAAGCAAAAATTGAGAAAATGCCATCAAACAGAGGAAACTGGATCATTTTTGACATGCAAAAGCAATGCCAGTGTGAATCAAATTTTATTTCAAATTAAATGAATAATTTTTTAGCTTTAACGTTGTTCCCTCGTCGAGGACAGACCTGGACTAGTATTTCCCAACATTTACGCAGTTTTGAGTTAATCCTCGGACACAGCTGTTAAATGTAGCAGTTTCTTCTTCTACGGTGTCAGCGCCTCGTTCTGTACTTCCTGATTACAACTGCGTTCAAACCCAAAAACTGTCCTCCACATTTTTAAACATGTTGTTCTGGACCTGCTCGCCACGCCTGGAAGTCATTCTTTTAGAAAATTATTCCTAAAGCTGCCAGAAGGAGGAGCCCCAGTCAAGATCATCACCAACTCATTCGCCTGCATTTCATTGTTACCATTTAATTCTTACAGAGACATATTTTGAAATTATAGCACTTCAAAAAAATCAAAGTTGAGGCGTCTAAAAGAAGCTACATATATACATGACATGTCCCCTTTAAGGCCTTCATTTTGGCACAATTTAATGACGTAATGCCCCGAGGAAACCCTGTCATAAAGCTACAAAGACAGATTGGGGGTCGTGCGAGTGGAACTGCCTGACAAACAAGTTGCATAAGGATAAACTGTTAAGCCTGACGCAATATCTTTTAACGTGGCCTTTTTTAATGGTCTTACTTGCAGTAGTCCAGGCCGATCTTGCCCCTCTCCATCATGTCCACCAGGCGTCCCGGAGTGGCCACTAGCAGATGGCACCCTCGCTCTAAATCTCTGATCTGCCCCCCAATATCTGCCCCTCCGTAGACCACGCAGGGGCGCACGCGGGAGCGGTACGAAAACTGCACACGGGAACGAAAACGAAACAGTTAATGCTTTGTTGAGAGTTGACAAAGCTATGGAGACTTAAACAAATGGTACAGCTGACAACATTTTGAAACCTTTTGCAGCTCATCGTCGGGGTGATGGATTAATGCATTACCTTTCTGGCCTCGTCGTAGATCTGCAGCGCCAGCTCTCGAGTCGGAGCCAGGACCAGTGAAATGGGATACTGCTTACGGCGGCCATACTTTCCATTCTCCTGTTGGACCAAAAATGACTTAATACTTCGTGCAACCGAGTCCACAATAAATAAAACATGCTTTACCTTTTCCATGACTAAAATGAATGGATGAGTTGAATAAAAAAACATTAAAATAGAATGAAAGACACTAGGCTTTTAGAATTTACTAAGAAAATAATTTACATTAGGTTTGTTGTGCATGGTTACACTCAGATTTCTTCTTTTTTCAAATATTTCTGTATTTCTTTTTGTCTGAATATGAAATATCACGCTCACTTGCTGTATGAATATTTATCTTATTTTAAACTGTGGCAAAGAACCGGCTTAGCTCAATCTGTGACCAGTGCGTGACTGCAAATTATCTATAATCTCCTTATCACTTACTGATAATTAGCTGGCGTTTAAAGTGTTGCTATGCCTCATGGGATTTTACTTCTTACAAACGGCCCATGATGCTGCAAGTTTGTCAGCAACGAAAGACTTTGGGGGGAGGGGTCGGCTGAACTCCGATAGCAACATGCTATGGCTTTTGGCTTTACTTTGGCTCGCTGAGAAAAACAAACTGCTTCCATCTTGCACTGGCCTCCAATCTCGTCATTCCTCACCTGTCCAGAGGCTTTGGCTGCATTCAAAGCCTCTCCTGGTCCCTCAGAGTAGATCTGACTGAGGATGGGCAACAGGAAGGCCGCGGTCTTCCCAGAACCAGTCTGAGCGCAGGCCATCAGGTCCCTCTTGCCCTTGATGATGGGAATGGCGTATTTCTGAACCGGAGTGGGCCGAGTGTAACGGCTCAGCGCGATGTTCCCCATGACGATCTCGCCCATGTCCACGTCACTGAACTGCAAGAGAAACGGACGCCAAATGAAAAAACACTATTGTGGGGAAATGGTTTAGAAGTTGTCTTACGCTCTCGATGTGATGCGGGCAATTCTGTCCAGTCGCTTCTACAGGAATGTCGTCGTATTTCTCAAAATTAATGCCAGTGTTACAGCCAGAGAACAGCTCACTGTAGAGGAGACAAAATCAACATCAGGAGGATATTTCAGACAGAGATTTATTCGGTTGATCGATGTAGTTTTCTGATACTGTGGATCAACACCTCAAAGTTGAACACAGATTCTCTTAAAGATAAAAGAGCTTGAATTGTGTAGAAACTGCCAAGATTTTTGCGAATCCTGGCGCATGGCTCTATTCTCTATTTTCTCCATCACTTTTAAATAATATTAGTCAAAGAACAATGTACGCCGTTGCCTACCTCCTTTGGTAATGCACCGATCCGATACTGGAATCTGATATTGGAGGAGATACTGGAAAAAATACTACATCGGATATCGGCTACAAATATCCGATAATGAACTGATACCAGTTTTGGCTCTCAACACCTTTAAAACAGTGAATATGGGCATGCTGTATGTCATTTTAAAGCTAAGAACCTAAAAGAATTCAATCGCTTAGTTTTAACCTCCGCTAATGTATTTTCATTGCCGTGCAAAATGCCGTCCTAGCACTAGCATGCTAAAGCTAGCGGGTGCGTGCTAATGCAAAACCTGTATCGGTAGTAAAAAAGTTGGATCGGTGCATCTCTAGTTTAGAACATTAGATCCCGAACTGCATTTAAACAAATATGTCTAAATACTAGATAGATGATCGATTTAAGGAGGATTCAAGTCTCCTGACAAAACAGAACTCACTGCTCAAGCCGCTCGTTTCGTGGCGTTGGTTTGGACCAGTCTCCCTCGTCTCGGGGCTCTTCCACCCAGCGGCTGTTCCCCCCCGCGCTGAACCCTCCGTTGTCGAACCTGGCCACGACAACGAAAGAGTGATGAGAATTTGACAGCGTAATCTCGATATCGTTTTCTCGTCTCCTTTGTCCGGACCTTCCTCTGTTGGCGTTGCCTCTGTCGTTGAAGAAAGCCGATTTGCCGCGATTGTTCCCGAAACTACTGTAGGCTTCTTTAGCCGTGTTCCAGCCACTTGCGTCTGCAACAAGAAAAAAAAAGAAAAGAAAACTTGATTCCATGAGAAGTGGATGTAAAATGTCCCATATTAAAGGAATCATTGAAATCCACTGTTCCAATTATTCAGCGACATTTTGTCCCTCGTACCTTTGTTCTCGAAGGCGACGAAGCCCATTGGCTGCGTGGGGTTCATGGGGTTGAACGCTCCGCCCCTGTTGCCCCGGTAACCTCCTCCTCCCCGGTTGCGCTCCATTCGAGGCGGTCCGCGGGTGAACGTGTTCCCGCCCGCCATCCGCGTGTCGTGGAACCCGTTGACGAAGTTGTTGCGCGTCGCGTCCCAGCCGTCTGCAAAACGGAGGCAAAGCCAAATGAAGAAACCCAACCGTTTCAAAAGTTATATTTCTGTAAACGCGACAGAGGCGAGAGAAGAATGTGCACGTTTAGCGCTTACAGTTGGCGGCCGGTGCCATGGCGTACGCTCCCTGACGTGGGACAAAAGCATTTGGAACTGCAAACAAAAGAATTCAGTCATGAGATTTATTAGCGCAAACCATTAGGATCTCAGCCTCGTGTTGGGTCAAATTGAGATGCTGGTTTCGTCATTCTCTATAAACAACATCCTGAGGTATCACTGACTCCATCCCCAGTCGATCAGAGGGCTCGTTACTACCAAAGAGACATCCGAAACCCCGTCCTAGTCATCTTGAAGACTTTTTTTAAATGTATTCCTTTCCCCCCCTTCTCCCCACTATTTAACAATATGACTTTGGCAATTATGGAAGGAGGCTGACGATCTGAAATGCCTATTGCTTAAGTTTCAGTCATTCACCATTTTTGGAAGGCTCTTTGTTCCGTAAATGTGGAGGAATGTACCGCCCTGTGAACAAAGCAGAAGTCCATTCATAAATGCCTCTATAACCAATTGCTAAAGCCCCTCTATTTTTCCCATGAATAATAAGTCTAGTCTACTCACTGTTGGAGCCACCGCCTTGCCCGTCTGCTGCGTTCAAGTCTAGGACAGCAAGCTGCAAAGCACAGGTATACCATGGTTACCGGCTCCCATTCGTCCACCAAGTATTCGTCATAGTGAAGCTTAAATCATTGACGGGACCGGGTTGGGTCGAGTCCTTAAATCTTAAAAACAAACCCGGTCCAGGTCGACGAATTTGAGCTTCACTACGACGAATATTAGAAGTAAAAAACTAATGTTTGATTTCACAGGCCTACTATACGTATTAAAGGAAGAGGCCACTGTTTTTCCATCCTCAGATCTGTTCTTACCTGAGCTTAGGCGAGTTGATGCGTACCTGTCGGGTCTTTACGCGTGCGCCAAGTCACGCAAATAGATCAAAGATGTTGTTAGCATTTAGCAACGGGTTTCATTTTGTGTAACGATACTTGGATCGTGTAACTACTCACGTAACCGTATTTAAATAGGGAAAACGTGGAAGAGCTTGGTCGCTTTTAACTTGGCCCCATAGAGGAGAAGAGAGGCTAAAGGCTAACAACATCGTTGGTACGCATCAACTCGTCCAAGCTAAAAACATACCTCAGTACGGAAAAAACGGTGGCCTGTTCCTTTAAGACAATATACTGTTTGTAGGGGTGTAGCGGTCCAGACAAAATATTGAACCGTTTGGGTTCAGCACGTCTGGTTCGGTCCACTTGTGATCTGTATGGGTTCAATTTTGGTCCATTTATTTTGCAGTGTAAAGTTTAATGCTCCTCCTGGAACCGCCACGTGGGTTTGAGCGCCCGAATAATCCTGGAGCTCTGTTGTCGGGGGCTTCGTGACCCAGGTAGGGCCTCCCAGGGCAAACAGGTACTAGGTCAGATAAAGAGCGGTTCAGAAGCCCCTTAAGAAAGAATTGTGAGGCCGTCTTTCTGTGGACCCGCCCCCTGCAGAAGGAGCCATAGGGGGCTGGTGCAGTGTGATTTGGGCAGCGGCCCCCACGACCCGGCGACGGACAGGTGGAAGAAAATGGATGGATGTTTAAATGTAGCGGAACCAATGTTTCACTCATTTCACACAGACGCGATTGAGTGACAAATCCTTGGGCTAATTTTACAGTATTATTTCTCAGCGCTGCCTTTTGAGAGGTGGCAGCGATCATACCAATTAACTTTTAACTATTCTAAAGTGATTAAACGTTTCAAAACGCGAACACATAGCTGGAGGTTTGGACTGGCTGGAGCTACGCAGGACTGGAGCCGTGGTGAGATCTCCAGGACATCACGGAGATTGCAAACTTGTGTCAGTAATTATCCCTTTGTCGCACTGCTGTTTACTCATCTGTGGGAAAGCACCGGTCTGTATTCCAGTGACGCGCCGTCGTCCTCCAGGAGTCCAGGTGCACCGGAGCACATGGTTTTGTTATTGCTCTACTAATTATTTGGTTTGTTTCATACGAACAACAACACAAATTATTTTTATAGGCGGCACGGTAGTACAGCGGTTAGCGCTCGTGCTTCACAGCTAAAGGCTCTACTCGATTCCCACCTGGACGGGGCCTTTCTGTGTGGAGTTTGCATGTTCTCCTCGTGTCCGCATAGGTTTCCTCCAGGTACTCCCGTTTCCCCTACCAGTAAAAACACGTACAATAGGCCAGGATGAATGCGAGCGTGTTTGAGAGTGCGCATGGGGGACGACGAATGGAAATTAGCCCACGGCTACAATACGGTGTGGGGTGTTTACATGCATGAGACCCATGTACGTTCATTAACATGCACCGTCCCGACCAAATAAACCAGTAAAATAAAAATAAATAAGATGATGAAATTATAATCTCAATGGGCCTCTTTAACTCATTTGTAACACACGGTATTTTGTTTTTGAACAAACATTTTGCAAGTTTATTCTCTGTAGTGCTTTTTTTGTAACAGAAAAGTACCGGACCGCTTAGTCGAACCAAACGGTTCACTAAAATGATATTTTAGTGAACCGTTACACCCCGAACTGTTTGTCTAGTTACTATAATCTTACAGTTATAACAATGTCCATGTTTCGTTGCTTATTTGCAAAATCACCTTGTGTTTTACTTAATTTGAGGAATGGTGGATAGTCTGGTTAATATAGCACGCTTTCTTTTAGCATGTGGTAGTTTTTAAGATGAGTAAATAACACGTTTTAGGCCTTTGTAAAGCATCATTTGATCATATCTCGAACTTTGCTAGCAGCACAGTGAGGCTACACCGCATTTCAGTTTCTCCTTCACGCCAACGCTACTGCAAATAATAAAACAACCCGAAAATAAAAGCAGAAACGTCGCAGATGTCATCAAAAAATAAAAGTCGTCTCATCTTTGCTTCGAGGAGTTTGACGGAGGACACGCTGTACTTGTGCAACTGTGGCTAAATGGCGTTGTCTACGTTACTGATGACGCAGAAGAAATGTGCACTATTTTTAAGCGACGCGAGGATCAAAACTAATCAACTCATCGGTTAGCAAAGCTGCCGGGGAGTGTGCGGACTACCGCGGTGATTAAATTGCACTCGACTTCGCAGCATCTCCGATTTATAACTGCACTTAGCTCACAGAGACAAACGCAGTGAAGTATTAGTTCGGGAGAAGCGCTTCTTTTGCTCACATTGACCTTCTGACCGTCAGTTGTAACCAGAGCCGTGTAGTTCAGTAAAACATCGATAATATGTCAGCAACAAACGGCTCAATCGTGGATGGATATAAAGCTAATGGGGTGATGTTTTAGATAGGTCAGAAATATTTAGAAGAAGATGGACGGAAGCGGGTTATTATTGTATAACGAACTAGGTCAATCCCGTAACGTGCCCGTTTTTCGCGCACGCGGTGTCCAAATCGAACGTCCCCCCGCAGCATTTAGCACGATAGCATCCCCGTTAGCCTCTCCATGCTAACCGGCACGCTAGTCCACATATCGCCGTTTTTCTTTCAACACCCGCAATCGCGCGTCGTGGGGAAAAAAAAAATCACATAAAATCGCTTACCTGCTGCTCTAGACCGTGTGCATTTTCGACGGCCACATGACTCATAACTATGGAGTATGGGGGAAAAATGTTGGCGTTGAAACGGGACCTCTTTGTTAGCCGGGGTTGGTGCAAGTTGCAATGTTTTTTTTCTTTCGGCTCGTGTCACGTCTCTACAGCATCGGCGTCGGCGGGACTTTGAGCTCGTCGAGGTGCGAAATAAAAAGCAGAAATAAACGCGGTGAAAGACGGGAGCGTTTGGGCTCTAAAAGCTTCATCAAACTCAGCTGATTTCGACTTGCTTTTCTTTCTTCTTTTTTTTTTTTTTTTTTTTACTCTACAGCTGAAGCCGAGATGAAGCGACGCTGCAACAGAAAAGTGACAAATACTGACCCGACACAACATCCGGAAGGGAAACAAAATAAAAGTCGAGTACACAGTTTAAAGTATTTATTATAACTCTATTGCACGGGAGCCAATACAATTACGTTTCAATGTCCTCATTTTATGTATGTGTTTATTTATATGTAAAAAAATAAAAAAAAACATAATAAAAAAAAACATGAATCCCCTTTTCTTTCTTTTTTTAATCAAGGCTTTATAGCTATTATTTATTTTTGATTGTGCACATAGGCCCACACAGGCTACAGCACAGATCTAACATTTTTTAGTTATTAATTTTTGTTAATTTTTTTTATGGTATAAAGAATGGATCTGGATGAGAACCAGTGTTAATTTCGTCGACAAAAATATTTAGTCTTAATTTTAGTCAACGTGATATTTCTGACGACTAAAATTGGACTAAAACTAAATTTAAAGTTTTTCATGCGACTAAAACTATGACTAAAATGTCCAGATATTTTAGTCGACTAAAATGAGACTAAATAAAAAAGGAAAGGAGAGACTAAAATCATCCAAACTTCTATTGACCGTCTGAAAGAGCCTCGTATCATGTGAATCCACTGCCAAAGGAGCAGCTCTGAGCTTTGTTCATGA